>WHPX01000666.1:0-30000 GCA_011057435.1 Actinia equina | reverse complement strand
AGCAAAGAAAAGAATAACGAAGACGATGAACCAGCTGATAATCAAACTGATAATGCAGAAGACGATAGTGAAGTTGAAAGCACTGCCCTTTGATGATACAATTAGGGTGTTTATTTCTTATCTTTAAATCTTAATATATACCTTTAGCTATTGACAATTTTTCATGGCATGGCATGTTTCCATTATGACAAAAAAAGTTTGACGAGACGAAGTGCGTAGCTCGTTGTCTTAGAACAAAACTTTTCTGACGTTTTTATCATTCATCATTAAGAATACGTAAAAAGGATAATTTGTGGTTAGTAGCATGTTTTGCAACAAAAACTGAACCCATATATTATAATATTAGATCCTTTTTTTGTAAACCAACCCACAACGCGTACGCTGATAACAGCTGCATTTATGGCGCATGACTCCTAGCACCGAAAGACAGAGCAAAGTTATTGAGGGCTGTGTGTGGTCAAACCCTTACACATGTGGGAAGTATCCAATAAGTATTGGCGGTTATGGTTAGAGATTGTTTGACCAACTATCTCTTAACGAGGGCGCGGTAAGGGGAGTCTGGCACACAGTACACAACAGTAAATAATGCTTCACGAAAATGTAAATTACATGAACGATAAAATGCCCTAGCTATAGACAATAGGTATTGTAGTGTAGCTAAATGCTCAGTTTGATAAGATCCGTGTTTGTGTACCATTGTGTAAAAGACAAATAGTGTACTTATATCACAGATTAACAGTTAAAAAAGCAGGGCGCAACAAATTGCATGATAGACAACAATAGAAATATGGCACATTTACTGCAGTATCCTCTCTTAGTAATATTTGTCTGTAAGATATTACTAAGCCTTGCTCAGACCGTTCTGTGGCAACTATAGACCCCTTGCACTGAGTTCCTAGAGGAATTGTTCTGGGGGACAAAACCATGGATTTTTTTTTTGCATAAGAAAGGACGCCCTATTGTCTTGTCCCCCAGTGCAAGGGGTCTATAGTTGCCACAGAACGGTCTCAGCAAGGAACAATTCCTCTATTCGCCATTTTCCATACATTGGTTCACTGGTCAAACACAAAGCGCTCAAGCGAACGCCAAGGTACTTTCAAGGATTATTCAATTTTGAACCTTGCAACCTCGACTGAATGCTTTGTGTTTGACCAGTGAACCGATGTATGGAAAATGGTGAAGAGGAATTCAATTGCATGCCTCAGTACTTGTAAACAATCTTGATATTCAAATTCAAAATTGAAAATGAAAAGGAATGAATGAGTGAATGAACGAAATATCTATTTGATTATTAAAGAATAATAATGATTTATAATGAGGTATTTATTGGTTAAGTCGAGGCATTTGTCGTTAGTTAGCATGTTTTAGTTTGGTCACATAATGGGTTTTACTGTAGATCGATTGATCCAGAATAGGCTATACTCATCCATCTGCGCATACGTCAAAGTATTTGTATCTGCGCACTTGTTTTTACGCATGCGTCTCCATGCTTGCATCTGCGCAACATTCACTTTTAGCATATACCAACTTGTGTACTTCCTAAGAACGTGCGCTTATTGGTTAAATGGAGGTGAATATTGTACGATATTCACCTCTCAATCTCGGAATATTGAGTCAGCAACAAAATGGCATCTGCCGGCAGTCGGTTTGCTACAATTTCCGAAGAGGAAATGGAAAAAATGAAAGTAAATGGCATTCCTATCAGTACTAAAAAGGCAACGAAGTATGGCCTAAAAGTTTTGCTAAAAGTTTTGCTAAAAGTTTTGCTAAGAGTTTTGCGTGAATTTGTCACGCAAACTAAAAGTTTCTATTTGTTTGTTTTTATTGAATTATTGTATATAAAAATAAGTTACTCTGTAGACAAGTTGGTATATGCTAAAACAATTATTCGCATCAGTCTCAGTGAATATGGAAAATATTTACCTCGCCGCTCGAAGACTCGCGTCTCGGTAAATATTCTCCTATTTTCTTTTCGCCTTCGGCGAATAATTGCTAAATATACTTGTATCTAAGCATGCTCATGCGCCTGAGTACTCGAATACAGTCAATTCAAAAAGTACCGTTTAATGGATAGTGTTCGCACTTTATAACTAAAATGTCATAGACTGCACGACTTTTTCTTCAAAATGATTTAGACTGACAAGATTCCAAGCTGGACGTTACTGCAAATTTCTTCATGTAGGGCAAATAAATATGATTACTAGATACAATTACTGTTGAAAATACCACGCTGTATCATACATAAAGGTTCTATTCATTTACAATATATTCCAAAATTTCAGTCAGCTCTTAGCCATTCCGAGGTTGAGGAAAAGACTGGGTCGAGTTGCCATTGCAATGTATTGTGGGGCTGTTTTAGGTGACATATTCCAAAGATGTCTAATTCGTCCCCTAAACAGTCCCACAATGCACTGCAATGCCATCTCGACCCAGTATTTTCCTCGACCTCAGAATGCCTAATCCACAGAACAACGTTACTATAGAATCTATAAAAAAATCTGGACCACCTTTAGGAGCGGTTCGCTCTTCATGTTAGCCAATCAGAATCAAGAAAATTTGCAAAACTTGCTTGCATCTATATATTTGACTGAATAGTCCGATTTGACTAAAACAATTAGTGTTCTCGCCCTCATGGCCTATGAGTCAATAGCCCATTCAGGCTAAAGGACTAATAATAGCTGATTATTCTTTAGAGATTTGGGAAGGCTTTGATAGTTTTATAGTGGAAACCTTGGCTCCCAAATATGAGAAACTTAAAAAATTGTTAATCGAAGTATTATGATCATCCGGGTGGATGTAGTCCTGAGGAGGACTGTTTGATGTGACTGACGTTTCGATAACCTGAGCGGAAGTCATCTTCAGAGCCAAGTGAAGAATAAAGTCAGACTGGTCATATTTATACTGCCACGATAACAATAGCCTAATTACCCTGGATTTTCGCTGTTACGGTGTTGTGAAAAAAAAGTGATATTAAAAAATTTGATACATCGCTTAGTGGCCCATTACGTTTCTCAGTCTCATTTCAAAATACAGTGTTTTTCTTCTCATTGATCAGTAAGTTATCTCCTTCGTCTTTTCCTATCTTCTTTTCGCCTTCAACTCCATCCTTAAGGTTTAGCACAACAACATCACTGTAGTCTTGTGATTCCAGAGTTTCAGCAGTTGGAGCATGGTTTGTTTCAGGTAACAACATACACAGGACTCCAGCGATGAGAGCATCAACAGCCATGATGATGTAGGGAAGCTGCGTCAAATATAGAGCCTAAGAGTAAGAAAGAAATGGTAAACGTTTCTCCAAATAAGTTTCAAGAAACTGTTTATCGTTGCTATGGTAACATATTTCCCGTTGCTACGGTAACAACAGCCATTGCTTGGAAATCAACTGTATTTAGAAACACTTAAATTGTATATCAAGGGAAAAAATCACTTATATGGAAACAGTGTAGTAGCATTGTTGCAGTATTTTTGTATGTGACCTATTTTTAGAGATATAAACATTTGATATATCAATATGCAAATGAGATGACGTAAATTCAAGAATGGGTTACATTTTGAAGTGTAATTTACGACAAGTGTTCTGAGGTGAAATAACCTAAAAGTGTACAAAGCCATATATTTCAATCATAAGGATGATTTGAAAATGAAAAAACAGCAGCACTTTCCACAACAGCATTTTTGTATAATAAATTAGTCTTAAATTTACGTCATCTCACTTGCATATTGATTTTTTAAATGTTCATATCTCCTGAAAAAAACTTTTACAAACAAAAATACTGCAACCATACTACTACACTATATGACACTCACCAACCAGATGACGAAAGGTGAAGTAATGGCTCCAATCCTACCCGCAGCCGACGAGCTACCTAATCCAATATTCCTGAAAAAAATATTTACCCACACCCATTAGAGTTATTCTTCGATTGCACGTTACGTCATCGAAGCCTCTTGAGGAAGCGTTAGTGCCATTTAACAAAATATTTCTCATTAGCATCCATTGTTAACGGCACCACAATGGCCGCCATGCTTTTGTCTTTTGACTTTCTTAGGAATGCTTGCTACCCATCAATACATAAAAGATTATATCCTAGTCCATAATAACAACGGGAGGATGGACCCAGTAATCCTCTGAAACCAATTCTGTGTCAAGTCAAATCTTTGCCTTGCTGGTCATTTAACCAGAAACGAGGTATGATAACCAATTAAGCTAGAACTAATTTGGCCGTTCATCACCACCAGCGACTTAACGACCGTTAGTTTAATAATTTCAATAATTGCTATAACTTGTCTCGCAATATTTTTACAAATTGCGCTGTGGGTTACACGCTGTAATGCTCAATGCAACTTGTGTCGCAACAACGCTGCAAGACAAGTTGCAGAGAAAATTGAGCCGTGTTAACGCGCCTTAGGGGAAAAAAGAAGAAAAGAAAGAATCTACTAGTGATTTGTACATCACGATGTTATGAGTTCTATTGTAATGTTTCAAGCACTGTTCACTTGGACAGTGAATAATTAAGGGTCTGGCCAACTGAACACGAGTCGGGACAGTTCGAATCTTGTTGCGTTATTTTCGAGGTATAATATGGTTCGTTAATTAAATCAGAAGCTGGAAGCGACAAAAAAGAGAAACAGGCCAAGCTTTAAGAGATCAAAAGAAATGAAAAAGAAATTTCTACAGAGTTCGAGGATAACTAAGTAGTAAGTAAACGCTTATATGAAGTAATATTGCACACATTGAAAATAGAGGTCAAAATTCTTGTCTATACTGTATATGTTTACACTGGTTGCTGTGTGCTGATATATTTAAAGATTTTAGCAATATATTTGTTAGAAGAAATATCGTCGTTGCGTCTTTTTTTAGTTTCCAAAGCCCCCATAAGGAGCCTGGACTACCATATATGGAATGCATTTTGGGCAACTGACTCTCGATTTTTGTCATTATTCGAAATTTAACCTGGACTATTCGATTTTTGTCATTATTCGAAATTTAACCTGGACTATTCGATTTTTGTCATTATTCGAAATTTAACCTGGACTATTCGATTTTTGTCATTATTCGAAATTTAACCTGGACTATTCGATTTTTTGTCATTATTCGAAATTTAACCTGGACTATTCGATTTTTGTCATTATTCGAAATTTAACCTGGACTATTCGATTTTTGTCATTATTCGAAAAATTGAACCTGAACTATTCGATTTTTGTCATTATTCGAAATTTAACCTGGACTATTGCTTTTGTCGTTATTCGAAATTTAACCTGAACTATTCGATTTTTGTCATTATTCGAAATTTAACCTGGACTATTCGATTTTTGTCATTATTCGAAATTTAACCTGGACTATTGCTTTTGTCGTTATTCGAAATTTAACCTGAACTATTCGATTTTTGTCATTATTCGAAATTTAACCTGCACTATAATTCGATTTTTTTAACTATTCGAAATTTAACCTGAACTATTCGATTTTTGTATTTTGTCACTAGAATAGCAAGACCATTGGCGTTAATCATAAAAAAAGAAGAAGGAAGGCACTGGGAAACAACAAGGTATCTTCATGTGATCTGGAGCTTATTTTGACTCAGCAATCAAGAGTAGTTTTTTCTCACCTAATGACGGTAGGGAACAGTTCAGCAGTAAACACGAATATCGCGTCAAACGAGCACATGACTGCAAACTTGCCAAGTAAAGCGAAGACGATGCGTCCAACAGCATAACCTAAGAATGACAAGGCATATCAAAGACTCAAACAATCAATCAATGCATAATTATACTAAATGATCTTGATATCAATCAAAATTGAACTTATCGAGTCCTAAAACGACCTAGACCTTGGGATGATCAATCAATGTATATACTAAGTGATCTTGATGTCAATCAAAATTGAACTTATCGAGTCCTCAGTGAAACGACCTAAACCTTGGGATGATCAATCAATGTATATACTAAATGATCTTGATATCTATCAAAATTGAACTTATCGAGTCCTCAGTGAAACGACCTAAACCTTGGAATGATCAATCAATGTATATACTAAATGATCTTGATATCTATCAAAATTGAACTTATCGAGTCCTCAGTGAAACGACCTAAACCTTGGGATGATCAATCAGTGTATATACTAAATGATCTTGATGTCAATCAAAATTGAACTTATCGAGTCTTCAGTGAAACGACCTAAACCTTGGGATGATCAATCAATGTATATACTAAATGATCTTGATATCTATCAAAATTGAACTTATCGAGTCCTGAAACGACTTGAACCTTGAGTTTGTGTTAGTTAGGGCCAAAATCTAACTTTAAGACCCCAAAGTTGAGAGACGAATCTACTGCCTCTATCGATAACACCCTTGACTCTCATATTCAATCAGCTGAACGAGTAATCTTGTTATAATCCTCAGTGAAATACCTTTGTTAGTCGGGTCCTCTGGAATGACAGTAACCAGCATGTTACCTAGTGCTCCTACTATCAGGCCCACCACTACTACCAGCTTACGGCCAAATCTAAAGCGGGATTTACAATGAAGCAATAGTTGTAAGGAGGAGAAATTACTTGAGGAGTCCTTCTAGGTCATTAAAGTCAGGAACAATTAAGAAACAAACCGACCAACAGATCGGTTAGCTAACCAACAGCAAAGAGACCAATAAATGTTATTCTTACTTGTTCATGGAAAAGATAGCGACATGCATTCCCAGGAAGCTCGATGAGGGAAGTCAGGAAGAAGTTAAGGTACATGTTACCACCAAGGAGAACAGAGCCAAGAGAAACTCCAAAATAGACCTTGCGCGTTTGACGAACCTAAAGTATTAGGAAACAGATTAATTATTGTATAGTTTGTGCGCTAGTGACCACAAGCAGGCAGTCAAGCAGTCAAGCAGTCAAGCAGTCAAGCAGGCAAGCAGGCAAGCAGGCAAGCAGGCAAGCAGGCAAGCAGGCAAGCAGGCAAGCAGGCAAGCAGGCAAGCAGGCAAGCAGGCAAGCAGGCAAGCAGGCAAGCAGGCAAGCAGGCAAGCAGGCAAGCAGGCAAGCAGGCAAGCAGGCAAGCAGGCAAGCAGGCAAGCAGGCAAGCAGGCAAGCAGGCAAGCAGGCCCAAGCAGGCAAGCAGCAAAGCAGGCAAGCAGGCAAGCAGGCAAGCAGCAGCAGGCAGGCAAGCAGGCAAGCAGGCAAGCAGGCAAGCAGGCAAGCAGGCAAGCAGGCAAGCAGGCAAGCAGGCCAAGCAAGCAGGCACAGGGCAGGAGCAATGGAAGGTAAGGTAAGGGAGCGGCAAAGTTTATGAGGTAGTTAGTTAGGGAGAATAGAGTCACCTACCAAGAAACCCATATAAGATTGTTCTCTATTGCAATCTTTCGTGTCCGAAACAAGTCAGTAAAGATAGCTTTTTCCTCGCCCAAAGCGTTCGAGTGTATATAGAGGACAAGCACAAGATGCATCGTCATGGGGACTTTCCCTTTATTCAACATGTTCCAACCTTCAGAAGAATCTTCCTCTGCTTCCTGCACTTTGTCGTGTGTAACCAACCAACGAACAGACTCTGGAATGCAACTAACGAAAATACATTACATCTCTTGCTCGCAATCTGTCTGTAAAATCCTGCTTGTTTGTATAAAGGAGTTTTTACAACTATGTTGCAGGACGGGAACAATGGATTTCATTTTGTAAAGGGAAAAAAATTAGCCAACGATATGGATACCCTTGAAACCCATGTAATATAAAAAGCAAATGTATTTGTTTGTTGTTGTTTTTTTTTGTTTTTGTTTTTGTTTTTTTGTTTTTGTTTTTTGTTTTTGTTTGTTGTTGTTGTTGTTTTTTGTTTGTTTGTTTGTCTGTTTGTTTGTTTGTTTGTTTGTTTTTGTATTCTGGGTGACTCTGGGCCGGAATAGGGGATTGTATTGGGGGCACCAGCAATATGCATCATTCTTGCTAACTTACAATGTACGATAATCAACTTACAACCAGAAAAGGAACAGTACTATCCCAGGAGCTGATGTAGTTATGGACAGCGTTCTCCAGTCTCTTATGAAGTAAGCGAGAAGAGCTATCAGCATCAACGCGCCTGTCCAGAAGTACCAGGTGAACGTTCCCGCCATTGCTCTCTTTTCAGGGCCTACAAACTCGGTTGCCATAATAAAAAGACAAACGATGGATCCCCCTGGATAAAAATGACAGGTAAGATTTAAATGTCAGTATTGGGAATTGTAGGCTCATGTCAAACGTCTTCACAAAAATTCACATGAGCCGAACCTTATAACATTAAAGAAGACCGCCTTGTTATCCATTGCAGGGCCGTAACCAGAACTTTTACAGGGAGGGTGCGCGTCGAATAAAATCGGACCATTGATCGTTTTTTTAAGAAAGCAGAAACAAACAATAAAAAATAAAAAAAGGTAACCAAAAGAAAGCAGAACCAAAAGAAAAGGAGATGGATGAGCGTACCTTAAACTTTTATGGGGGGTGGGGGGTGCACGTGCACCCTGTGTCCCCCCCCCCCCTAGTTACGGCCCTGCATTGTTTCAATCAGGTTCGATAATTGACCTGAGCCGTAGTTGTTCTGAATGTAGATATGTTTGAAGGAGTGTGCGTGGCGTGTGAGGTTTTTATTTGTTTGTTTTCGCCTGATTCAATAGCTGTTGCAAGAAACTTATGAATTCAATAGACCCTTCCCAAACTTAAATGTGAGGCTAACATGAAAATGCAAAAGAAATGCCACAGATTTCATCACATATCAAGTTTTGCTCCATGCATTAGTGTCAAAGTTGGATTTGAGAAAGGTCACTCCATATATGGAATCATATAATTCCATATTTGGATTGCCGGTCTTTACCCTGAGGTCAAAGACAGCTGAGGGACATTTACGAGCTTGGCGAAGACAAAAAACAAGAAAAAACTACAAAAAATACGAAAAAACAAGCTTCTCCCCAGTCCCTTTTTTTAAGACCGGGAAAGAGAGCCTTGACACTCATTGTTTGATATGAGGAAAAAAAAGAAGTGATTTCTTTTGTATTTTCAGTTAGCCTCACATCGGGTTCTTTCTAAGAAGGGTTCATTACACTACTTTCTCAGCTCACTTCGAAGGTCGTACTTCAGAATTTAAAGTAGTTAGCATACTTGAACGTAGCTTGAAGTTGTTTTACTTATTTATATATTTTTGTTATTTTTTGATCGCTTTCGATTTCTCTGCTATGTCTTGAATCACGTGATCAATTAAGTACCACGTGACTACTTCGTTCACGTGGTCATTTTGTCACTCACCGAGACCGAAGCCGATGAAGAATCTGAAGATGGCGTACAACCAGTAGTAAGGGACAAACGAGCTCGCAAATGCTAACCAGCATACCATGCTGGACGAGAAGAACAGGATTATCCGACGGCCATACTTGTCTGACAGGATGCCAAAGATGATGTTTCCGAACAGCCAGCCAGTGAACATGATGGCGCTTGTAGCCCATCCAAGAAAAGAGTATTCACAGACTAGGTCCCACTGTTAAAATACATCGAGCGATTATGAGGTAAGAAGTCGGTCTTTTAAAAAATATCATCTTAATAGTAATATATTCACATGCTAACAATACACGCGAGTATACATATTTAGATATGGAAATGCATGAAAATGGGTAGCTGTTCACAGGAGTCGACAGCGGTATACTCGCGTGTGTGGGGAAACGTTTTACAACGCGTCATGTAGGGTGGAGAGGTAAGAACCAGTTGTTCGGCGTCGTAGATGAGAATGACACAAAAGGGAGTGTTCACGCTAATATATATATCGCGCAATGCATGATGGGATATCTATTTTATGTGAATACTCACTATTATTCTAAGTACTTAGAATAGGACACTTGCATTATGGCGTCATTAACTACATCCACCAGAATTCTTTGCACACTTTCTTTTGTTCACAAGTCAATTAGCATTAATTGTCTTACTATTCTTGCGAGGAAATACAAATTTAAATAAGAAAGGAAATTCGCGAAGCATTATGGTAGTCGTAGTAAAATGACGCCATCTTGTGGGGGGGGGGGGGGGGGGGGGAGGAGGGGAGGGGTGGAGGGGGTAGATAATGATCAAACTCTAGCTTCTAAGATAAAGAAGGTCAAGCGTTGAACTTCAGATGAGCCGAACCTAATGACATCAAAGAAGACGCCTTGTTATCCATTGTTTCAATGAGGTTCGGCTCATGTGAAGTTCAACTCTTGACCTGAGCCTTATCTAATTATTTGTTTGAGGTTGTATTTCCATCAAAGCTACTCACCTCAGTTATGATTGACGTGTACGGGGTTGTGAATTCCCATTCGCTGCGGTTGATATCGCATCGATAAAATTTGTTCGGGTCTATACCGTTCGGCGAAAAGGTTTCTGAGAAACAAAACGAAAAGACGTAAATATCACAATGATAGAATGTTTAGGAACCGATTTGGTTTTTGATCGTTCGTTCAATTGACCAATCATTTTTGTTTTCGTTCTTTCGTTCGATCTTTCGTTCGACGGCAGTTCCGGAGTTCTTCCAGTCTGTCTGTCGGTCTGTCGGTCTGTCGGTCTATCGGTCTGTCGGTCTGTCGGTCTGTCAACCAACCCACCGTCCGTCCGTCCATCCGTTAAATTGCATGGTCGTTAATTTGCTTGTGCACCCGTACTTTGACCAGACATTTGATCTTTCGTCCGTTCGCCCGTCCTCTGTTTATTTGCTCGTCTGCTCGCCTTCCTGATATAACCAAAACTTCGAGAAGAAAAAATCATACTCACGAGTAAAATTACAGACGCTACTTCCATCCACGCACTTCCAGTCTGGCTCCAAAGCCAAGAAGGCCATGATGAGGGTTTGGAACGTCACTGGTACCAACATAATACCCACGATGATTACAATCGACCACTGGAACCTTCCCATGACTCCCACGTGTTCCAGATATTCATCTACTGATAGAGTCATGATTGCTAAGTAGAAAGGAAGAACATAGAGGTTAGCTTTAAGATTGGGACGGTTGGGTTAATCAAAGCGAAACGTATTACTACCACCACCACCACCACCACCACCACCACCACCACCTCCCACCACCACCACCACCACCACCACCACCACCACCACCACCACCACCACCACCACCACCACCACCACCACCACCACCACCACCACCACCACCACCACCACCACCACGGTAGTTTGACGAATAACATTCGATACAAGAACAAATATTAGACTCCTTGCTAAACGTAACTCCGCAGTTTATATATTTTTAGCAACCTCTCTGATAGAAGATTTCAAAAATTCCACAGTTTATTTCCTCTACTTCACATCTCCGGGAACCACTGAATCTTATTAACACAATAAGATTAGAACTACGATGGTCATGCATCGTATCTGGATAGTTTCATGATTCGAAAGGATAAGAGGCCACATGTGTGTTTACCGTACTTTGTTTGGTTCGTCTATTCATTTACCGAACTCAAGGTGCTTCCACACACATATTTCATCGTAATAGTATCTTTCCATTCATGAAATACGGTCAAAATTTTTTATTCAAATTCGAAATTCACACTGATCATAAGTTTTGACTCCGACAGCACCGTGCGTATTACTATAGTATACCCATTGCACAGATTTCCGAGTAAAGGAACTATTCTGCTGTGGGACAAAACAATTGATTTTTTTGCATAAGAAAAGACGGTTTATTGTTTTATCCCCTAGAACAATTGCTCTCGTTGGAAATCAATGCAATTCAATATAACTTTTTATGAATTTGCTACCTAGTATCGTATTTCACCCACACTTCGCTTCTTGACCTTCGGTTTCAATGTCTCTCTACATTTTCATTGCGAGACTTTCATGTCACACACTTAACGTCTGCCTTTTATATTACTGTTCTTAACTTACACTTACACCCGGCTGACCACGCAGTTGATTCAATAAGTATTTATTTTTCTATTAAGGCTTATTTTTATCGTTGAAAACAATCTTTTGTACAGAATAAGTCCAGTTTCTTTGTAAATGAATAAATAACAGGTCTGCACCTCGCTATTATAAACACAAAAATTATGCTTGGATAATGAACTCCTTTTTAAAATACATTAATCGTTTCGTACTAATAACTATTACTTTGGTGTATTTTAAAAATGTACAATTTACTCTGAATACTCCCAAGCTGAAACATAAAAGCCTTCCGTTCACCATCCTTATATGTACAATCTAGCGAGAAAAAAAAAATGCGATTCTCTTTGCACTGTCGAAACGGAAGGCAATATAAACTGTTCATAATATCTTTAATAAAGCAAGCGAGGATCACAATCTGTTGGCTTATTGACCGACAGTCATGCAAATCTTACACAAAATTAAGAAGCATATAGAGAGAGGTAGGGAAACCATCAATATTCAACAAAGAAACATAAAACATTGGTTGATGATTCGCAGATAAACTTAGTTCTTTGCTGTAAAACTCCCTTAGTAAGTACCATATAATTTTTGAGCATCACAGATACGGTGAGACATTGCAAAACTTTACACGTAAAGGACATCGAGGCGCCAATGATTACTCCTTCCGAAAGACTTCACACTACATTGATTGTGTTGGTTTTTTACTTACCTAATATGAGAAAACACCTTGGGAATTGTACGAAATATAAGTAGTCTGTGAGTAAGCCGTGAAGTATAGATGTTTAGCTAGCAGCTTGCGAACTCATAGTCTCATTTTCGCCACACAGCGGGCAAGAAAAACTCTATTGTGCATGTGAACAATCGACAATTAGATGCAAATCAGTAAAAACAAAGCCTGAAACGGGATACATATTATGCAAACTATCTTTGTCAATAATACATAAACAATTAATTTCCTTTCCTGAACAGGAATGGAATGGAGTCTGGATTTCTTGGATGGGGGAAGGAAGCGTCTCAATCTGGATCTGTGAAATATCAGTGGTACCTAAAATGCTGGCCCAGACTCAAAGATCCAGTGTTTAGTAGATATGCATGCTCCTAGTAAAGGACTTCTGATCTGGGAAAATCATGGTTGGCTCACAGACCCAGTTTGAGAGATGGATGCTCCTAGTAACAGGCTTCTGATCTGGGAAAATCATGGTTGGCTCACAGACCCAGTTGATGGATGCTCCTAGTAATGGACTCTTGATTTAGGAATATGCTGACAGACCATTCAGTATAGACACCTTTCGAAGCCTTAGTGTCTCTCTGTTATACATGGATTCCACGGCCTTGTTCCATATTTAGCAACATTAATATGAATGCTTGCCATCGTATAATTTCATACTTTCCGTAAAATCATTCTTGTCATCGTAACTTATAATGGCCTGAGGATATGGCTTTTATGCAAAGGATCACGAGTCTAGCTGGACTAGTTTTTAGTGAGTTTTGCCGTGGAAATATATTGAGTATAAATCCAAGCACCGCAGTGAATGTGGCGTTTTAATTTTGTTTTCGTTGGCCGCGATGATTGGCCGAGTTCGCCACGCTTTTGTTACAGTATTTGGTGTGAATTTCGACGTTTGACCTGAGCCTTAGGCCCTGGCTAAACGAGGAAACATGTTTCCCTAAATGCTTCCTAAGGTGGCAAAACTGTCAGGAAACATCGGTAAATAATGTATGCGTCTTAGAAACATGAAATGTTTCTGCCCTACAGCAAAACATTTTTTGCGTCTTGGAAGCAAAATTTGTTGCACGCAGCAATGTTTCGCATGTGGCTAAACTTGGAAACATCGAGGAAACATGCGCGCGGTAAACATGTTTTTGGAAACATGTTTCCTCGTTTAGCCAGGGCCTTAGAATCAGAGAAAATTCTAACGGCTCCCCGACTCCCTCATGGATAAACCCTGCTACACTAGGCTACTGGATATTCAGTTAATTAACATAATTCACAATGTTATTATTTTAATCAGTTTAATATATTTCATAATATTAAATAATATAAATGACCATTCAAAGAAATGATGAATTCATACACGAGAATAGTAATGAATATTGTCATCCAATTTCTAAACATCGAGAGAGCAAAAGGACAGAGGACAGAAAATGAAAATTCCTTGCTAGCAGAGCGAAGTCTCCCTCGTTGGCGATTCTTGGCCAAGAATCCGGCGCCAACCGGAGGGAGACTCTGCTAGCAGGGAACAAGGAAAACTATTATTATTGGAGAAAATCAAAGTTAAATTTTTAAATTTTAGACTTCCATGCTGCGTCAAAACAGCAATTTGTTTTTTTCTCTCAATTTCTCATGTGAATCTCAATCAGCATCTATAAGAACTTCAATAATCTGTTTAGAGAAACACGTCAAAGAACTTACGACAGAACTCACTTAGTGATGTAATAATTTATAATTTTACTGCATTTTTCGTATTGTCATTTCATCCATGTATCATGTTTTATTGACTTTTTTTACTCCATCGACAGAGTCCCACGAGCCCTATTTCTTACTGCGCATGCTCGACGAAATAAATTTCGTCGAGCATGCGCAGTAAGAAATAAGGGCTCTCTGGGTACGAGATTGTGATATTGCCCAAAAAATGTATTACGGATGCTCGAAAGATGACCCTTTTCGACACTTGTGTATCTAGTGAATGACTGCCATAAAATTCAGTTTTGACAATATTTTTTACAGTTTCATATTCATTCATAATCAAACTGCATTTTCTCTACCATTCGTCAGTTTCCTACATATTGGGCTAAGCTTCACCACGCTTCCATGCTGCTCATCAGACCCATCAATCTTGCCTTTATTCTCTTTTTCAAGGATTTCTTCTGAAGTAGAAGTTGAATCAATCACATCTGGCATGGGCTGATCCTTCGTTTCTGGCAGGGACATACACAGGAAGCCCGCGATTAGAGCAGCACCTCCCATGATACCATACGGCAATATAGTGTGGATTCGCTTCTGTAAGTCAATCAATAATTCACAAATTATTCCTTCGAGGTTACCAAAAATATGTAATATGTACATATATTGAGCAACAAAAATTCGCTTGCTTTTAGAAGCCATCAATACATAGTTTGGGATCCCTGAGGTCAGACAAATTGCCGCAGATATGCTGAGCGTTGAATAGGCGTGCGCATGCGTGAAGTTGTCCAAGTAAATGAAAGTAAATGAAAATATGGCGAGCGAAAAAAAATGAGACGTAAAATTGAAGAAATACTAAATTCAATTCAAATAGATAATTGGTCGAGTTTTTAGACGGAATTAGTTGTATTAGCAACATCAACGACAAACAACTAAAAAAAGAAAAGCTTTATACTTTTGTTTTCTTGATAAATACGAAACCAAAAGCATTGGTTAATCAGTAATGAAGAGTGGAATAAAACGGATACTTGCCAGCCAAATTACGTATGACGATAAAAATGATCCTATTCGGCCAGCTGCAGACGATGTTCCCATCCCAACACTCCTACATGACAGAATGAAACAACCCAATTAAATAACTGGAATATTGGAGTATTTCACTACTCTCTGACTTCTTTCTGCATTCTGTACGTGATTCGATTCCTGGATTTAGCATCACATGTGAGTAGAGTTTGTTACGGCCAGATCTCTCCCTTGTTTTTAGGGTTTTTATCCGGGTTCTTCGGGTTTTCTCCCTCCCCAAAACGCAACACGCTAAATTCCACCGTAGTTTTGCCAGGGTTCAATCTGAGAGGTAATCGAGGCCTGACTTAGATCAGCCATGAAGTTGTTTCAGGGTTGGATATGTGAGATAGCCGTGCAACGACTTAGAGCAGCCCAGAGGTTGTTTCAGGGTGTTCTCTATACTACAGAGCCTTTCCCCTTCCTCTCGATACCACTAGCTATATCCGAGTTTACCCTCTTCGAATTATTTTTGCAAAACGTTTTCCTTTCGGAGTAAAAAGATAAAGCTGTTTTGACAAGTGTTAAAACCAAGCCAAAAATAGGAACGACGAAAAATATTGTGAATTTGTTTTCACTATGTTAGAGTTTTCGTTTTTTCCCCAATATATTACTGGACCAAATGCACTTGGGCGTAATGTTTTTCCATTTCAGCAGGCCAAGTGAGATTCTCTCGAGAATAAGATTCTTTGTTTCAGTTGTATCCATATTCACTGTGTGTCTTCTCATGTGCAAACGTTAAACAAAAAATAATACTCTAGGGAATGACACGTGGTTTGAAATGGGAAAACACTCTGCCCAAGTGGATTTGGCCCATAAAATTTTCTGGAGAACAATAAGGCACCCACCTTATAACTGTAGGGAACAGTTCAGCAGAATACACGTAAATCGAGTCAAAAGATATCATGATAAAGAACTTCGCTATCATGGCTGTGATGATACACCAACAGCAAGACCTGTGGGGGAAACCAGTGGTTAATAATATCCGATCGAACGATGAGGGGTAAAAATACAGTATTTAAAAATAAGCTCAATCATGAAGATAATGTCATGAAATTAAACAAAAGAAAAGGGGAAAAAGCAAAGGGAAAAGAAAAGAAAGGAGTGTGAAGGAAAGGAAAGGACAGGAAAGGAAAGGGAAGGAAAAAGCAAAGCAAAGCAAAGCAAAGCAAAGCAAAGCAAAGCAAAGCAAAGCAAAGCAAAGCAAAGCAAAGCAAAGCAAGCAAGCAAAGCAAAGCAAAGCAAAGCAAAGCAAAGCAAAGCAAAGCAAAGCAAAGCAAAGCAAAGCAAAGCAAAGCAAAGCAAAGCAAAGCAAAGCAAAGCAAAGCAAAGCAAAGCAAAGCAAAGCAAAGCAAAGCAAAGCAAAGCAAAGCAAAGCAAAGCAAAGCAAAGCAAAGCAAAGGAAAAAATGTTTATTTCATCATGGGTTTCTATACATTCATTGATTCATGATTATAGATGCATGATTGTATGATAGATTATCCAGGGTGAAATATGGATAATACATACCCACGCACTCTATGATCTACTGTAAAACTGAGATATGATATCAATAACATACTGATCTGATGGTATCAGACTTGATACTTTAATGGACTGGACTATTGAACTAATGACACCCTTCATATGAAGAACCAAGTAAATTAACAACAACAATTTGCAATCATTAACAAGAGAATATAAAAAAATAGGTGGACGCCATGTTGGCTGGCGGTGTAGAGGACCAACATGGCGGCTCTTAGAACCTGCAAACTACACACTTAGTAACTCAAAAATGCTCTTTATTATCCCTTTCTCTTTCTCTCTTTCCATTCTTTTTGGATCCTTTTTCCTTTATTCATTTATTTCTTTCATATATTCCTTCCTTCCTTCCTTCCTCCTTCCTTCCTTCCATCCTTCCTTCCTCCTTCCTTCCTTCCTTCCTTCCTTCCTTCCTTCCTTCCTTCCTTCCTTCCTTCCTTCCTTCCTTCCTTCCTTCCATTCTAATTCCCAGTTACCTTCATCATCAGAATCACTCATGAGTAGAACAGTGCCTATCGAAGCCAAGGAAGCAAAAACCATCGGTACGACTGTTGACCTCTTTCGTCCAAACCTGGAAGACAAAGAACCTTATTACGTGTAAAAAGCAAAGAAAAAGGTACGTGAATTCTCGAGCAGAAGCCTCTAAGTACTCATAACTAAATACCTCGACGCCAGATTGAAATGAAATTTAGAATCCTTAATTACTCATATAAATGAAGGCCAGAGCTTCGAACTCACGAACCAAAGCGGTGAGAGGCCAGTTGCGCATGACCAGCGAACACCAACACCTGTACTTCCCTAAAGTAAACTATGAAAGAGAGTAAAAAATCTTATCTTTTTCCCCTACCTTTTCATGCAATATATAGCAGCAGCATTAGCAGGGATTTCTATGATACTAGTGAGGAAAAAATTGAGGTACATGTTTCCATCCAAAGTCTGTGAGCTGAGACTGACTCCATAGTACACCATCGCATTAATTGCCCTAAAAATGGGGAAACTTAAGCTGAATCAACTCAATATTTTAACGTGGTGCATGCAAGGCATTGAATACTATTTGTGAATTCGACGCACACTTTGAATATCGGTTTCTCAGAAGGAGAAATTGGATATTGGAAATACATGAAAGGGAGACCAAATATCAATGACAAAACAGATCGCATTGTTTACCTTACGAGTCCGTATTAAAGTGCGATAAGGAAAATGTTTCTCCGTCCCTTGATTTAAAAGTTTTTCTCCGCTGTCTCCGATTATCCTTCCTCCACGAGACTTAACAAGTTAAATTCCAATTCAATCTGTGAATAGCCATGCCCTGACTTAAATCAGCCCAGAGGCTGTTTTAGGGTTGGATCTGTGAGTAAGCCGTGTCCTGACTTAGACCAGCCCGGAGGTTGTTTCAGGGTATCGATAGAATTTGAAGGAATTATAGAGACATTATGTCAGAACGACTTACATACTTACCAAGCTACCCAAAAGACAATAGTGAAATGTGTCATCCTTTTCCCGCGAAAGAGGTCCAGAAAGGTTGCGCTATTTCTACGGCTAGTCGAAGGCTCCATCAGTGAGTCGCTGGGAATAGTTTTCTTGTTGAATTCTGCCACCTTTTGAATGATGTCTTCTGCTTCTGCAATACGATGTTTAACCAGCAACCAATGAACTGATTCAGGGATAAACCTGATAAAGTTAACGATAAATAATTTACTGTGAAACAAAATATATAAAAAGTTTGTTGTTATTCTTCATTCTTTATGCTTGGCCTAAAGAGCCGGATACATTTTAAGTGTTAACGTTTGCGCGCATAACGAAATTTCACGCACAACTTTCTAAGTATCAAGATTGCGCACATCTCATGCCTGACATTTCAACGATCTTTTGATCCCCAGATTCAATAGAAGCACTATATTGGTGGAAGGGCTTTCAGCAACTTAGGCCCACGACTTTGGAACAAGCTTCCTAAAGACTTAAAGAACACCGGAGAACTAAAAACTTTCAAAAAAGCTTAAAAACTCATATCTCATATATTTATTATTTATTATATATTATTTTTATTGTTATTATTTTATTTATTCTTTCTTAACTTATATCCTCTAGTTTTATCTTTAACTGTTTTTGGATTAGTTTTTTAGTTTCTTTAAGTTTTGTATATATTTAAACAAGTATTTTGTGAAACGCCGTAGAGTCTTAGATATGGGCGCTATATAAATATCTATTATTATTATTATTATTATTATTATTATTATTATTATTATTATTATTATTATTATTATTATTATTATTTCTGAAACTTTTTAGCAATTTTTAGCTGAAATTTTTTTTTAATTTTAGCTTCGTTGTGCGCAACAAATTGCAAGGCTGCAAGACGCTCGAAACATGTGCAAATCGTATAATCGTATATTCGTTCTTTACTGTGAAGTTGGATATATTAATTCACTTTGAGAAAATTCAGTACTATGCTCCTCGTAAACTCTGTTGCCTTTTGCGCGGAATGGATGTGCTCTTATTTCGAATCTGGAAGTTCAATATGCGTTTTTTTAAATTCTTATTCCTATGGTTTTACCTCTGCTAGTTTTTGCTTACGGTATGTGCGTATTAAAAAAACAATATTTATCATAAAGCTGTATCATCTTACCACCAGGAAAAGACAAAAGGAATCCCTGTTACAGTAATAACAATCGTCAAGACTCGCCAATCACGGATGAAGTACGCGATGAGGCTGGTAGTCATGAAAGAGCATGTCCAAGCAAACCACAGGATAGTTCCTGCCACGTTACGATGACGAACTCCAACGAACTCAGTAACAAGAATGAACTGGCTCAGGGTGGTGCCACCTACAGAAAAGTGGTAAGATGTTGTCTTTATGTAGCTTTTATAGAAATGCAGAAAAATGCAAACCTACCTACGTACCTACGTACCTACGTACCTACGTACCTACGTACCTACGTACCTACGTACCTTCGTACCTACCTACCTACCTACCTACCTACCTACCTACCTGCCTACCTACCTACCTACCTACCTACCTACCTACCTACTTACCTACCTACCAACCTACCTTTCTACCTACCTACCCACCTACCCACCGAAACCACCTACCTACCTACCTACCTAGACAGAGCGGAAAAACCGGACGCATGCGCATTAGAGACTATTTTCATGAGCAATCCAATATGGCGGACGAAAGGGGGAAAAATCTGTCTCTTGGAAAATTGCTCTGAAAACGGACAAAAACGCAGCAATGACACTCAAAACTTTTCAAAACAACTCATAATTCGCCGGATCCCTTGATCTTGGTAGTTGTTTTGAAGCTTATTGTCGACTTGACGCCAAAATAATGAATTTTACGTCTTGATTGAGAAGGACTTCGATCGCATCTCCTAGTGTTCGATGACAAGTGGAAATTCTTAAAATATAAGGACAGACATGGATATATAAGCTTCATACTTCGGCAAAAGAACAATAAGTGAATGAACTTAAACATATCAAATAGCATCCTAAAAATTTTGAAACCATTTTTCAAACGAGGCATTTGAACTCGACGACACGTTGCTTTCGGCATCATCATCATCGACCTTTATAATCCAGCATTAAAAGTGCTAGACAGGGTCTGGACTTTGAGTAGCAGACGAGGATGGCATATGGGGCAGTTGCGAGGAGTGCGAGCAGGCATGCAGAGGACGTGGAAGAAATGCCTACAAGTCAGGGTTAGTGTGTTGTCGCCTTCGGTTCCGCTCTGCTAAATCACATGCTTTTTGTGAGTCGGTTCTCCTTCTCCCCAATAATATCCAAGTGGAAGACTTCTTTGGTCCACAGTAGCATCAAAGTAAGGTAAATAATATGGCTGTTAAAATTCATGTAAAATCAAACAATTTATCACAGTATACATAATTGTTTGTGTTCATCTGAGTTTGTAATTTAAATACTTAAACACAAATTCGTTTTACCTGGAATTTTTTTCTCCCTTGGTAGTTTTACTGTACCATCTCCACTGTTCCAAATATCCCTAAGCGGGTCAATGATGCACTCTGCAGCAAGGCAACAGAGAATAGTCCTTGTGCCTTTGTGTGAATGAATGAACTTAATTTACAAAAAAATAATACCTAAATTATAAAATATATATGGGTTCTGCTGAAACTAAAAAACTATCTTTGCTATCTTAGGTTTGGCCAAACAGCCCAGGAGCACATCGTACTGCAAACTTCTTTATTTCTTGTGTGTCATAAAGAGGATGGCCATTGTCATAATAATGCAAAGTCAGCTCTTAAAGAAATCGTCGGAACAGCTCCCTAAAGATTGGTGCTGTCACAAACATTTTTGATTTATTGAAACTGAAAGCTCAGTTGAGAAAATTCAATAAGGGTAAATATATGTATGTATATATATAGATATAGATAAGCGATATGCAGAAATTCTGATCCAACCAAGTATGTAGTATATAACTATATAGGGGTAATAAGGGGTAATGCATTATGGGTAATAGACCAGCGGGTTCAAAGCTAAGTACCCGGGTACCAAAGCGTTGGCTGGCCTACCGAGTGTGAACAGCGCTAAAGTCAAGAGGCTGGAACTTTGTGTTCATTTTTTAATACCTCTACACTATTAGGAAAAACTGTCATATTGTAAACGGTTTTATTGATGTAAAGTAAAACATTGGAAGTTTTGCAATGGTCGAGTTTAAAATCAGTTGTGAAATTGCTCTTCTTGGAAGTTTTGGTTGAAGTGAGCTCAATTCTGAATTTGTTCTTCGCTTACTTATATGTGCCCTTCTAAAACAATCAAACACTCCGAGGACAGCAAAACCAAAACAGTCGGTAATATGACTTATGACAAAAGTGGTACAAAAATTGTTCATGAGCTACTCTGGATAGGATATTTTGCTTTATTCTTAGTCTACCATGTTATTGTTATTGAGCGTCAACTTAGTCAAATTTCAATTGATGAACAGGCTGAAAATAATTTCTAGATAAACGAAGGTTAATCTTACTTGAGAGAGGCATATTCTTCCACCTCACCTCTGATTACTTAGTGATTCTTTGTTGTTACTTTTTCTTTTGTTTCTCTCTCTCTCTCTCTCTTTTGGCTCAAGCTATTAAAAGCTTTGCATTTTATGCAAAATAGGTTCACTCACGAGATTGAAAGTTTGAATATTAATCATAATTGCATTAAAGCCGTTTGTATTAATTAAAATTACGTAAAATAAACAGCAGTTTATATTGAAAATAACGCCGACTGTCGAGTTATAGGCAGGGTGAAAATTCTTTTTCTGGTTGGAACAAGCGCAGTTTGTTTTGAAAGGTAACTTATCTTAAACAAAACGAGAGCCAACGCTTTGGTACTTTTAATCCCGCTTTGAATCCCGCGAGGCCATTACCCATAATGCACCCTGTGGGGATAACCAGAGGGTAAAAAACCCTCTTATTTTGCTGAAGGCTGATCAGACAATGTTGAAAATACCTTGTTTGGTATCCAAAGACAAAATGAAGAAATAAAAACCAGAAAAGATAGAAGCTTAAATACATTTAAGGCAAATTTTAAACATTTTTTCATAAGTTGATACATTTTCTGTAAGACCAAAACTCTTCATGATCTGTACATGCAAAAATGACTTGAATAAACTGAATAATGAAAAAATGAATAAACTGATATCAGTATTGTACAGATAAAAGCAGGTATAGTATAAATTCAATTAAGAAACCTTCCAATTTGGGACAGTTTTTTGATTGGTTACCCCCCAAAAACACAAGGCATTATGGGGATGTGAAAGTCGAGGATTGTTTAAACACAAAGGATCTTGGTCATCGGAGGGGGTCAAATCAACACAAATTCACTGAAAATAATAATTGTTCTAAAACCCGTATCAATCCACGAAGAGAAGTACAATAGCCAGCAAACGCTCAGAATATTTAAGTACATATCATATCTCAAAACCAGGCCATTTTAGATTAAACTGTTTCGCTAGGAGCAAATTTTGTTGAATTTTCTATTGGATTTGGTGATTGTATCACCCACATAAAAGAGCAGTGACATCCTAGTGAAATAGGCCAATTGGAAAACCATTGTCAGGTTGGAAAGGTTGAGTGAAGCTAAGACTGAAGGGTGTTCTGGGTAGTCTATATCCTAGTTATTTGGAGCATGTTTGCATATACAGACATGTACACAAAGAGTAACAAAATTCTTTATTTGCTAACTTCAATTAGACTGTGTTCAAGAGCTGCAAACTTCAATATGCATAATATTAGCATCATTGATTGGTTACCCAGGACACCTTTCAGTCTTAGCTTAGATAATTTGACCGTTTCTGAACATGACAATTTTTTCAATTTGGTGTACCAGTATGTAAGGTCAATAAATGTATGTATGTGAATATGCATAAACATGTAAAAATTTAAATTGCCTTTAACACTATATTCTCAGTATTGATTCTGCATAAGGTGGGCTCTTTAATGGCCAAAAATAATCATATAGTTTCAGTGGTGCATTTTTGGATATATAAAAATAGGAATGCTTTCCAAATATAATTTATCTGTACTAGTGATATTTATCCTGACATCACAGTTACTGGAATATGACAAGGATAGACCTTCATTACTAAGTTCAAGACATCACTCAACTATATAATTTTTTGGGTGAACAGCTTACCTCTATATCAATATACTGAGAATATTATCAGATTGCATAGGCATTTCTCTGATTTGTTGAAGGTAAGCCTAAAAGGGGGATTTAAGTTTTTATTTCCTGTTTATTTTATTTTTACATGAGAGCTTTTGCTTCATCATGCTGTTTTCCTTGTTGAAACTCCCCTACTTGATGTGCCAAATGAACATTTGCCCTTAGAAGTGAGTGGTTGTGCTCTTCCTAGTTCCGTTATCCTCTCCTGCATCTCTTTTTATCTCTCTTTTCCTGTGTCTGATTTGTTTCCTTTATTTTGCTAATCAATTTCCAAATTAATTATTTTCAGTTATATAACAATGTTCATTGCAGGTTCTATAAAAACTGTTTGAGATTAAAAGTCTTTAGGTCAATATATTATAGAAATGGCTTTACTGTAAATAAGAAAAAGCTGTCTTACTTGAGAACTTCAATAAAAGTATAGCCCTTCAGTTTGTGTCTGTCTTTCTATTTTCTTATGTAATGGTGGTCAGGAACACATTGTCTAGACATGTTGCTGTTTTTTTACATAATTATAATAAGAAAGAAATATTAATGCTTTTCCCCATACCTTTCTCGTATTTCGTGGACAATACGAATCCATAGACGTGATGTGACTATTTTTATCGGCGTCACTCAGATGCCCAGAACATGTTTGTACCCCTTTTGGTTGGGCTTATCTCGTCAAACACTAATAGGCGCTGAGGGCAGGGACAAGTGAATCATTGCAGGTCTTTTCATGGACAAGATAACAACAGGTTTTGTTGTTTTTTTACGCTTCAAATGGTAAAAGAACACTGAAATAGAGTACTCGAAAGGACTATTAAAGGCTTGAAAAAAGGCGGGAATTTTAATGTCTTCAAGATAAATGAGGACGAATGGTCCAAGAAAATTGATGTTTATCATTAATAAAAGAACATTTCACGCTCATCAAACTCAAAATACAGTAATTTAATATTATTGAAGGGCAATAAAACAAGTTTTCCAATGGCAATGCTTGGCAAAGCAGTGTAGGTAAACTTACGTTTATTCGGCCCACGTGTCGTGAGTTCAAATGCCTCGTTTGAAAAATGGTATCAAAATTTTTAGGATGCTTTTTGATATGTTTAAGTTCATTCACGTATTGTTCTTTTGCCGAAGTATGAAGCTTATATATCCATGTCCGTCCTTATATTTGAAGATTTTCCACTTGTCATCGAACACTAGGAGATGCGATCGAAGTCCTTCTGAATCAAGTCGTAGAATTCCTTATTTTGGCGTCAAGCCGACAAAAAGCTTCAAAAAAACTACCAAGATCAAGGGCTCTGACGAATTATGAGTTGTTTTCTAAAGTTTTGAGTGTCATTGCTGCGTTTTTGTCCGTTTTCAGAGCAATTTTCCAAGAGACAGATTTTTACCGCCTCTCGTCCGCCATATTGGATTGCTCATGAAAATAGTCTCTAATGCGCATGCGTCCGGTTTTTTCCGCTCTGTCACCTACCTACCTACCCACCCTACCTACCTACCTACCTACCTACCTACTTACCTACCTATCTACCTACTTACCTACTTACCTACCTACCTACCTACTTACCTACCTACCTACCTACCTACGTACCTACGTACCTACGTACCTACGTACCTACGTACCTACGTACCTACGTACCTACGTACCTACGTACCTACGTACCTACGTACCTTCGTACCTACCTACCTACCTACCTACCTACCTACCTACCTACCTACCTACCTACCTACCTACCTACCTACTTACCTACCTACCAACCTACCTTCTACCTACCTACCCACCTACCCACCGAAACCACCTACCTACCTACCTACCCACCTACCTACCTACCTACCCACCTACCTACCTACCTACCTACCTACCTACCTACTACCTACTTACCTACCTACCTACCTACCTACTTACCTACCTACCTACCTACTTACCTACCTACCTACCTACCTACCTATACCTGCCTACCTACCTACCTACCTACCTACCTACCTACGTACCTACCTACGTACCTACCTACATACGTACCTACCTACCTACGTACCTGCCTACGTACCTATCTACCTATACCTGCCTACCTACCTACCTACCTACCCACCCCACCTACCTACCTACCTACCTACCTACCTACGTACCTACCTACATACGTACCTACCTACCTACGTACCTGCCTACGTACCTACCTACCTATACCTGCCTACCTACCTACCTACCTACCCACCCACCTACCTACCTACCTACCCTACCTACCTACCTACCTACCTACCTACCTACCTACCTACCTACCTGCCTGCCTACCTACCTACCTACCTGCCTACCTACCTATGTTACCTACCTACCAACCAACCAGCGGTTAACGAGTCGACTTTTGAAAAGGTCTTTAGAGGAAATCAAACAAATTGGCAATTACATTACCTACGAAGAAGCCAACGATAGCTCTACAAACCACAAACATCCAAAAATATGGCGAGGCTGCGCTTAACAGGGCGGCTGCAACGACTCCAAGAGCACCAAAGTACGCGACTTTGCGTCTTCCAGGTCTTGTCTGATATCCAGCTGAGGATGATGGCACCTAGCAGCCAGCCAGCAAAGATCGAAGAGGATGACACACTCTGTAGAATGGAGTCTTTGCACACGAGGTTCCCACTGGTAAATAGATAGCTATAAACTATTAATAGTGAATAATTGTAATGCATGATGGATGACAGTTGGAGTCCTTGTACAAGACATTCCACTGGCCAAACGAATAACAATGAATTATTAACCATATGGTAGAAAGTAATGATAATGATGATGATGATGTCTCAACACAGGGAACCCATCTCACCTGAGTTACAGCGGAGGTGTAATCGTCAGTGAATTCCCAGTCACTTCTATCTAAGTCACATCTAAAGTTATAATGCTTGCTTGCTGGTTTGTGCACTCCAGTAAGATTACAGGCAGTGCTGTTATCGGCACATCTCCACCCGGTTCAGCGGCTATGAAGGTTATAAGTAGGGTCTGGAATCCAACCACTGAAAAAGCGCAGAAGACGAAGATGGCAAGTAACGAAGTGGTAGCGACCCATGCTGCCGATCTGCTCGAAGGCTTCATCTATTGTGATTGACATTATGCCTTTAGTCCTGTGATGGAGAAAGAATCGACGAAATATATACTGAGACGGTCGGTTGGTCGGTCGGTCGGCCAATATTGTTTTTTAAAAATATTCCCGTCTCATAAAAATATGCGATATCAATGATTATAATAACTCGGTTCGACTTTCTTTAGATCTGTCTCAAAATTACACTGAATTTGACATTCGTTTGTCGTATTGATATAAGATAAAAATATCACGACATGTAGTTTGTTATCTACAAAATACTAATCATCTCTTTCACCAACCAAAGCGCGAAAAGAAAAAGAAAAAAATCAAACTAGCACAGATTTGAAAGGTAGATGGGAATATATATAGCTAAAATTTCAGATATTTAGATGAAAATCACAGCCTTTATTACGATAATTATAAATCTAGGCTAACTCGTTAAAAGCAAATATTTGATAAATGTCTTGAGATTATTCGATATTTTTCTTCGAGATTGTGTCCCTTTTTTTTGCATTTTTTCGAAAATAGAACAATTATTATTCCATTGTCAAATACCTATTTGTATGACCATAGATTATTGAAAGATTTGTTCACAAATGCTTGATACTTTAGAACACAAAAGAGCCTTTCTCCAACATTTCTGGCATGCACTGGAAGAAGCTTAGACATCAGTCTTTAGGCCACGGAAAAAGGACTTTACAGTAAGATAACAGAAATCCAAAATACGATTTTCCAGCTCATTTATAGTAGTAAAACAATATCATCAAACATTTCAGCAGGCCGGTATTTTCCAGCATTAAATGCTATTAGTGAAGTCAGTATTCGGTATGCAAATATGCTATGACACAAGCCGATCGAGCTCTACTATTATTTGACTAAGATTTTTGCCAAATCAAAATCATTTGTGAAATTGTACAAATCCCTTTAATCAAAAACCGAAAAAAGAAAGAAAAGACCCTTAGGGCTTCAACAAGCTGGAAATCCAAAAAAACATTAAAGCACTACGTTCATTGAATCCAAAGTTTGTCGACAGGTTTTATACTGAAGCTGTAACTATGTTGTACGTTTACAAATGCCAATTTGAATTTATTCAGTACGTACATCAGTGATAGGGTTCGAAGCGTGATAGGGTTTCAAGCACTTTATGCTTAAATTTAAAACTCATGAATGAAGGTCGTTTTCTAAGACCATTCTGTTTACAATCGACTCTCTAAAGACCAACCTGAGAAATCAGCTTTCGAATGATGGTACGAAAGCTAACTTTATCTTACCTTTATGGCTCCTTTAGCTTAGGTTTCAAGAGTGTCTCAATGGAAAATTGAATGAAAGACTTCATAGTTACAGGAATTGAGTTTGTCTTCGTACGTTTTAACTACTACTCTTCTGCTTAGGCTTTCGATCTGTTTTGACATTTGATTCTAAAATTGAAATAATGACGTTTGGAAGTCCTTAAGCCTATTTGTACGGCTTTTGTAATTTGCCTATGGATACCAATATATCTAATAAACTAAGGTCAGTCTCATAAACAAACAAAAAAACATTAAAAATTAGAACAAAATATGAAAAATATTAAAAATATATAGAATTGCATAAATCTTTGCACCAAAATACGACCCTTTACCACTTTACAACCACTAAGCAGGCTAAGCGTTTCAAAAGAGTCAACCTGTTTTATAGTTCTATGTGTTTGGTGTGTCAGCCGGATTGCTAATGGTGGTTTAAATTGGAGAACAAAACATTTATAACGTTTCCACGCCGTCAATTTTGATGCCGTGAACAGAAAAACTCAGACCAATGAACACCAGAGGGACGATTCTCATCTTATTTGTCATATTCAATCTTCTTTTGTCAATATTCAATCTATTAGGTTTATAGACGAATAAACCATTGACAATGTATACGTGTACTTAGTTGTTCTGTCTGGACAATTTTGTACTAATGAAAGTAGTTTATCTAACTATATTTTTCAAATTTAGTGAAAGTCATATCGGCTGAGTCAACAAAATTCATTGTTTTTACGATTAATGCTAAATT
This sequence comes from Actinia equina, assembly GCA_011057435.1. Lineage (NCBI taxonomy): Eukaryota > Metazoa > Cnidaria > Anthozoa > Actiniaria > Actiniidae > Actinia > Actinia equina. The sequence continues at coordinate 1,397 of WHPX01000666.1, read as the reverse complement.
GAAATTTTGAGAATTTTTTTTCGATGCCGATCATGAACCACAATCTCACTTCCGTTGCATTGGCCACCTATTTTGTGCGGGGACATTTCCAATTGACACATCACATAGCTCACGTTAGAGACACATTCTTTACAGATCGCTTACGCTAACCAGATGATAAAGGAATTTTTTTCACTTGTTTTATAGATTTTTTTTTTTTTTATTTTGTTTTTTCCTTGTACATTCAAAATGTTTCACACTTTGGTACATCATCATTTCTAGGTTTGAATAATGTATACATATATTTTTTTAACGGTTTTTTGATACTATTTCCGTGAGTAAACAAAGACAAATTAAAACAACGCTAAAATTCAATCTTGCTACCTTTCAACAGACGGTCTTATGTCACAGGTGTGACTCCCTCAAACACTCACTAATTGCCTTTAATTTTTATCTAAATCATTCATTCCAAGAAGTCATAGATATTTCGGCGAAGCAGTCCGCCTAAAGTCAAAACATTGCGTCCAATTGCCAGGTAAAAATTGACTGCTATCGTTAAGCTGATCAAGACATAGAGTATATTATTGACTTCTAGAGCCACTTCTGAAGCTTTTACGGTGCGGCCTATGTCGGAAGTTGGTACTAATTGCCATTAATTGTTAATTGGTCGCTTTGACTCACCCCCAGGCACGGATCCGGAGGAACGGCCGCCGCCATTCATCTTCGAACCACTCCCTTCTTACGTTTCCCGGTATTTCGTATTCGGTAGTCACACTCTAATATTGTAAGTTTAAGAAGAGAAGATATATTAAAATCCTGTTGTCTTTTTTATCAATATTCTAGATTTCGGCCTTCGATCTGCTTCAATGTCACTTCTTCTCTTAAGTGACGGGGTACTCTGTTGAGCGACTAAACACTGCGAGTTTAGTTTGCTGGTAATTTTGTTTTTCTTTACCCCAACACTCTATTGCACTGAGGGATACTAGTCGAGGGACAGTTAGGCTTTCAAATTTCTTTTCTTCTTCATTTAACTGTTTCAGAGCTATTCTAGGATGCAAATAGTTTTTTCTCCCCTATCTACGCGTGTTTTCCGGCTGTCCGTTAACCACACAGGTTGCTATAAACCACCATAGTGACTTCGATTCGGAACCGATGGGGCCCTTGATTGTGCATTCCCGTTTCGGTCACTTTAGTTTCATTTCGTTGTTGCCTCTCTTAAGCGTTACTGGTGTCTCCCCGTTTTCCCCCGTTCTCCCTCCAAACAATAGTGAAGAGCTCGAAACTGATTTAGGGTTGCCTGTTCGCCGCCCCGCCTTGTTCGGGGGTTGCACCCCAAATTTCCTGTCTCGGATATTACAATGGTGTCCCGAAGCTACACGTTCTCACTGAATGATCCCATAGATTTAGCTTTTTAATGT
>WHPX01000665.1:0-280068 GCA_011057435.1 Actinia equina | reverse complement strand
CGAAGCGCATTAGTGGGATATTATCCCTAAAAAAGGACTACTTAACCCAAAAAAGAAAAAAAAATATATTAAGATGTATGTATACAGTTTATTTGGACTGCAAGCAGAAAAACTATACTAGCGTTACAAGGATGATAAAAAGTTTGTGGTTCATAAAATAAACATGTAAACTGATAACACTCCCACGGAGGTACATTTCTTTTAAGGCTGTTCTCTGCCAACAGTGTTTGAGAGGGGAGAGAAACTCGCCAAATTGTAATTTCAAGGCAATATCTTGTGACAGAGGACAAAATCTCGAAAGTCACTTTGAAAATATCCAGACATATCAGTTCAACGATTGTCTACAAGAAATTACTAAACAACAAACCAATTTGCGGTGAACCTTGCTAACCCTAAGATATATGACGGATTTGCTTAACCTTATTTGGCAAATATCACAACATTTTTGCCTCAAAAATAACTAAATTTATCAAGATAATTCGGCTCCCAAAAACAGTTAAAATTCATATTCTCAAGGATAATTAAAAATGTATCTATTATGACGCTAGTGTAATTATGCTTACCCTTTTCGCAGTTCTCGCCAAAATATCCTTTTGGGCAGATACAAATGAACTTCATTAGGTCGCACTGTAGCCGCGCACAAGTCTTGTTTCCTTCGCAAGGTCCGTTTTTCAAACATGGATTCTATAGACAAAAATGTATCATGTTATCAATACGAACTGACAAAGCCATTCTACTAGTAAAATGTACTGTGAAAAATGCAACATAATTGGAAAGTTTGACCTCAAAGAATACTAGGTAAGCCGATACTCCTTTGGCGTTGGCGTTGCTATTAATCATAACAATACGAAAATGACAATCAGTAACACCAACCTTTCTTCCTCTGTATGAAATGCCTTTCTTGTCCTTGAAATCTTTTGGGAAAATGTATCTGTCGGCGTCATTGAGCTCACATAGTGACCACCCTGGCATATCTACTGAAGGGCCAATGTTATAGGAAATACAATTATTGTAGAATTTACATTTAATTAAACAAAGTTCAGGACTAGATGCTTCAACTAATCGAAATACATGGTTGAGAAGAACTTTGTTTTTGACTTCTTCCTCAAAAGCTTCTTCGCATTCTTCCAAAGGCATACCTGTAACATAAATAATAAATAAATCAACTTTCATAATTTGTGAATTTTCGAAACGTATTTCATCATATGCTAGTAAAAAAAGTTCGCAATTTTATCAACTTTCTTTTACTAGTATACGATATGATACGGTTCAAAATTCGCAAATTATGAAAGTTGATAAAATTGCGAACTTTTTTTTACTAGTATTCGATGTAATTTTAAATTAATTTAATACGACATCAAGAAAATTGCGAACTTTTTTCATTAGTACTGTTAAAGAAAATTGTAAAAAATTCGCAAATGTATTTACTAAGGTTTTGACAAGTTTTATTTCCAGCCAATGAGATAATATTTGTGATCGGGTCGGAGCCCCGGTTGTGTTCGCTTCACTAATATACCAGTAAATTAGGCTACGAATCCCGATGAGAACTGGAAATGGAATCTTTAGATAATAAACTTCCTCATAGCAGCCCGAAGAAAGTAGTTAAAAGTCCAATGACTTCTAAAAAACCTCAAGAAACGCAAGGATGTTTTCTAGTATCCTATACATTTCTTTGTATAAATCAAGAAAAGCGTTTTGCTCCTTCTACGTCACTACCCCCTCTCGCTCGGTCATACTTTGAAAAAATAGAGAAGCGTCAGAACCAAAAACTTATTTCGACACGTTTCTTAGAATAGCTTATATTTCGATATAAATTTTTTTACATTGAATGGTTATGTGGAAATTTGTTCAGATGCATCAATGAAGCCTTTTCAGTATCAAGGCGCAAACGGAACTAGTAAGAAAGAATATATTATGTATTAAAAAACTGACATTACTTACGTAGGATGCCCTCAATGACACAAACGCCAGATAAAGCCAACAGGAAAACTGCAAGCATACATCGTTCTTGGAAGTTCATATTTGGGCAAAATAGAAAACCGAAGTCTAGAACAGATTGAAAGAATGTAAGCGTCAAACGGTCTTGTGTCTTTATGCCAATTCAACAGTTAGAATAGAATAGAATAATTTATTTAATATCAAATAACACAGGGTGTGGTCGCCCAATCTCCCGAGCCAGAGGCTCATGTTAAAAGTGCTTGACAAGAACAAAAACAAAAAAATGTATACGATAATAATTAAAAATATAGACACAATAAATAATAAGAAATAAATTTAATTTATGATAATCTATATATATGGATATATTTATATTATAGAAAAACTATTTTAAAACCCTAATCCTAGAAAATTCATAAAATCTAGATAATCTAAATATAAAATGAAGAAAAAATTTAGCCAGGCAGTTTGTGGGGGAACTTCCAGCCAAAATGAATTGATTCGTTAATTATAAAAAGGCTTCAGCACCTTTATTAGTTAATACTAATGGCATAAAAAGGCCACCTTATGACCATTATTTTCAAAGCACAAATACAAATACAAGTTTTTCGCGAACATTGATAATTTTAAAGCTAGTGGCTGATTACTTTGGTAAATAATGAACAGAAGGCCAAAAAAAAAAAAAATAAATAAACGTCTTTAACCTGAAATTTAATGGATTTCAAAAGCGCAAAGAAAAATGGGGCGTTCCGAGTTTGTTTTTGAGATAATCACTCCGGAATGACAAGCGTTTATACAATTTTGGAAGAAACTGGAAATAGCGAAAATCAAGCTCTGTACACTGAAAAAAATCATAAAACCAAAACTAAGGAAGAAACCTTAGTATTTTTTTCCGAACAAGTAACTTACACTATATTTATAAAATACTGATAATAGTTGGTGGAATAAACTATTGAAGACAATGGAAAAACTTTTGTCTGTTCATGGGTTCTAAAGAGTGCAAGTTATCTTAAAAATTGAGCAAATTTTTGCGCAAAGCACAAAACAAACCGAACGACGTTTTGCATTGTTCTGGTAAACATGATTGTCTTAAACTTAAGTAATGTGATATTACCTGTTATTCTGGAAAATGACAAAATGACAAAATAGTCCCTTGTGAATTTTGAAGGTTTTGCTGTCTTGAAGTTTATGACTCGTTTGGCTCTTCAATAATATCGTGAAGATTATTCAGAGTTTTCTGCGCACGCGCACATCGTGGGTTCAAATCGAAGGTTGAATGTAGCCTAAGGTAAACAAATTCCAATTGCTTACTATCAATCACGTGACTTTTTTTGGATTTGATTGGGGGGCAAATAGGCAGTTGACTGGGGGGGGGGGGGGGGGGGCAACTATAGCGGATGCTAAGTCCAAACATATCAAATAAGTCTTTAAACTATTGTATTTGGCTATTTTTACGATATCAAACCAGAAACTAAGAGATCAAAACAACCTCCAGGATTGTACAAGCCATCAAAAAAGAGCTATTACCGGAAGTGACGTCTATTGATAGTAACCTATTCAAACGTTTTAGGCTTTTATCATTGTAAGTTATTAATGTAAAATATCCTATCGTCAATTTTTTTAACATTTTGCATGATAAAAGTACGTTATACTATATATTTAAGGTGAAATAAGCTAATTAAAAATAATTAATAATAAATAATAATTAATAATAATAATTAATAATAATTAATAATTAATAATTTCTACTTTACTATGTCTAATATCTGCGTACATTTACGGTGTTCAACTTACCTATAGAGAAAAATATCGCTCTGGGATCCTCACGAATACCCTACATTTCATATTCTGGCTGCGTTACCAGCGTGGTTGGTCCTTGTAGTGTAGTGGTTAACACATCGGACTAGAATACCGAAGACGTGGGTTCAAATCCTGCCAAGGGCATATGATATTTTCCTCTTATTTCTCTACTTAATTAAAAAAACGTGTAAAGACTTAAGTAAAAATATTCTTAACTCTACAAGTGAAAAGCAACAAGATGATGACCAACTTTTATTTATTTTTCCTGCAGTTCTACTTTTTTGGAGACTGTACTATAGCTAAAATAGCTATTTCAGCTATTTCAAGTTAATTTAAGTAATTATCCACTAGTTTTTAGCTAGTAATATCGTCTAATTATCCACCATATTCTCTCACCGTTAGGTAAATAATTGTTTGAGTATAATTTCAGGCTTGAATATGAGAGAGGAGATAAAAATCAGGATATAAATCATCCTAATTTAACTTTCAAATGTCAAAACCCAAATTCAAAGCTGACATGACAAAATTTAATTATCACGGTAAACATCAAGTAAACTATGATGTTTTACGAGTTAACTAAAGCAACCCTCTTTCCTTTCATTTCAATAGAAACATCTGGTCAAGTCTTAGTTCTGATGTTTCTTTTGCATAGGTCAGGGACAACTGCTTATTAAGAGTTTATTAATTCAAGATCCTTTCAGAACTCAATTGAGACTACTTGTATTCATAGTTTATGGGATTTTATCCATCGTTTTGAGTGTTTACCACAGCAATTCACGTCTCTATTTACTTAACCGCATATAAAAACGTTCGCTTAATAAACCTTATCCGATCCATCATGCATAGTCTCATAACAGACACATGTTGACGGCTTCCATTTTGATTTTCGTGTGATCTGAAGCGCAGGCAGGTGGTATCTGAGAAACACAGAAAAGTTAAGTATTTTGCAAATGACTGAATATCGGTGAATATCATCCATTAGCAGATATTCCAAGCCATGTCTACATAATAAATAACCTTGAACTCACGGTATGAATTTTAACTTTAATAGCCTAATATATGAATAATTCAAATTCTTTTTTTGTGTGATTGGCCACACGAAATATGAAAAATATCCTGGGATAATGAATTTGGTTTTATCTCGCTTAAAAATAGTAACAAATTTAACTCTTGCAAGACTCGAGATAAAGTTGGTATTTCTTCTCAAAATGAAAAAGGTAAAGTTATCTATATATCTGATCTATCGCTTACTTTAGTAGTATATAAAAAAAGCATATCGAGATAGTATGATTAGTGCGTTAAGATATGTGTATAGAAAATACCGTCCACATTTTTGCTTCGATACGAAAGAGTTTGGGCAGGCCAAGATTAGGGTTTTTAACTCGGTCATAATGGAAGGTTGTACTGCAAAACGATTATCCTATATATTTTATCTAGGTATCCAGTGCTTTCCTTTGGTTTGCCTTTGGTGTCGTAATGTTGCAGATAAACAGTCCAAAAGGTAAGATCTTTTAAGTAGCGATGCACATCTTTTTATTTATATCATGGTTGATACCATGCATTTTCGACGTTTTTTGTTTGTTTTCTAAAGCAAACGGCTATCATACAAAATGAAAGAATTTGACTATACGTAATGCAATCTTCAACGGATTCCAAAAATGCGTCAGTATCTCCAGATTCTAACAAAATTGAATGTCCGCGTGAGAAACCAAGGTGCAATACTGAAAACTGTTTCATTCATTTGAATCACTTTATTATATAATCAGTCTATAATCCCATCTAGGCAACTGTTGTATTATTTTCAAATTCGGAGCAGAGAGCACTTCTCCCATACATGGGTCTCTAACCATGAAAGATTTTTGAAAATCTATTTTTAGCTTCGCGTGCAAGCCTGAGCGTGCAAGCGGTTTCTGATGGTCAGAGTTGTAGTGACTTCAATGCGAGCGAAAAATGTTTAGCTTCCGAAGAGAAAAATGTCTTCAAAATCAGAAAAAAAATCAAATTAAACTAACATGTATTCTTTATAAACGAATTAATCATTAAACTTAACAACTGATGTAAAAGAACATCGAAAAAGATCAAATCAGGGTAGTTATCAAGGGAAAAAAATATTTTCACAATCACTTATATGTGAACAGTGTAGTATAATGGTTGCAGTATTTTTGTACGTGGTCTTCTCTTTTCAGAGATATAAACATTTATAATATCAATATGCAAATGGATTAAAGTTCAAGATAAAAGAAGTCAGTTCATCAAAATCGTAAAATTAACAATCATCTACAAACTTAAAATCATAGTTTTTTTTATAGAATTTCCCTATTTCTAATGCTTTGAAAATGCGTGACAGAATTCCGTGACTGAACTTGACTCGTAATAAATCGAGAGCCAAACATCGACGATACAAAATTATTTTGGTCAAGCTTTCCCCATAACGGTATAACGGTTTAATAACATATTCCACAAACAGTTACGTGGAGTGGTTACTTTGGATTTTAGTTTTTTGATGACGTCTTGTGAAGCAAAGAATATTCTTTACACAAAATGCTCAACTGACATTTTGATTTTTACGGAATGAGGAAAACGGAGAACCCAGAGCCAACCTTCTTAGCATAGGAGAAAACAACACATCAAACAAACTCAATTCATATATGGTTTCCACAGGGCTAGCAGTAGAATCTGTGGAAGACGCGGATGGAGGAGACACCATTGTCAATAAACGTTGCAATGGTCCAAGCATCAGTAATACGATGGACCGTCTCAGTAATATAGTTATTGACCGTGGTTCAATAATTCTTCTATGGTGCTATAATTGTTCATCTGGATCTCCATGCAAAAGCTATATAGCACCTTATGCATACTTCAGGACCGGCAAGATTGGAGTGCAGCAATGTCTGGAAGCGATAAAAAATAAAAACGATGCCAAGAATAATGATTAAATGATTACATTCAAATATTGAAATAAGAGAAAGTTAGACATAGAATAGACAGTCGCTGACTGTACGTGGCTACTGCTGACAGATTTATAGAAAATGGCTATGATAAACATGGATGTTGTAGAATACCATAAAAAGAGGAAGCGGAGAATGCTTGTATGGAAAGTGTATTCTCAATTGTTGTCAAATATTGCTTAGATGGTGAAATAAAATAAAAGAGCTTCTTGATCACTGATTCATTGTTGTGTTGTTTTTCATCATCAATAAACCACCAATAATTTTACAATTATGCAATTTATTCAAGTATCCCCAAGATTTACATGGTATTACTTATAGGCTAATTATGTCAATATGATTAATTTACAAAGTTTTAGTAAAATATAACTGTGCGAGAACAGTAACAATCTAGATATTATATATAATATTTAACTTACTATAATATTTGCAATTAAGACTTAATTTTTCTGTATTTCTCTTTGTTACAGAGTAATATACGAAAGCTGCAAAAGATTTGCAAAGAAATTCTATTCTGTTTGAGTCGTCAAGTTCAGAAAATGGATGATAATTGTTGTTTATTTGATTGAAAAGTTTTTTTTCCCAGTAGCATAGTGATTACGTGATAGAATAAAGTGTAATTCATGGTCTGGTCTTGGTCTGGTGTTTTAGGTTTTGTATGTCTACCGGTTTCGATTCTTAGGTTATGGTTTCCTATTCTAATAGTTTGGAGATTGTTCTTTTGTGATTTAGGTTTTTAATGTAATCTAAGTTTGTAGTCTGTTTTGTGTCTTTTTTAAATGTTAAGTAAAAATTTAATTTTTTGTTTGATTTGAGATTAAATTATTTATGTTTTGTTTGTTATTTGATAGGAATGTTTGATTTAATCTAAGCTTTTTGATTGGCGAAATTTAAATTAAAACTCCGTACAAAACTTTACGCTTTAATTTTTTAAGTTTCAAGTTATGATTTAATATTATGTTTGGTAGAGTTAAGTTGGCTTTTCAATGTTAATGTTCAACAAAATATCGAGTCATTGCCATGGCTACTACACTGTTCTTATGTATTCAAAAATAATATGAGCATAATAGTGCATTAATATGCATTAATATGCTGTATTAGTGTAATAAAATTGATCCAGCATAATACTTTTCACTATATATAGGCAGAGAGATGAAAAGACTTAAAAAAGTATTCATGACTCCAAGAGAAAAGCAACAATAATGACCAACTTTTATTATTGAGTGAACGAACGTGCGATTACGTACCAAAAAACTCTTTACAGGCAAGAAGGTTTTAAAAACCTTTTTATCCATTCTAAGTATGTAGCAGGTCTAAGAAAAAAGCACTTACAGGTGCTTTTTAAATTAATTTGAAAAAAAACCCGGTAATATTACTTTGCACTTAGGCTAATATCACATAGGCTAAAATGGCGAAAAGTGGCAGAGCAATACTCAGGCTACAACAGCTATTTACGTGCGGCCAGAAATATAAAAGAAGTTGTAAATAAACGGAGAAAAAAAAGCTAATAAAAATATGTATTATACATATACTTATTATACATATATTATACTTATACTAAGCTCGGAAACTATAAATGATTAAACTAAATGAAGTATTTTATCAAATTTGACATTCTGTTTAACTAGATCAATAACAAGAAAGTATTTTTACTTTCTATTTTCTTTTAAATGCTAAAATTGTTATTTTATATATCATATGTTGGTTTGAATTTTCATTATCCATTATTCCCATTGTCTTACGTTATTGAGCTATCTTTCACTTGCTCCTCATTCAAAGAGAAAAAGAAAAGAACAGAAAAAAAATAAACTCGTTAAAGCTATTTTATCTTGTAGACATCATTTACTCCTCGAAGAGAAAATTAATATAAGTACTGAAATATTCACGATATTCTCTCACCGTTAGGTAAATAATTGTTTTAGTATAATTTCAGGCTTGAATATGAGAAAGGAGACAAAAACTAGGATATAAAACATCCTAGTTTAACTTTCAAATATCAAAACCAAATTTAAAAGTTGACATGACAAAATTTGATAATCACGGTAAACACCAAGTAAACTACGTTTTACAAGTTAACTAAAGCAACCCTCTTTCCTCTCATTTCAATAGAAACATCTCTGCTCAAGTCTTAGTTCTGATGTTTCTTTTGCATAGGTCAGGACAACTGCTTATTAAGAGTTTATTAATTCAAGATCCTTTCAGAACTCATGCAATTGAGACTACTTGTGATTCACAGTTTATGGGATTTCACCCATCGTTTTGCGGAGTGTTTACCACAACATCACGTCTTTATTTACTTAAAAGCGTTCGTTACTGAATAAATCTTATCTATCATGTATTCTGTGAACAATTTTCTAAGCGCTTAGTTTAAAAGTTTGAAAAATAAAAGCAAATACGTTCATATAATTTTTTTTCTGTAGAGAAACCCCAACAGCATACATTTACAAACACATGTTGACTTCCTGTGTGATTTTCGCGTGATCTTAAGAGCAGGCAAGTGGTGTCCGACGCACACATTTAGCAAATGACTGAATATCGGTGAATATCATCTATTAGTAGATATTCCAAGCCATTTCAACATAATAAATAACCTTGAATTCACAGAATGAATTATAACTGTAATAGCCTAATATATGAATAATTCAAATTCTTTTTTTTTTCTTTTGTGATTGGCCACACGAAATATGAAAAATATCCTTGGATAAGGAATTCGGTTTTATCTCGCATAAAACAAAAACAAAACAAAAACAAAAACAAAAACAAACAACAGATTTCAGTGAATAATCTTTTGCAAGACTGTTTCTTCTCAAGATGAAAAAGGTAAACTTATCTATCTGATCTATCGCTTAGTTTGAATAGTATATATCCACAAGATTACTTATAAACCCAGTAGTGGTTAAAGAACAGCTTTAAAGCAGTACAATGCATTATTACGATCCCTTTTCTATAGTCCTACTAAACGTTTTTGATTGAAATTTTTACAAATTTTGTGAAATTGTATTTAAGTTAGAGAATTCTCACTAGTCTTTGTTGAAGTTGATGCTGCTGTACGAGTATTTCAGATGTTTCTATGGCAACGACTAAAATCAGCCGCAACTTGAATATCGAATTGTACACGAATGAGTCCAAGAAATAAAAGCAAATACCAACATGCTAGACTTCTACATTGGGCAAACAAAATATAAAAGGTTCAACAAATAACTAATTCTGTATGTCTATCATAAGTAACTCGCAAAACATTTTGATTGTGTATCAGTCCAGTTCGGGTGTTTAAATGATTCACTTACTTTTCGCTTGAAACCCAACTTTATAAACATTTTTATAGGTGCTAAAAATAAATGAATGAAAAAATGAAAAATGAAAACCAAAATCTATTTTAATGTTGAATGAAATATAAAAAGGATTGCATATTTCGCCAAATATTTGCTATTTATTTAGCTTTTCCGGCTTGTACGATTAGAGAAAAAAAAGAGCGCATATTTGTGTTGTTGAGAGAAGTGTTCTTATAGAACTCGTAATATTACGGAGCTCCACAATCCCTGTTGTTTTTGGCTTGGATTTTCTCCTAAGAAAACATCTTAATTTAGTTTCGCTGCCCTCAAAAGGGTCAAAAGGTTGTGCTGTGGGAGATACTGGATTTTTGCGTTTTAAAGTTTTCGCAACCAATCCTTAATGGTGGAAACTCACATTTGTAAACTACTTCCCGGATAGCTTAAAAACCTTTATTGGAAATTAGTCAGTAAACATTTTGACCATGTCGGTCTTCGTCCGGCGCGGCAGTACGATAAATAAAGAGTAATAAATGGAGAGTGCTAAAGAAATCGGCTAGTAAGTCCTAGTATATGAAATATGACAAAGGCTTAAGAGGCAATGTCTGAGTAATTTAATGTATAACTTATATAATCAAAAATCGGTGGCCACGTTGAAAAAATCGATTTAATTTGTTCATAGTTGGTCCGAAGATGTGGAATGCCACCTATATAAACGTGCTGATGTCCATTTTGGATAATTTCACTTTTATTTTGACGAAAACGTGAAAATCGATTTAAGCCGTTTGCGTCCTCATCAGTCTAAATCGAAGGTGAAAATGGTAGGTCTGAGAAAGGCGCTCGCGTATAAACGAGGCAAAATAGAGAATATCTGTTTTTGGAAAATGGTAAGCGAAAGATTAAGGATTTAATTAAGTTCAAATATAAATAGTAAAAAGCGTTCTAATAAGTGGACAGGAACTATTTACCAACTACATTTTTAGACTTTTCAGATATTTAAATTTCACCCTTATAGTTTGCAAAGCGCATTTTCGTGTGCACTGGCTTTCGGATTTATCCGAAATTCCAGCCATGCATAATACCTTCAAATGTTAAGCTAAAGCATATGTGAAAATCAGCTTAGGTTTTTCAATGAGTGCTTTTATTCAAAAATCTCGAATTCCGAGCGAAGTTTGGGTTGTTTGGGCTCGATGAAACCTGTCAGAGGCAGAAATAACCGCTATATCCTTAATATATTATTTCTTGGTGTTCAGTTCTTTTATAAATTGTATTTATTTGCTCTTTTTCGACATAAGTTTAAATTACTTTTACTTATGAATTACAATTTGAAACAAGCATGTAAACACACGCATCGACACGATCCATATGATACTTTACAGGCTTATAATATATATATATATATATAATCTTTTGAAACTTTTAAATCTAATCCTAAAACATTTTTAATTGTTTGAAAGCATTATAGTTGTCCTTGATAATTTTAAGATTCTATTTTGCTTAGATTACTCTTTTTATAGTTCATATTCATTTTTATAGTTAGGTCTACTATGCATATTGATATATCGGTATCGATATATCAGTGTGAGTGTGTGTGTGTGCATGTGTGTGGTGCAGTGTAAGTATAATATGTATATATGCTGATAGTCCATCTGCTGATATCTTTACACATTATTATCGTTGTTCTCGATAATTATCTTACCTCTTTACTTATCTTTTAGTAGTGCATTTATAATTTATATATATGTATCTTTTTTCATTTATATTTTAATACCAACACCCAATGTAAAAGAAGCATTAAGATAGTATGGTAGTGCGTTAAGATATATGTATATGAAACACTGTCCACATTTTCGCTTCGACACGAAACTGCTTGTACGGGCAAGATTATGGTTTTTAACACAGTTATAATGGAAAGTTATACTGCAAGGAAAAATTATTTCAGTCTCAAATAACATAGGACATCATAGGTATTTTCTGCTCTTGGAATCCGGGTATATTTTTCTGTTCTCTCAGGCAATTCTCATTATAAGTTTTGAAAGTAGTTTTCCCCGATTTTTAGTGTTTTGAAATAATGAAACGATGCTTTAATATTAGGCCAAACACACCTATACCGGGCAATACTTCGCTGTTTAATACAAGGCTATCAAATATGCCTTAGTAGTGTTTAGCTCTTCACATAGTCGGCCGAACGCCCAATCGGCAAAACAATCGACTTTATGGATTTTGAAAAAAAAAAAAAGGAGTTGAATTTTTGATGTTAATTTTGAAAATAATTTACCAAAAGGGTTCTATTGGGAAAACCAGAAGAAATTCGAATTTTTGCAAATGTGGGCCGCGATTCTCGATTTTTACAGACAGTCGCTCTTAAATATGAAAACCTTTTCACTATTCATATTCTGAACATGTAACCTGTACGAAAACATAAGCTGGATTCATTAGCCTTCATCTGGATTTATTAGCCTTCATCTGGATTTATTAGCCTATAATCATCTGGCTTCATTAGCCTTCATCTGGATTTATTAGCCTTCATCTGGATTTATTAGCCTTCATCTGGATTTATTAGCCTTCATCTGGATTTATTAGCCTTCATCTGGATTTATTAGCCTTCATCTGAATTCATTAGCCTTCATCTGGATACATTAGCCTTCATCTGGATTTATTAGCCTTCATCTGGATTTATTAGCCTATAATCATCTGGCTTCATTAGCCTTCATCTGGATTTATTAGCCTTCATCTGGATTTATTAGCCTTCATCTGGATTTATTAGCCTTCATCTGGATTTATTAGCCTTCATCTGGATTTATTAGCCTTCATCTGGATTTATTAGCCTTCATCTGAATTCATTAGCCTATAATCATCTGACTTCATTAGTTTATAATCATCTGGCTTAATTAGTCTCCAGTTGGTCATTAGCCTTCCTCCACCTTCATCTGCAGGGTTCACCATTTTTGTTTTTGCGATAGATCTCTTCAAATAAATCAATTTGTAGGTTTTATAGTGATTGAAATAAGGTACTTTTTAATAGCGTATTTATTTTGATATATATTATGAAGTATTTTTATTTTAAATATCGCAAGTTTAAATAATTTGGATCACAAATGTAGCTTTTAATTATTTTGGGGGACAAACGTCGCAAAATGGTCTAAAACCCAAAATTTTCCGAAGGGAGGACTGGGGGTGTTAATGGCAAAAATCGCAATATTTTCAAATCAAAAGGAGAAATTTTTTGTCTTGAATAGAATAATTACTATGAAAGGGAAATGTCTAAACTGTGTAAGTTCAATGCTTATAATCCTATGCACAGAAAAATGAGCAGTTAAAAAGATTGGACGTACCTTAAACTGATTACTGGTATACATGGTTATACTCATGGGAAAAAGTTAGGGACTGTTCATTAATTATGCCTTGGGGGAGGGCTGGAGGAAAAATAGGGGGGCTTTGGAAAAAATCACATAGAGAAGGGGGCTTTAATAGTATTTGCTGACTTAAAGGGAGTTGAAACAAATATTTAAGGTATGTCTAAAAGGTCACAAGGAGGGGGGCCAAAATAGTTTTTGGATAGAATTGGGGGGGGGGGGGGGGTTGTGAATTTTTCCAAGGTTTTTTTCGACTTTCGACTTTCGACTTGTGAAACCAGGTGAAGCCTAATGAATTCAGTTAAACGCTAATGAATTCAGATGAAGGCCAATGAATCCAGATGAGGGCTAATGAATTCAAATGAAGGCTAATGAATCCATATGAAGTTGAGTGAAACCAGATGAAGGCTAATGAATCCAGATCAAGGTGAATGAAACCAGATGAAGGCTAATGAATCCAGATCAAGGTGAATGAAACCAGATTAAGGCTAATGAATTCAGATGAATTCAGATGAAGGCTAATGAAACCAGATGAAGGCTAATGAATCCAGAAGAAGGCTAATGAATCCAGATGAAGCCTAATGTATCCAGATGAAGGCTAATGAATCCAGATGAAGGCTAAGTATCCAGATGAAGGCTGATGAATCCAGATTGAAGGCTAATGAATTCAGATGAAGGCTAATGTATCCATATGAAGGCTAATGAATCCAAATGAAGGCTAATGAATCCAGATGAAGGCTAATGAATCCAAATGAAGGCTAATGTATCCAGATGAAGGCTAATGAATCCAAATGAAGGCTAATGTATCCAGATAAAGTGTAATGAAACCAGATGAAGGCTAATGAATTAAGATGAAGGCTGATGAAACCAGATGAAGGCTAATGAATCCAGATGAAGGCTAATGAATTCAGATGAAGGCTAATGTATCCAGATGAAGGCTAATGAATCCATATGAAGTTGAGTGAAACCAGATGAAGGCTGATGAAACCAGATGAAAGCTAATGAATTCAGATGAAGGCAAATGAATCCAGATGAAGGCTAATGAATTCAGATGAAGGCTAATGTACCCAGATGAAGGCTAATGAATCCAGAAGAAGGCTAATGAATCCAGATGAAGGCTAATGTATCCAGATGAAGGCTAATGAATCCAGATGAAGGTTAAGTATCCAGATGAAGGCTGATGAATCCAGGGTGAAGGCTAATGAATTCAGATGAAAGCTTAAATGAATTCAGATCAAGGCTAATGAATCCAGATGAAGGCTAATGAATCCAAATGAAGGCTAATAAATCCATATGACGGTAAAGGAAACCAGATGAAGGCTAATGAATCCAGACAAGGCTAATGAATCCATATGAAGTTGAGTGAAACCAGATGAAGGCTAATGAATCCAGATCAAGGTGAATGAAACCAGATGAAGGCTAATGAATCCAGATCAAGGTGAATGAAACCAGATTAAGGCTAATGAATTCAGATGAAGGCTAATGAAACCAGATGAAGGCTAATGAATCCAGAAGAAGGCTAATGAATCCAGATGAAGCCTAATGTATCCAGATGAAGGCTAATGAATCCAGATGAAGGTTAAGTATCCAGATGAAGGCTAATAAATCCAGATGAAGTTGAGTGAAACCAGATGAAGGCTAATGAATCCAGATGAAGGCTAATAAATCCAGATGAAGTTGAGTGAAACCAGATGAAGGCTAATAAATCCATATGACGGTAAAGGAAACCAGATGAAGGCTAATGAATTCAGATGAAGTCTAATGAATGCAGATGAAGGCTAATGATTCCAGATGAAGGCTAATGAATCCAGATGAAGGCTAATAAATCCATATGAAGTTGAGTGAAAACAGATGAAGGCTAATGAATCCAGATCAAGGTGAATGAAACCAGATGAAGGCTAATGAATCCATATGGAGTTGAGTGAAAACAGATGAGGGCTAATGAATCCAGATGAAGGTTAATGAAACCAGATGAAGGCAAATGAATCCAAATGAAGGCTAATGAATCCAAATGAAGGCTAATGAATCTAAATGAAGGCTAATGAATCCAAATGAAGGCTAATGAATCCAAATGAAGGCTAATGAATCCAAATGAAGGCTAATGAATCCAAATGAAGGCTAATGAATCCAAATGAAGGCTAATGAATCCAGATGAAGGCTAATGAATCCAAATAAAGGCTAATGAATCCATATGACGGTGAATGAATCCAGATGAAGGCTAATGAATCCAAATGAAGGCTAATAAATCCATATGACGGTGAATGAAACCAGATGAAGGCTAATGAATTCAGATGAAGTCTAATGAATGCAGATGAAGGCTAATGAATCCAGATGAAGGCTAATGAATCCAGATGAAGGTTAAGTATCCAGATGAAGGCTAATGAATCCAGATGAAGGCTAATGATTCCAGATGAAGGCTAATGAATCCAGATGAAGGCTAATAAATCCATATGAAGTTGAGTGAAAACAGATGAAGGCTAATGAATCCAGATCAAGGTGAATGAAACCAGATGAAGGCTAATGAATCCATATGGAGTTGAGTGAAAACAGATGAGGGCTAATGAATCCAGATGAAGGTTAATGAAACCAGATGAAGGCTAATGAATCCAAATGAAGGCTAATGAATCCAAATGAAGGCTAATGAATCCAAATGAAGGCTAATGAATCCAAATGAAGGCTAATGAATCCAAATGAAGGCTAATGAATCCAAATGAAGGCTAATGAATCCAAATGAAGGCTAATGAATCCAGATGAAGGCTAATGAATCCAAATAAAGGCTAATGAATCCATATGACGGTGAATGAATCCAGATGAAGGCTAATGAATCCAAATGAAGGCTAATAAATCCATATGACGGTGAATGAAACCAGATGAAGGCTAATGAATTCAGATGAAGTCTAATGAATGCAGATGAAGGCTAATGAATCCAGATGAAGGCTAATGAATCCAGATGAAGGTTAAGTATCCAGATGAAGGCTGATGAATCCAGAGTGAAGGCTAATGAATTCAGATGAAAGCTTAAATGAATCCAGATGAAGGCTAATGAATTCAGATCAAGGCTAATGAATTCAGATCAAGGCTAATGAATCCAGATGAAGGCTAATGAATCCAAATGAAGGCTAATAAATCCATATGACGGTGAATGAAACCAGATGAAGGCTAATGAATTCAGATGAAGTCTAATGAATGCAGATGAAGTCTAATGAGTCCAGATGAAAACTAATGTATCCAGATGAAGGCTAATGAATCCAGATGAAGGTTAAGTATCCAGATGAAGGCTGATGAATCCAGAGTGAAGGCTAATGAATTCAGATGAAAGCTTAAGTGAATCCAGATGAAGGCTAATGAATTCAGATGAAGGCTAATGAATTCAGATCAAGGCTAATGAATCCAGATGAAGGCTAATGAATCCAAATGAAGGCTAATAAATCCATATGATGGTGAATGAAACCAGATGAAGGCTAATGAATTCAGATGAAGTCTAATGAATGCAGATGAAGTCTAATGAATCCAGATGAAAACTAATGTATCCAGATGAAGGCTAATGAATCCAGATGAAGGTTAAGTATCCAGATGAAGGCTGATGAATCCAGAGTGAAGGCTAATAAATTCAGATGAAAGCTTAAATGAATCCAGATGAAGGCTAATGAATTCAGATGAAGGCTAATGAATTCAGATCAAGGCTAATGAATCCAGATGAAGGCTAATGAATCCAAATGAAGGCTAATAAATCCATATGACGGTGAATGAATCCAGATGAAGGCTAATGAATCCAAATGAAGGCTAATAAATCCATATGACGGTGAATGAAACCAGATGAAGGCGAATGAAACCAGATGAAGGCTAATGAATTCAGATGAAGTCTAATGAATGCAGATGAAGTCTAATGAATCCAGATGAAAGCTAATGTATCCAGATGAAGGCTAATGAATCCAGATGAAGGTTAAGTATCCAGATGAAGGCTGATGAATCCAGAGTGAAGGCTAATGAATTGAGATGAAAGCTTAAATGAATCCAGATGAAGGCTAATGAATTCAGATGAAGGCTAATGAATTCAGATCAAGGCTAATGAATCCAGATGAAGGCTAATGAATCCAAATGAAGGCTAAAAAATCCATATGACGGTGAATGGAACCAGATGAAGGCTAATGAATTCAGATGAAGTCTAATGGATGCAGATCAAGGCTAATGAATCCAGATGAAGGCTAATGAATCCAAATGAAGGCTAATAAATCCATATGAAGTTGAGTGAAAACAGATGAAGGCTAATGAATCCAGATGAAGGCTAATGAATCCAAATGAAGGCTAATAAATCCATATGACGGTGAATGGAACCAGATGAAGGCTAATGAATTCAGATGAAGGCTAATGAATCCAAATGAAGGCTAATAAATCCATATGACGGTGAATGAAACCAGATGAAGGCTAATGAATCCAGATGAAGGCTAATGAATCCAAATGAAGGCTAATAAATCCATATGAAGTTGAGTGAAAACAGATGAAGGCTAATGAATCCAGATGAAGGTTAAGGAATCCTGATGAAGTCTAATGAATCCAGATGAAGGCTAATGAATCCAGATGAAGGCTAATGAATCCAGATGAAGTTGAGTGAAACCAGATGAAGGCTAATAAATCCATATGACGGTGAATGAAACCAGATGAAGGCTAATGAATTCAGATCAAGGCTAATGAATCCAGATGAAGGCTAATGAATCCAAATGAAGGCTAATAAATCCAGTAATGATGAAAAGGTAAATTATACACCGTGAAAAGATGAAAAAACTTACTGACGTTTCGGACGCTAGTCCTTCGTCTGAGTAAAAGAGAAAGAAGTGGTAGAAAGGAGTGTATATATGATAGAATAAGACAAAAGAAACCAATGAGAGCAAGGTAGGCAAGGAAACAAAAACAAACAATCAAAAGACAAAAGGAAAGGTTAGTTGAAAATAAAGCGCTCATTAATCCCGTTGGGACTAAGAGTGCCCTTTTTCATCTTTTCACGGTGTATAATTTACCTTTTCATCATTACTGTTTCATTAGAAACACCGACGCAGCTCACACTAGTTTTAGCTAGTTATATCCTGCTAATAAATCCATATGACGGTGAATGGAACCAGATGAAGGCTAAGGAATCCTGATGAAGTCTAATGAATCCAGATGAAGGCTAATGAATCCAGATGAAGGCTAATGAATCCAAATGAAGGCTAATAAATCCATATGACGGTGAATGGAACCAGATGAAGGCTAATGAATTCAGATGAAGGCTAATGAATCCAAATGAAGGCTAATAAATCCATATGACGGTGAATGAAACCAGATGAAGGCTAATGAATCCAGATGAAGGCTAATGAATCCAAATGAAGGCTAATAAATCCATATGAAGTTGAGTGAAAACAGATGAAGGCTAATGAATCCAGATGAAGGTTAAGGAATCCTGATGAAGTCTAATGAATCCAGATGAAGGCTAATGAATCCAGATGAAGGCTAATGAATCCAGATGAAGTTGAGTGAAACCAGATGAAGGCTAATAAATCCATATGACGGTGAATGAAACCAGATGAAGGCTAATGAATTCAGATCAAGGCTAATGAATCCAGATGAAGGCTAATGAATCCAAATGAAGGCTAATAAATCCAGTAATGATGAAAAGGTAAATTATACACCGTGAAAAGATGAAAAAACTTACTGACGTTTCGGACGCTAGTCCTTCGTCTGAGTAAAAGAGAAAGAAGTGGTAGAAAGGAGTGTATATATGATAGAATAAGACAAAAGAAACCAATGAGAGCAAGGTAGGCAAGGAAACAAAAACAAACAATCAAAAGACAAAAGGAAAGGTTAGTTGAAAATAAAGCGCTCATTAATCCCGTTGGGACTAAGAGTGCCCTTTTTCATCTTTTCACGGTGTATAATTTACCTTTTCATCATTACTGTTTCATTAGAAACACCGACGCAGCTCACACTAGTTTTAGCTAGTTATATCCTGCTAATAAATCCATATGACGGTGAATGGAACCAGATGAAGGCTAAGGAATCCTGATGAAGTCTAATGAATCCAGATGAAGGCTAATGAATCCAGATGAAGGCTAATGAATCCAGATGAAGGCTAATGAATCCAAATGAAGGCTAGTAAATCCATATGACGGTGAATGAAACCAGATGAAGGCTAATGAATTCAGATTAAGGCTAATGAATCCAAATGAAGGCTAATAAATCCATATGACGGTGAATGAATCCAGATGAAGGCTAATGAATCCAGATGAAGGTTAAGTATCCAGATGAAGGCTGATGAATCCAGAGTGAAGGCTAATGAATTCAGATGAAAGCTTAAATGAATCCAGATGAAGGCTAAATAATTCAGATGAAGGCTAATGAATTCAGATCAAGGCTAATGAATCCAGATGAAGGCTAATGAATTCAAATGAAGGCTAATAAATCCATATGACGGTGAATGAATCCAGATGAAGGCTAATGAATCCAGATGAAGGCTAATGAATCCAGATGAAGGCTAATGAATCCAAATGAAGGCTAATAAATTCATATGACGGTGAATGAATCCAGATGAAGGCTAATGAATCCAGATGAAGGCTAATGAATCCAAATGAAGGCTAATAAATCCATATGACGGTGAATGAAACCAGATGAAGGCTAATGAATTCAGATCAAGGCTAATGAATCCAGATCAAGGCTAATGAATCCAAATGAAGGCTAATAAATCCATATGACGGTGAATGGAACCAGATGAAGGCTAAGGAATCCTGATGAAGTCTAATGAATCCAGATGAAGGCTAATGAATCCAGATGACGGTGAATGAAACCAGATGAAGGCTAATGAATCCAAATGAAGGCTAATAAATCCATATGACGGTGAATGAAACCAGATGAAGGCTAATGAATTCAGTTTAAGGCTAATGAATCCAAATGAAGGCTAATAAATCCATATGACGGTGAATGAATCCAGATGAAGGCTAATGAATCCAGATGAAGGTTAAGTATCCAGATGAAGGCTGATGAATCCAGAGTGAAGGCTAATGAATTCAGATGAAAGCTTAAATGAATCCAGATGAAGGCTAATGAATTCAGATGAAGGCTAATGAATTCAGATCAAGGCTAATGAATCCAGATGAAGGCTAATGAATTCAAATGAAGGCTAATAAATCCATATGACGGTGAATGGAACCAGATGAAGGCTAATGAATTCAGATGAAGTCTAATGGATGCAGATGAAGGCTAATGAATCCAAATGAAGGCTAATAAATCCATATGAAGTTGAGTGAAAACAGATGAAGGCTAATGAATCCAGATGAAGGCTAATGAATCCAAATGAAGGCTAATAAATCCATATGACGGTGAATGGAACCAGATGAAGGCTAATGAATTCAGATGAAGGCTAATGAATCCAAATGAAGGCTAATAAATCCATATGACGGTGAATGAAACCAGATGAAGGCTAATGAATCCAGATGAAGGCTAATGAATCCAAATGAAGGCTAATAAATCCATATGAAGTTGAGTGAAAACAGATGAAGGCTAATGAATCCAGATGAAGGCTAAGGAATCCTGATGAAGTCTAATGAATCCAGATGAAGGCTAATGAATCCAGATGAAGGCTAATGAATCCAAATGAAGGCTAATAAATCCATATGACGGTGAATGAAACCAGATGAAGGCTAATGAATTCAGATCAAGGCTAATGAATCCAGATCAAGGCTAATGAATCCAAATGAAGGCTAATAAATCCATATGACGGTGAATGGAACCAGATGAAGGCTAAGGAATCCTGATGAAGTCTAATGAATCCAGATGAAGGCTAATGAATCCAGATGAAGGCTAATGAATCCAGATGAAGGCTAATGAATCCAAATGAAGGCTAATAAATCCATATGACGGTGAATGAAACCAGATGAAGGCTAATGAATTCAGATGAAGGCTAATGAATCCAAAATGAAGGCTAATAAATCCATATGACGGTGAATGAATCCAGATGAAGGTTAAGTATATCCAGATGAAGGCTGATGAATCCAGAGTGAAGGCTAATGAATTCAGATGAAAGCTTAAATGAATCCAGATGAAGGCTAATGAATTCAGATGAAGGCTTATGAATTCAGATGAAAGCTTAAATGAATCCAAACGAAGGCTAAAAAATCCATATGACGGTGAATGGAACCAGATGAAGGCTAATGAATTCAGATGAAGGCTAATGAATTCAGATGAAGGCTAATGAATCCAGATCAAGGCTAATGAATCCAAATGAAGGCTAATAAATCCATATGACGGTGAATGAAACCAGATGAAGGCTAATGAATTCAGATGAAGTCTAATGAATGCAGATGAAGGCTAATGAATCCAGATGAAGGCTAATGAATCCAGATGAAGGCTGATGAAACCAGATGAAGGCTAATGTATCCAGATGAAGGCAAGTGAATCCAGATGAAGTTGAGTGAAACTAGATGAAGGCTAATGAATCCAGATCAAGGTGAAAGAAACCAGATGAAGGCTAATGAATCCAGATCAAGGTGAATGAAACCAGATGAAGGCTAATGAATCCAGTGCCTAAGTGTCCTTGATTAGTGTGCTACTTGTGGCATGTTAGAAGTTTGTCATACGGCTAATAAAGTTCATGTATGTATGTATAAATGCACGTATATGTATGAAGGGAAACGAATTCAGTTGAAGACCAAAATATATCCATATATGAAGGTTGAAACCAGATAAAGGAAACCTCGTTCCCATGGCCCTCTCGGCCCGACTCCAAAACAAAATGAGAGCCCTGGTAATAAAGCTAATCAACTCAGATCAAGGCTTAATGAAGGCAAATTAACCCAAACAAAGGTGGATGAAGGCTGACGAGCCCTGGTGAAGGTGAATGAAGGCTGATGAGCCAAGATGAAGTTGAATGAAGACTGATGAGCCCAGGTGAAGGTGCCGGTTGACGGGCAATTAAACATTATTCGAAAAGAATATGTGAAACCTAACAGTACTTGAGAAGCTGGCTATTGCAAAAAAAAATTTGTCACAGCGTTCAGCCGAAAATGAAGAATATCAGTTTGCTGCGAACCATAAGTCTGCTAGCAACACTAATCTAGATTTGCTCTATTGGGATCCCTGTGTGTTAAATTCCTGAGTATGCAATACTTGTGTTCAGCGGGGATCACCAATCAAGTACTTGTTCAAGAAAGATGGCGCCAGTGACTATTCTTGTACTGAATAACGATTATCCTATATTTTATTTAGGTATCGAGTGCTTACCTTTGGATCATCTTGGGTGGTGTAATTTTTCAGATTACCAACTTCCCAGAAGGTAAGATTTTTTAAGTATCGATCATATATCATTTTCTAAAACAAACGGTTAGATAAATTTATCTAACTTATGTAGATGATGGCTAGTGAACACTAGCGTGGACTGCGTCGGTGTTTCTAATGAGACAGTTATCGTAGATTTGTAAAGTTATACACCGTAGTGAAAAAAAAGCGAACTAAAGCAATCTAAGTAAATCTCAGTAGAGTTTTGAGAATATCTCTTTAAATTTAAATCTTAAAGATAAATGTTTGAAAATAAATGATAGATAGTTGTTGAAGCTTTTTGAGTAGTTTTTGAGACGATTTCGGGTGTTTTAGTTTTTTTTGAAAGCTCCCGTTTTGAATGCTATTTGGCGTTAAGAAAAATGACGACAAGGCAGGGCAGCTCTGCCGATCCCGGCACCCAGTGGCCTTCAAACGTTTTGGGAAAACCATGACTTTATCTTATTGCTTGCTGCTCTGCTTTTGATATGTGATAGAAGAGTTATCCGACAACCTCTGACTGGGATTTTAAGGAAATCGAAAGTCTTTTTCTTATGGAAAAGATCCTCTAAACACTGAAATACCCCAACCTTTCGATGATCTCTGATTTGAGAGCGACCAGTTGAGACCAAACGACTACAAGCCCCACCCCCAACAGTTCAATTTCGTATCATCTATATCAATTCCCCTGGGGTTTCTAGGGGAGAAAACCGGAAGAAATTTTCCTGTTGGGGGTGGGGCTTCTTGTCGTTTGAGTGCCAGAATTTGATCCGTAATAAATCAAAAGCCAAATATCGAATAATGCAAAATTATTTTGGTAAAGCTAATTTTTTTAAATAACTGCATAAACATCATATTCAACAGTTACGTGGAGCCAAGAATATTCTTTACAACACTGACATTTTGTCCCTTAGCCAACCCTCTTAGCATATGAGGAAACAACACATCAATCAAACGCAATTCATATATGGTGTCCACAGGGCTAGAAGTAGAATCTGTGGAAGACGCGGAAGGAGGAGACACCATTGTCAATACAAGTTGTAATGGTTCAGTTATGAGTAATACAATAATGGAGCATTTTGATAGTTTTATTGATGATGGTTCAAGAATTCTCCAATGGTGGCGTAATTGCTCTGCAGGAGCTTTATGCAAAAGCTTTATAGCTCCTTGTATAGGATTCTGGATGGACAAGAGCGGAGTGCAGCACTGTTTGAGAGCAATAAAAGGTAATAAAAGTGTGACAAATGTTTAAATGTAGCTGTGTACAAATATTGAATGGTCTCTTTCCTCCTTATTTATTTGATGCCTGTAATTTATTATAAATGCTAGAAGTAGAAATAACATACAAATTTCTACTAACAAAGGTAAACACCAATTGGGTACAAAGATCGTTAAACTATTTACTGTAACTGTCTTCCCTCAAATGTGTGGTTAGCATAATCATTATTATCTCATCCCATCATCATTATTATTATTATTATTATTATTATTATATAATTATAATAATAATAATTATTATTATACTTATATCTTATACTTACAACTACCTTGGATATCAACAATTCCTGGGAAACCAGTATATTGTGACAGTTGTTGAACCTGTTTGGGAAACTTTTCGGAATAGTCTTGAAATCTTGTAGAACAAATTGTCATGAATTTTTTTCAACTGTTTTTTAGTTCATTCGTAAGAGTCTAAAACAACTGTAGTTCTTACAAATGAGAACACTTTAATCACCTAAATAACTTAGTACAACAGTTGCAATCTTGGCCATGTGCTCTCTCTCACATGCGCACTGCGCTCTAGTTACCAGTCCTCACACATTAGTAGCAAAATCCAAAAACTCTTTGCTTACTTACCTCAGATAAAATAGCTGCCATTTTTTCTCTTGATTTGCTTCACATTTTCCTTAAATTTTCTTGATAGAAATCTGTCATCTTATTGCCTTAAATGATTTTCTTTTATTATTCAATTATGAGCGAGAATTCTGTTTGTAATTTGGATTGTGTTTCACTTTTCTGTGCTGTATTACACTTTCCTGCACTGAATTACACTTTTTTGCACTTGAACAACACTGCCCAAAGCCTATCAGAACTGAGTAATTTTTTGACGTTTGATTCTTTTTTATTCTGTTACAGTCGATGGTAATTTTTCTGAGTGGAGCAACTGGACAGAATGCTCCGTATCGTGTGGCAATGGTACACAAAAACGTAACCGTAGCTGTTCTAACCCAACACCAGCATATGGTGGTAACAATTGCACTGGCAATCATACTGAGATACGTTACTGTACCCAACCGCATTGCCCTGGTAGGTGTTTTAGATATTTCTTTACTATTTTATAATGTTTTGTAGGTATGCGCTGTTTGCAGCTGAATCCAAAAAAGAAGAAGAAAAAGAAACCACTATGGTTTCACCCAAAACAAAACAAAAAAAAAAAAAGAGAGAAAAAAGGGTACAAAATGAAACAAAACAAAGAGAAAATTAAAAAAAAAAAAAGGAAAGGAAAGGAAACACAATATATACAAAATATATTCTTTACTTTTGTTATAACAGTTTATGGCAGGTATTCCTTGTAGTGCTTGACAGCAATTGTTTTTTTTTATTCTGTTACAGTCGATGGTAACTTTTCTGAGTGGACCAACTGGACAAGATGCTCTGTATCATGTGGGAATGGTACACAAAAACGTAACCGTAGCTGTTCTAAACCAACACCGGCATATGGTGGTAACAATTGCACTGGCAATCATACTGAGATACGTTACTGCACCCAACCGCATTGCCCTGGTAGGTATTTTTAGATATTTGTTAGTTATTTATAAAATTTTGTAGTTTTACATTGTCTGCAACTGCACCCAACAGGAAAAAGGAAAAAAATAATCACCAGTCAATGTTTTGACAAAACGATGGTTTCACCCAAAACAAAATTTAAAAAAATTAAAGAAAACAAAAGAGAGAAAAGGGTACAAAATGAAACAAAACGAAGAGAAAATTAAAAAAAAAAAAAAAGGAAAGGAAAGACAAAATATAGAAAATACAGTTGTATATTCTTTACTTTTGTTATAACAGTTTATGGCAGGTATTCCTTGTAGTGCTTGACAGCAATTGTTGTTTTTTATTCTGTTACAGTCGATGGTAACTTTTCTGAGTGGACCAACTGGACAAGATGCTCTGTATCGTGTGGCAATGGTACACAAAAACATAACCGTAGCTGTTCTAAACCAACACCAGCATATGGTGGTAACAATTGCACTGGCAATCATACTGAGATACGTTACTGTACCCAACCGCATTGCCCTGGTAGGTATTTTTAGATATTTGTTAGTTATTTATAAAATTTTGTAGTTTTACATTGTCTGCAACTGCACCCAACAGGAAAAAGGAAAAAAATAATCACCAGTCAATGTTTTGGCGAAACGATGGTTTCACCCAAAACAAAATTTGAAAAAATTAAAGAAAACAAAAGAGAGAAAAGGGTACAAAATGAAACAAAACGAAGAGAAAATTTAAAAAAAAAGGAAAGGAAAGACAAAATATAGAAAATACAGCTGTATATTCTTTACTTTTGTTATAACAGTTTATGGCAGGTATTCCTCGTAGTGCTTGACAGCAATTGTTTTTTTTTATTTTGTTACAGTTGATGGTAACTTTTCTGAGTGGAGCAACTGGACAAGATGCTCTGTATCGTGTGGCAATGGTACACAAAAACGTAACCGTAGCTGTTCTAACCCAACACTGGCATATGGTGGTAACAATTGCACTGGCAATCATACTGAGATACGTTACTGCACCCAACGCCATTGCCCTGGTAGGTAATTTATTAGATATTTGTTAACTATTTATAAAATTTTGTAGTTTTACTTTGTCTGCAACTGCACCCAACAGGAAAAAGGAAAAAAATAATCACCAGTCAATGTTTTGACAAAACGATGGTTTCACCCAAAACAAAATTTGAAAAGATCAAAGAAAACAAAAGAGAGAAAAGGGTACAAAATGAAACAAAACGAAGAGAAAATTAAAAAAAAAAAAGGAAAGGAAAGACAAAATATAGAAAATACAGTTGTATATTCTTTACTTTTGTTATAACAGTTTATGGCAGGTATTAATATTCCTTGTAGTGCTTGACAGCAATTGTTTTTTTAAATTCTGTTACAGTCGATGGTAACTTTTCTGAGTGGAGCAACTGGACAAGATGCTCTGTATCGTGTGGCAATGGTACACAAAAACGTAACCGTAGCTGTTCTAAACCAACACCGGCATATGGTGGTAATAATTGCACTGGCAATCATACTGAGATACGTTACTGCACCCAACCGCATTGCCCTGGTAGGTAACTTATTAGATATTTGTTCACTATTTATAAAATTTTGTAGTTTTACTTTGTTTGCAACTGCATCCAACAAAAGAAGGAAAAAATATCACCAGTCAATGTTTTGACAAAACAATGTAAAGACAATACAAAATATTATATCTTTACTTTTGTTATGACAGTTAATGGCATGTATTCCTCATGGAGTATCTGGACAACTTGCAGTCTATCATGCGGAAATGGGACCAAATATCGCACACGTGCTTGCTCAAACCCATCACCAGCCTATGGGGGAGCCAACTGCACTGGACCCAGTGATGAGAGTAACAATTGTAACGCAAACCCTTGTCCAAGTAAGTCATCTGCCAATCTTTTTTTGATCATACAGTTAGCCTAACAGTGGGCTTTTTTTGTTATTCAAGTCGATGGAAACTGGACTTCATGGTCTGCTTGGTCTGTCTGTAGCAAACCCTGCGAATCTGGCTCCCAAAACTGCACTAGGACATGTAGCAACCCAGCTCCACAACATGGAGGGAAAGAATGTAAAGGAGTAAGGAACAGATCAAGATTATGTAACACTTTTGCCTGCATAGGTATAGTATAAAAGATCTCTTATTAATAGCAATGGTGATATAAATTACCAAATCAAAATGTAATATTTTAATTGCAGCTGCTGAGGTAACGGTTTTGGTTCGCTTTCTTGACGAAAACTGGGATGAAGACTTGAAGGACTTGAGCAGTGATGCAAGTTTGCTTCTCAAAGAAAAGATTCTAAAAAACGTGAGTTAATATATGAAATGATGTCTTTGATTTATCAACCCTTTGGGAGGATAGCTGGCCTATTCATATTCAAGGGAACTGAAAGAGTGTATTTTTAGGTGGTGAAGTGATAGAATAAGAATGCTGTACCATGTAATCTGGATACCTTTTTTTCTAGATATGAAAGAAAAAACTGGATTATTTCTTATTTATTCTAGGACTAAAATGGTTATATAAAAAGGGGGATTCTCTGCCTTCATAGTAATTGGTTCATTCATATCAATAGACTATGCACATGCATGATCAAAAAAATTCTTATTAACATTTGATAGTTAAAGAAGATATATAGTGGAGAGAATCCTGTATTAAAGATTGAAGTTCACTCTTTCAGGTATTCAGGTTTCTTTTGTCTTATTCTATCATATATACACTCCTTTCTACCACTTCTTTCTCTTTTACTCCGACGAAGGACTAGCGTCCGAAACGTCAGTAAGTTTTTTCATCTTTTCACGGTGTATAATTTACCTTTTCATCATTACTCTTTCAGGTATGTATAAACTTACGCTATAAGTTGCATGTATGATTTCAATAAATTACTCATGCCGCTGACTGACGGAACATGTGCTGTAATGATGGAATGCATGATATCAATGTATGGTGACTTACTGAGTGACAGAATGACTGAGCTAGAGGCGGATCCAGGATTTAAAAAAGAGGGGTTCCAAGATTGCCACCACGCATTAAAAAACTGGTGCAATTTACTTCACATGCAAGAGGGGTTCAGATTTTATTCTATGCTTCACAAAAACTCAAAAGGGGGGTTCCATGGAACCACCCCTGGCCCTCCCACTGCTGACAGACTGTTCATTATTGACAGACTTGCTGACTAACAGACAGGTGTACAGACTCGCTTACTGACTGACTGACTGACAGACAGGTGTACAGACTCGCTGACTTACTGACTGACTGACAGACAGGAGTACAGACTCGCTGACTGACTGACTGACAAACAGGTGTTCAGACTGACTGACTGACAGACAGGTGTACAGACTGACTGACGGACAGACAGGTGTACAGACTGACTGACTGACAGACAGGTGTACAGACTTGCTGACTGATAGACTTATTATTTGGCTAAATAAAGAATATTTGTTTCTTTTTTATCTTATATTATACTTAAAAACTAATGTGTTATAGTTAGAAAAAAAGTCATCTATTAAATCACAAAATGTTGTATTTTCAGCAAAGGAAGTGTTGTTTCTAACTTCACCATCATTTATAGCACCATGGAATCCTTGCAGCTCATCATATTACAAGAATGGATCGAGAAAGAGGGTTTCCTCGGTTTGATGCCTGTGCAAACTACTTACATTAAAACATCTAAAGGTAAAACCAAACCCTAAGTAAAACCGTGTGACCTTTTCAACAATAAATGGGGCGAAATCTTCTGGATTGTCAGAATATTAATACTCTCTTTAAAAACACATTTTTATTTAATAGTAAATCTAAAGTTTCAGTGGAAAAATAATAATAGCTAGAACACTAAATAGAATCTACACAAAATGCAATGTTCTATGATGAGACATATCATCAATAAGTCATATTTTAGTGTGTATGGGATTGAATGAACATTGCATGTCAGTCCCAACAGGAACTGTCCAGTCAACTCACTAAACTTGAAATTTCATGTGACTGTGCTTAATCTAATGCATATGAATACATTCAATAGGTTTTGTTCTTTTGCACATATCAGTAGTAATGTGGTTGCAAAATGAATTGTCTTGTACATGTAAGACTAATTAAGAGGAAATCCCTTATTAATATTTGGTACAATCATGTGAAATTCCTCGTTTATGCTGGGCCTCAGTCTTGTAACTAATTTCTAAGGCTGCAATGGAAGAAATACAGTTTTATAACATTCCTTTTGTCTTCTTCATCAGTGAGAGCAAATAGGTTGGAAATTAGTTTAAAATAGACCCATTCTGAGTTATGCTTTAAGGTTTCAATGCGAGGCTTCGTGCATAATGCTCAGTGTCAATTTGGACAGGAGAAAAGATTAAAAATTTAATTTCGCACATAGCCTCGAAACAGAAACCCTCAGAATTGGGCTATTGAAACAATAACCTTAATAAACTTTTTGATTTGCAGTTCCAAGTTCCAGCCCCCGAGTACAAAGCATCAAAAGCCATAACTCTACCTCAATCTCTCTATCATGGTCTTCCGTCTCATCCATCCATTTGCATGGTTTAAAATTGAAAAGCTACAGAATATATTACAAAGAAAGTGGAGGGCATTATACACCAGACCAAATGAAAGCAGTGACACCAGATAGCGAAGAAACCATTGTTGATGGGTTGAAGAAATACAGCATATACTCTTTTAGGGTTCTAGCCTACACAGAGAATGGTAACGGAATCTCCAGTGATCCTGTTAATGTCAGGACAAGAGAAGATGGTAAGACCCTTAAACTGCTAGTTGTCTTAATTACAAGTATTAGTGACTTGTTGATGAATTCGTTTCTTCTTCTTCTTCTTCTTCTTCCCTTTTTGATAGACAATTTCATATTTACGTTATTCTTATTCAATCTCAGTTCCTTCTGCTCCTCCATCTGATGTCAGTGCAACAGCGGTCAGCTCAACAGCCGTGATTGTTCAATGGGATCACATTGACCCTGCATTCAGAAATGGTATCATGATTGGTTACAATGTCACGATATCCAATATGAATTCTGGTGAGACAATCTTCAAAACTCACCTACCAGATGAAGTTTATGCGTTATTTGAGGATTTAGAACCTTTCTCCCAGTATTTAGTCGAGATCTGTGGATTGACAGGACGAGGCTGTGGCATCAAGGGTGGAGACATTGTCAGGATGCCTGAGGATGGTAAGTAAAACAAGAGTCACTTTGTAGTCAAGATTTTTAAAATTCTTCATACAGTTTAACAACAACAAATTATTTCTTGAAATCACTTCCCTCACAATTATTTTGTATAATCCTGCAGCAAGCAACTAGAAAATGGAGTTGTGCAGAAGAGATGTGTAATGCATCTTTCAATGAGGGTCATCTCATTCCCATTCCCATTTTGTGATAGTTTTTTTGTTTGTTTGTTAATCCCATCTTAGGTGCATAAACTCCATTTTCCCAGCCAAAAAAGGCAAATCCCAGCTTCTGGACCCTTCAGGACCCTCCTCAAATGATGACAAGAAGTTGCTGTTTTTAGGTTGAAGTTTGATGATCCCCATATTTACAAACCCATGAATTTAATTTCATTTACAAATACTGAGAGAAATTTATTTTATTTATTTTTAATTATAACTTTAATTAATTTTTCACTTAACGGGACAGTATATATATGGTTACAGGGTTGGTGCCCCAGTTGGTTAACAACACCCCTTATACCCCTTAATTAAACACTTGTTACCTTTTCGTTTATTTTAGCGCCATCCAAGCCACCATTTAATGCAGTAGTAATGAATTTATCGAGTTCCACTGAATTAATGATTTCCTGGGAACCTCCTCCAGTGGAAAGCTTAGGCGGTATCCTACAAGGATATACTTTAAGATACAAAAAAAAGACGATATCAGGAACACCTTTGGAAGATGACACCTCTTTTGATGTCAAGATGCTGGGTCCATCTCTCCATAAATATACTTTAACGAACATGGTGCCACATTCGGTGTACGAGATAGGAATAGCTGCAAGAACTGGTGCTGGTTTGGGTCCCTTTGCTGTAATGTACGGAGGTAGGTCAAACTGATATTAAAGACGGTTATTGGACAACACTTGCTTAGTACAGCGGCACAAACCCCAAACTGCAGTTCAACATTAGCCATTTTCCGCCTAAACTTTCGCCATTTACCATACTTAGCAAGGCGTTTCTGCAAATCATTGAATTACTTCTTAAACATGATTAGCACGAAGTTTACCTTTTTGAGGACTTATAGATTTGTTAAGGTTACCCTGTTTGGTAATTAATATTTATTAATAGTGATAAACTATTGATGTAGCCAAATAAAAAGATATGGTGTATGACAAAGGTGTGGTCAGGTCTCTTTAATTAGCGGTTCTAGATAAGATAGCCTTCATCCGAACCACTGATAAGGTGTTAGAGTTAACACCTTATACACCAGATACTTTATAACCTTAGTAAAGCATGGTGCTGATCTTATAAACCAGATCCACTAGATACTTGTAGACGTCTATTATGGCTATTGAGCAACCTGCACTCAGGCTGCCAGTCTTTTGGGAGTAATTGAAAAATACTACCAAAATGTAATTCCTCACACATTGTTTTTTTTCTTGTAGAAACCTGCTGATGTCCAATAATTATCAATACCAACTACTGGTTCCTTGCTCCATACCTTTATAAAACAGAAGATGGAAAGCTCAACGGTATCTTTGCTCAGATCATACCTAACATGATCAAATGGGCATGCGGAGACTGTAAGAATGGTCATGGTGAAACAGTTGTTGATCTTGTGAATGATGCTGTTGGGTTATCAGCGGGTAAAAAAAGCATGATAGACGTAATTGGGAATGCCCATAATGGAGCGCAAGTCAGCTTTCCAATCAATGGGAATAAATATATGAATAGAGTGAGTACTGCTTTTGGTGATGAGTGTGTTATTGCAACAGAGTGTGGTGTTGTTAAGAAAAAGAGAGATAACTTAAGGACATTTAAGTTTAAGGGGCACATCCGAGTGAGTGCCTCTTTCTACATATGCCAATGTGCAGGAATCCTTGTGTAATTGTAATCTTATCTAAACTTGCATTTTTCAGGTATTTGGAGACCAGCCGTTTGTGTCTGTAGTAGAATCTCCAGGAATTGTTTTCCTCACACTACCACAACCAGCCGGCTCAGCAGCAGGGATTATAATCAAATCTTTTACAACCACATTTCCTTTATTACTGTTTTCCTTCACTTTAATATTTGTGTCTGGGTTTGTTGTGTGGTTCTTGGTAAGTCCTTCTCTTACTTATACTGTATGTTCCTTTTTAATGACTTCCATTTAATATATTATTTAAAATATAATTGAATTTACTCCAAGGTGGACAGAAGCCTAAATTAAAGAGGTTTTTCAACTCGTGTAGGGAGGGAACAAAGTTTTGGCAATTTGTAGGCCTTTTTATTAATTTTACCTTATCTCATAAATGTTATAAATGTTTTTTTTAACACGATAAAAAAGAATGACAAGTTATTTTGGGGAGTAATCAGGAAAAAATCTTTTTTAAATACTAAATAATGATTTAAAAAATTACAAATCAAAATTACATTAAAAAAGTACTATATAATCCTGTTTAGATATATATTTTAGTTAACAACAAATGATAATATTTCTTTTGTTTTGGGAATATATGTTCAGTGATTTTTAATTTATGTACTGCAATAAATGTAAATTAGCTTATTGCTGAAAGATGCATTTTATAATTATAAACAATCTATCTACTCCTATCTATTGCATTTTTAGGATGCTAAAACTGAGGGAAGTGGTTTTCCTCGATCTTTCATTAAAGGAGTTTTAGAAGGAATGTGGTGGTCATTTATCTCTATGACAACCGTTGGGTAAGTGATAATTACTTCAGATCATCAAGCATCAGATAGACCTATAAAGCAATAGCAAAGGATAATGAATTTTGAGCTAAATAATCTAGGAGCCGGGGGGGGGGGGGGGGGGGGGGGGCTATACAAAACTTCTTTTATTCAATACAGCTTCATAAAAAAAAAATTAAAAAAAAAAAATCTATACACGGTAGGCATTAAAGCTAAGAGCTTGTGGGGCCGTGTATCCTCCATACACACTCCTTATACTACATTAGAATATTCTATACACACAACTCTCAACTCACATATTAATTTTTACGGTGGGAGGAAACCGGAGAACCCGGAGAAAACCTTCGTAGCATAGGAGAGAACAACACATCAAACAAACTCAATAAGCCTGAAGCAAGATGACGTTTAACCCGCGACTCTATACCATAATAGTTTTTAAAATTCTTTCTTATTAAAATTTTTGATTCCTTAGAGAATACAGGAACAATAGTCATAATTAAAGAAATTAAGCAGTGTGAAAAGGATTATGGTCTTGAGACAGGGGGAAAAACATCATCTCGCTTCAGGCTTATTAACATATGCTGACCGCAGGGCTGGAGCCAGTGACCCGTTGGATTCACAGCGGTGAAAGACGACGCGTTAGCCGCGAACGCTACCCATGCTACATCTTTACTTTAGCCCCCCCCCCCCAGTAAAATTATGCTCCTACCTTCCTGTGCAAAAATATAATAATAATATACAAATAAAGCTTTCTACACCTAGAAAGACCCAAAATTCTTTTTACTTATATTTCTTTTTTATTCCATAATAACAGCTATGGCGACAGAACTCCAAAGAGTGTTGCATCTAAGATTTTTTCCATTTTCTGGATGCTAAGTGGTATGGTTATAATTTCACTGTATGTTGGTGCCGTAACTACCACCTTAACAGTCATCACCATGGATACAAAACAAATGATCTATGGAACTCAGGTTAGTGTTTCTTTTATTAGTGCAACAATAAAAACAAAATTTAGATTATACCAAAAAAAAAAACCACTTGAAAAAAATTAAAAATTTTAAACGGTAAAACAAACAGCTCTAATAGTGAATGACGAGGTAAAATTTGCATTATTTCTTCATAGATTGCAGCAATACATAATTCATCGGAACATCGTATTGGCATACTGAGGAATGGCAAAGTAAATCAGGGTGAGTTGAGATCCATCCATTTGCCTTTTGCTCTAGCCATATGATCATAGCAAGATGGTTACTGTAATTGGACTAGAATTCTCGTTTTCTTTATATAACTTCATTTTTCATGAGTGATCAATTAAACCGTAATCATAAAAGACACTAATTACAGCCATTTTATTAAGTTCGACAGTATCATTCAGTGGAGGACATCCGCAAGGCTCTTGTTACACGTGAGGTTGAAGGGGCTATTTTAGATACCTATGTTGTAGCAAACGACAGCAAAAGTTTTACTGATGTTGGTATTGAACCCACCAAATTGATAGATTTGTCCTTTGGATATGGCATAGCACTGTCTGATACAGCCGCTTCAATTGAGAAGGATTGTCGAACGTTTTTGAAGCTTCACGATGGGGAAATATCAAACCTGATTGACAAGCTGACTGAAAAATTGAAGGTTTGAAAGCTAAATGTTCGTCTCGTTGTGCATTACCTTTTCATTAAACATTAGGGTCTGGTTGTACAAAGCGTGGATAGAGCTATCCAACGGGGGGAAAAACGGCCAAGTGGATCATAAGTCGACGCTGTTATCCTATAAATGTATACAATGGATAAAATTTATCCATCGAGAAAGCTCAGCTATCCACAGCACCCTTCGTTCAAGCGCCGGCTCAGCAATTGAGCCCATAATTTAAGTGCCTATGACCCCTAACTCAATGTTTTCAGCATTGATTCTACATGAAGTTAAAAGTTAAATAGTATCTTGGAGATATCAGTTCAATAAAACTTGCAGATCAGGTTTTATCAGGTCTAAAATACTCCTGTTCATTTATTAAACTATACGTAATGTTTCTTTTCTATTGACTACCTTTGTGCACTGAAATACGCATTGTTTGATCTTCAATTTCAGACGCCAACAGAAAGCGCAGCTGTCAGGAAGACTTCGGGTTTATTTGACTCGAATTCTATTCCTTATAATAACACCATTTTGATTGTGGGATCCTTACTTTGCTTTGCCGTGGTTGTTGGACTTACATGGCAATGTATTTATAAGAGAAAGGCAAAGAACAGTAAGTACGAAACTCTGTATAGTAAAAGCAACTGTTCTATTTGGGAATAAGTGGGAATGGGGGGCTGGTCGTCGTTCGTCAATCGCTACTTAAGAACCTGTGGCTTTTGTTTCATGGTCGTTACATATGTTTTCTATAGGGGTATGTGCCGCTGGATAGGGTATGGTTTTCGGCCTTGCATTCTTACAGAGGGTACACATTTTACCGGAAATTGTCTTAAACAGTATTATAATTTTGACATAAGTTTCATGTTTTTGTGTGTCTTAGATAGAGTACCATTTCATTAAAAACGTACTTAAGCATTTTTCGGTCCTGACAAAGTGTTTCAGATCCTTGACGGCTTTGCTATCAAACTCCTATATAACACTGAGTGAGATGCGTTTCTCATATAGGGTATACAATTTCTTGTATGTCTTGAATAGGGTCTTGAATAGTGTCTTGAATAGGATATGTATTTTTCAATCTGAAGTGTCATTAAATAGGGTCAGGGTTTTTTACCTCTGGCGGCACATCCTTATCCAAAACGGAGTGGAGTAATGCTGCTGCTATGTTAAAATATTTGGTCAGCAGTTATAAATATGGTGCAAGCTCATTGGCTGGAAATGTAAAAATGTTGCAGCCAGGTTCACATTATGAAATTTGTTGCGCGCAATGTTGCAAGAGTAGGGCGCAATTCAAATTCAGATTTGTTGCATTCAACGTTGCGTGCAACAAGTCAATTTTGTGGTAGACACGCTGCAACAGTCCTGTTGCGTGCAATGTTGCGTGCAATGTTGCACCGTGTGTCAGCATCTTTATTGATTCCATGTTAGCTTCACATCCACGATACTTTTGATTAGTGTAGGGTCCATTGGGAATGAAAAGAAATGTTCTAAACAAGATCTTCCATTGACAAAGCTCAATCTATAATTTTGCAGAAATACACCCGTACAATACAATGTACAAAAATGAAATAGCGCAAATGAGGAAAATCGTCGATGAATTTATCAGGAATATGAAAGCAAATACAGAATATTTGAGAAAAGCACACAGAGAAGACATAAGAAAGCTAATACGGCTCGAGAAAGAAAAGAAAAAACGTCAAAGGGAGAAAATAGGCCAAGAAAAATCACTGGTAGTCCAATCATGTTAAAAGAAATCGTATGGCGATACTTAAAAAACCTTAATAAAATCGTCCAAATTTAAGATAAATTCAAGAATTTTTAGCTGACCTTTGAAAAGTAGTACCTCTTTTGCCTTGCGTACTTAGATTTTGGATATACTAAATTTTCTTTTTTAACTTTTTTCTTTTGACGTGGTTTCTTAAGCATCGCCATTAGCATTAATAGCATTAATATGACACCACAGGAACCTAGCTTGGGCTACCTGTGAAAAAAGCCAAACTTTACTAATTCTCGACTTTCACATCCCATAATGCCTTGCGTCTTTGGGGGGGGGGGGGGTAACCAATCAAAAAACAGTCCCAAATTGAAAGGTTTCTTAATTGAATTTATACTATACCTGCTTTTATCTGTACATTACTGATTATCATTTTATTCCAAGTTATTTTTGCGTGTACAGATCATGAAGAGTTTTGGTCTTACAGAAAATGTATTGACCTACGAAATTTTTTTAAAAATTTACCTTGAACGTCTTCAAGCTTATATCTTTTTCTGTTTTTTACTTCTTTATTTTATCTTTGGATACCAAACAAGGTATTTTCAATATTGTCTGATCAGCCTTCAGCAAAATAAGTGGGTTTTTACCCTCTGGTTACCCCTAAAGACGCAAAGGATCATGGGATGTGAAAGTCGAGAATAAGCCCTTTTCCAGCTCAGTAATCATGTGCTGATTAATTCACTGAGAGCAAATGAATGAACATCTTAATTTCCATAGGTGAAATCAAGAGAATATTCTATTAGTGAAATATACTGGTGAGCAAACAAAACTTCTACAACCCATTTCAAAAGATCGTAATAAAACTGCATCTCGTGACACACTGGTTACACATCGTTTCATTCAGTTCTTTACAAGTAGCTAAAAAGAATCACCAATTTAAAATAAAAAATGTGCTCACCAGTATGGACACGTGACCGTTAACTGCAAAGGGCCTATCGAATATTGGCTTAGTAAGCAACGTAATCATATAGTGGCAATCGTATTCTTAAAGGTACGAGGCAAGCAGAATAGTAAGCCTCGCTTCCTTGTTATTTTCGAATAGATTCCCGCCAGCTTCGAAATATTCGAAGCTGAGAGAGAAAGGTAACTGTGAGATTTAAAGTAGAATGTTTTTACGCAAGGATTGATCACTTTTTTCTTCCTTTTAACAGACTTGACACGTTTCTTTTTTCTGCTCTTAATCATCAACGTTTTGAGAGTCCTTGTCCGCATTTCAGTTCTTTTAATATAAGTGTATGTATTTGGTTACTTTTATTTATTTGTTATTTAAAAAATAACAAGGACAACAACAAAAAATAAGTCACTAGTATTATATATCTTTTTCCAACAAGGAAACACATCAAAGAAAAGTATTTGATGGATACAACTTTTGCCCCAAAGCTTCAGTGCAAACAAAAGTATTAATCAGGAGCTTGCATTTTTTAAATGTGCTGACCGTTTTTGAAAAATTCCACCTTCAACAATTTACAAAAAAATCTAACAAAAGGTAACTCGCTCAAAAATTTTGAAGGTGCAATTTTTCAAAAAAGGTGCGTTTTTACGAGTGGTTTCGGGCGTCGTAGCCAGTCAAATGGTTAATATAATATACATAAGAACTGAACTTCTATAATCTTGAGTACAATTTGAAATAAATAGTAAAGCTACGAGTGAAGTTTTGAAAATTCGAGGGCTTATGCTTTTATTATCATACTGCTTATTAATAGAGAAAGTTGTTTAGCGATAAAATTACAAAATTCTTTTAAAAATGTATCAGGTAAACCTTGTGTACATGCAGAGAGTGATTTTCCTTATTCATGGATTTTTTTCCTGAGTTCCTTTCTGCTAGAGACCAATGATAAATCATTTCTATACTACTGTCCTAGCTTAGCTTAGTCCAAGCTACTAAATAATTTTATCATAAAAGAAATAGTGAGTAGACTAATAGAGGTTGAGAAGATGTTATTTCCAACATTTTCGTTGGTGTCTATTTGACTAAGTATCATTATACACAGACTATACTTAACATTGTTTGATGGTCTGAGGAAAGTCACTCCACTTGCAATAATGCGTGTGTATATATATATATATTCGACAACCAAAAATAATTGATTTTAAATGCATAGTGCTGCACATAGCTAGTTAGGGGTGGATCTAGGTGTTACTTGAATAGGCCATTTGCATTATGGCGTCATTTTACTACCACTACCAAAATGCTTCGTGAATTTTCTTTCTTGTTCAAATTTGTATTTCCTCATGGGAATAGTGAGACAATTGATGCTAATTAACAGAACAAAAGGCAGTGTGCAATGGAGTCCGGTAGTGGTAGTAAATGCAAGCGGCATGACTCAAAATACAACATCCTTAAGTTTGGACAAAATCCATGGGGGATGTTTTGAGAACGACCCGAAAACTGTTTTTCGGGAATTGCCCATCACTTTTGCATAATAAGGACGATCGACATGCCACACCCAATATTTTAAACTTCAATCAATTGACCAATTCATATTTAAAAATCAAATGGCTACAAAGAGAAGAAGTCTGTTTTAGCGCGATTTGAATTCTACTGGTCGGAGCTTTCCGTTACTGATTGTAGCCACCTTAAGGGCTTTTTTGGCGAATCCACCAAATGGATCCCTACTCCTCGGGTATTCTCTTTGTTGTAATGACTCTGGTTAGTACTTGGCTGATTTCCTTTGCATACAAGAACGTGAAGTTTCAGCTTAAGCACAAGTAAGTAGTGAACAACCATCGAAACGAAATCCTATCCTTTTCATGGTCTACGTTCAGCTTTCTCATTGGTCTATTTATTTTTTAGATGTTTTTGAAAAGTTTCGCTAAACTTTCTATAACTGATGCTAAACTGCTCTTTCTTTGATCGCAAAATTAAAAAAATAAAATTGCTGTATCCGAGAAACGCAGTCTCTTTGAATCGTATGCTATGGTCTATTTATAATACACAGTTAAGGGTATACAATCGATTTCAATGGTTTTAAACTTATTATTTAATACTCTACCGTTTAATCAAGTGTCAATGTATACATTAGACCGTGTATTAACATCCACACTAGTTCTACTAGCTATCACCACTTGTGTAATTATAAATTGACCCTTCTCAGAAGTATATTGTGTCTTGGATGCAAGGCTATCATGAAAATAAATACTCAGACTTTTTCTCAGTGGAATTTGTGGAATTGCTTTTGTATTTCCATGAAGCCTGCTTTCAAGTCTATATTTAGAAGGCTCCTCAATCCTTTTAGAAATTATTGAATAAGCAAGATTAACTAATTACTGAAGCATCATGCACCCTACTGTGTGAAGAATTAACGATTATGAACTAGATTTCCCCCCAGGATTGCACAGAGAAGAGATGCTGCAATTACCAAAGAAGTCAACCAGGAATTGGATCCTAACAAGAAAATGACAAGACAAGAGCAGGATGAAAGGTAAGCAGTTTCTCATTTCCTTGTCGTAGCTTTAGGAAAGTATGGATGAAGCTTCATTCTTAAGGTAATATGGGGTCACCATTTCCCGTTTTTTCGCTAGATGCTCTCCAAATATGTCAGTTTATGGGTTTATAGTGAAATGCGGTAGCAACCAGACGTTGTAATCAAGAACCTTCATTCACAGTACTGTACTTTCATATAACAAAACGTAATTATGACTTGAAATTTGCTCAATAATCTATGCTATTAAATCCATCAAAGTCATTGGATGACTATGATTCTTGAATTATTAGCCTAAACATTCCACATGTCAACTATTCCCATCAAAATGTTTTAAAATCTATCCAATAAACTTTCCTTCACGATTTTTTGATATAAATATGATGACGAGCATCGCATTTATCAAAATCTGAAATAAAAAATGGGGGTCACCATTCTCGTTTTTGATTTATCTTGAAAAAACATAGTAGGAAAATAGTCGAAAAGGGACACTTTTCTGTGTGGAGACCGGGGCTAGCCAGATAAAAATTGCAGTTTCTAATTTAGTTACCGAAAGAAAAATGGCTAAACTTTGTTAGTTCTATGCTTTTAGTTGCATGCGCAGAAAAATGTCGAGTGCAAAACAAGGGAATTACCTTTAGTAAAGGTTAGAGAGTTGTTTTACAGTAAAAATAAAGAAATAGAACATGTGTGCGCATGCTGTGTGCAATTATTAAGCACACAAGGCTGGGCAAGACATGAGAGAAGTGTTAGGAGAAGCACGACACATAGCGGAGTGGTTCTCAACACTTCTCGATTGTTCTACCAATCTCCAAGTGTTTACATAACTCCACACAGCACAGCAAGCTAGTGTTATTTTCTTTTATAGAGTACAAATTACGATAACTGTTATTTTAGATAGGAAAGACACTACTGAAAATGTGCCCATGCATTGTGCTCTCATAGCATACGCTCCCAATCCACCTTTTCAGCGCTAGCTATCACGGGGTATAAATTGTTTTACGGTCACCAAAACGTTCAGACATTGTTCTTGTATTGTCATACAAATGTGCTGTCTCTAAATAAACTATTTACTTGGTTAATGTTTAGTTAGTTCTCTAAATACAAGTAAATAATCATTTTTCTAGCTTGATTGAAGCTTTTCTTACTGCTGTTAAGAGAGCTAACTAAGGGAATCTATCTAAATTTTCTCTTTAAACTCAGTGAATTTGTATGCGAATCCGAGGACGATGTCTGAACTTCTTTGTGATCGTAACGCAATCCAACACAATTTATACCACGTGGCGGCTAGCTCCGAAATGGTGGATTAAGCTGAACGGGTGATTTAGTAGACAGTTAGTATTAGATACAGTATAAGTGGTAATGTTGTATGGTATGATTATGTACTATAAGAATCTCACTATTGTCATACACCTGTTTTTATACTTTTTATTGAAATCTTTTCTGTTCTTAAATTTTTCCAGAATCCTCTGGAAGAAAAACAAGGTTGCTGATATGTAAAGCTATGACATTCTCCATCTTCTATAACAATGCTCTCTACTTGTTCCTGGTTCTCTTTGCTTCTTTCTTTGCATTGAGGTCATTCAACCCTCCAGCGTATCCTTAATATTACTTACTGGTTAATTGTTATAGTATAAAGTGGTTTGTGTATGAG
The DNA here is from genome assembly GCA_011057435.1 of Actinia equina. Classification (NCBI taxonomy): domain Eukaryota; kingdom Metazoa; phylum Cnidaria; class Anthozoa; order Actiniaria; family Actiniidae; genus Actinia; species Actinia equina. Next base: position 238,384 of record WHPX01000665.1, on the reverse strand, counting down.
TGGGAAACAATGCTCAGCAAATTTGTAACCATACTGTCTGGGACTATACCATATTTTACTGTACCCTTAACTGTATTGTGATTGGATGAATTATTGGGGGGGGGGGGGGGGGTATTAGGTGGTATCCTTTTTAAGACCTTACCTTATTTTTTATTCTTATTATTTTTAAATTTCAAAGGGGGCTTACTATTCAACCAACCCCCTTCCCCCCTGCATCTGCCCCGTGTTTTTTTTCATCCAAATTTCATGAATCGCTGTTACAATTAAATGGTATCTTGGAATAAACCTTAACTTATTACAGTAACTATCTGATGTCTACTTCTGTTACAAGTGGGATTTTGGCACTCCTGTCTACAGGAACATCAACTTCATCCTAAGCAATAGCCAGTGGTGCAAATAAAGTCATCTGCAACATAATATGTTTTCCTTTGACATCAATTATAATAAAATTTTAGTGAAAAAATATTTTTTGAATTCCTTTGTTTGTTGTTTTCTAAAAACTGCTGGGATAAGATATATAGTAGTTATACAGTGGTTTGGAGTAGAGCAAAGGCATTTAAGCTGTTAAATAAAAAATACTAGTCCACGTGTAATAGTCAAAGTGACACAAAAGAAAACAATTGACTTAGGGTCTACTGAAGTGTATTAGTCTAACATCTATTTCACAGGTTTAATGACTTCACTCTAGCATAAATGCTAGTTATGCAATGGTTACAAGTGGCATACCATTTTCCCATGTCACTATATTTGTTTGTATCTACAAAAGCCTTCAGTCGAGTATACAAAGAGAAAACAAGTAACCAGTTGGATATTCTATGGCATGCCATGAGAATGCATATTGTATAACCACCTTATCTTACACTATAGAAAATACAAATGCGTTGATACAACACTCAGCAAATGATACGGAGGAAGAGTGAAATAACAACCAATTATTATATACAAGAGCTTTCCTGCATTCTGATGGGCTGTATTTTCTATAGTTTGGAATAAAATGGATATCCTATATTTCAGGCACTCATGGTTTTTGGTATAAGTACAAGGCTCTTAGCAACAAATGGGCTATTCTATAGTATGTCAGTGTAAGAAAGCAATAAAGATTTTGGTCATTCCAATTGTACCTACTGAATGGTTGAAATATTACCAAATATACAAACATTATATTTCTATATTGCAAGCTTCAGCTTCACATAACTTTTCATTCTTGGGAATGCACAAAACCAAAGTTTTCCAAAAGAAACGTGAAGATGTTTAGTATGGGTAAAGACCAAATGAGTATGCATTCAGAATGGTCAGAGCAAGTTTTAAAAGCAATGGTGTTCAACAAAATTTAGTTTGGGTAGATTGTAATGGACATTTCAAAACTGTTTGAAACTAAACGATAAATGATGGGAATGAATCCACATGCATATCTTAGTGGAGTGCATGCACTAAACCCAAGAATATTTAGTACTAATAAGTAGTAATTCATACAGAATCCTTTGTTTCCCATTGTTTGATTATGACTATTTACAGGTGTAGTACCAAAAATTAGTTTTTGTTTCACGGGTTTAGTGTGAGCACTCTATAAGAGTGCAAACAATATATCCGTGAAATATTAGTAATACTAACTTACACTATTTTATGCTAATTCGATCTTGTTTCTTTTGTTTAATTAGCACTATTTTGAACAATTTAGTAATTAGTGTTTCATGGATATATTGTTCGCACTCTAGTATATTATTAATAGACCTCTTCGGCTCTGACATGTTTTCCCATTTCAGACCATATGTCATTCCCTAGAGTATCATTTCTTTGTTTGAGGTTTGCGCTTGGATGCACATGAGAAAAAAATGCATAAATATGGATACAGCTCAAACAAAGAATCTTATTCTCAAGGGAATGACATGTGGTCTGAAATGGGAAAACTTTACCCCAAGCAGAAGAGGTCTATAGAAATATAATTACAATGAAATTACATAAAACAGTTGAAACCAAAGAAAACAAAAATAACCTCACAAAAGCTCTTGGGATAGCCCTGGATTCTTGTCTGATTCAATGCATTAAATAAACTCTCCAAATTTATTATATTGTTTGTCCATATTGATTTCAATAGATCTGATGTGTCTTCCTGGTATCATAGCAAGTCCTAGTATCCTGGGATCTTCTTTATCAACCCTTAAAAAATATGACATCTAATTAAACAATTTCTGGCCAGGAGAGTCAAGATCAAAGGCAGCCCAAATATATTGCTTGGGCTGCCTGTGGTTGGATAAGGAAAACCTGTGCTTGAGGTCTTGAAAATATGGAAAAAGGCAGTCAAGCCAAGATTAGTTTTTTGAAAAATTAAAAAATAAACAAGTAAAAGAAGTAAAGAAAAAAATAAAACAAAATAAAAATGAAATAAAACAAAATAAAATAAAAAGAATAAAATAATAATAATAATACTGAGGGCACAGTTAACAATTTTTCCTATCGAGACTGACTTTAAGCCAAAAAAAACTTATTTATTTTTTCCTATTTATTTTTCCACTTGTTTTGAAATTTGCTTTGTTTTTACAATTCGTTATCTCATGTGAGCACTTGGATAACGTAAGCCTTACAGTACATCAGGATCTGGGCTGCAGGCAGAGATAGAAATACTGCATGCTTGCTCCGTAATCAAAGTTGAAAAGAAAGAAAAAAGAATGCAGGGACATCACTAGTAGGTGGTGCGTATTAGCTAGTGAGTGAATGAGGTGAAGAGGTGGTATAAGCGTGTAAAGCTTGACCAATGTGAATATGGGTTTCCTATGTTTAGGACTGTTTTCCCTAATTCCCTTTTATTAAGGAACTGTGGGGCAGTGCCCTGACAGTGAGGGTCATAAGTTAGATACAGTACATTGTAGCTCCTGAGGTTATTAGAGTTAGCTGTGCCGCGACTTAAACCAGCCCAGAGGTTGTTTCAGGCCTTGACACGTGAGCTTGCCCTGCCCTATCTGACTTAGATCAGCCCAGAGGTTGCTTCAGGGTTCTATCTATGAGTATGCCATGCCCTGACTTAAATCAGCCCAGAGGTTGTTTCAGGGTTCTAACTGTGAGTTAGCCATGACCTGACTTTGACCAACCCAGAGGTTGTTTCAGGGTTCTATCTGTGAGTTAGCCGTGCCCTGACTCTGATCGGCCCAGAGGTTGTTTCAGGGTAGGAAAAAATTATAGTTCAGAGATTTTCAAGGAGATGTATATTATTACACTGCTCTAAGAAATTTTCCTCCCAATTTCCTTTCCCAAGGGCTTTTCAAGATTTCTTAAAATTTGAACTCCAGAGCATAAAATACACAACACACAAACCTGGCTGTCCAACATACTCCTGGCAGGAACCAAGAATAATATTCATATCTTTGTCTGTACATAAAAATGATCCTATCAATGTACAGCCATAGTTATTTTGATCCACAGTAGTTTGTTTAACCAGCTTTCTAACTCTTTTCTTTTCTCACTCTTCTCTTGAGTCTAAACGAGGGGAAAAAATAATGATTATTATGCATATTTTTTCTAACTATTTTGCAGGCCTACATGTATAATGGTTAGAGATTAAGTAAGTGAATACAGCCCTATATGATAGAGCTGGGAAGCATGGAAAAAAATACTGGCTTTGAACAGGATTTGAACCAATGACCTTTGCAACTACCTGAGCTATCTAAGACACAGAGGTAGACTACAGGAGAGGTCATTTATATCCAGGCAGCAATCGGGTTGGGCCAATTAAGCCAGATAATAATAAGAATATTTAATGTTGTATAATGGTTGGTCATTGAACAATCACTGGCCAGAATTAGAACTTCTCTCCGGTAAAATCTTTGCCTTGCTGGTCATTTCGATCAGTAACTGTCATAGCACCCCATATATGGACATCGGTATGATGTAAGTTAGTTATTCTAGGCAAGCCATGACTCGAAGTGAGCACAACGATGCGTGCAACATGATTTCATAATAAAACACATCTAACGAACCAAGAGACTTCGACAGTAACGTTCAGCCAAAAACAAGGCTAACAAGACTAATTGGGCCGTTCATCATCACTGACAACTGACAAGGATTTTCTGATTTTATTTTTACTTCAATTTCTTAGATGGGCTCCATGTGGGATTTTCATTATTCTTCGCCTATACAAGATTCTCACTATAATTTCAACACTTAATCTCAATAAAATTGTATTATTTGAAAAGGAAGGTATTCTAAACCTTACGTAAAGAGCACGTTATGAACTCGCATGATCGAGGAACTCAAGCAAACTAAACTGAGAACTGGCAAAAAAGGGAAAAGGTTTTGGGAAAATTAGTAGATATTAGCAAAAATAGGGGGCCTATAGCCTCCCACGCTGCTTCCTCTCCACAGTTCCTTACGATTATTCAACATAGTAATGAAGCTTAAGAGAAAATGAGGCTTAAAATTGTCTTAAATAAATTTACCTCCAAAAGTTGGCTTTCAGCTGCCATCTTGGAAATTCTACTAGTATCAGTCCCTCTCGTCTTTCCACGACCGAAAAGAGCCTGAGATAGCATTGACGATGTCCTGGATGATTACATAATAATAATAATAATAATAACATAAACTCTTTTATCTCGTCCTTCAAAAGATTTTACTACAGACAAACACGGTAACCTATATAATTCATTGTTATTATTAAATCGACGTGTACTGTTTTCTGGCTGATATTAGGGTATATAGTAACAACTGACGTTAAAATATTCTTATTTGTTTGCTCTACTTGCGGTTTTATCCAGAACTGATTACACGCACACTGACGCTAAGCATTGAACGATTATAACTTTGATTGGCTTGAGAAAGGACTTCTCATTTACTGTCGTATGAAATCACTATAGTAGTGATAAAAATATAGCAAGACAGCATAAATTAGTGACGAAAACGTTTTAATAACGTCCACGGCCCGTGTAAATCCCCGGTTGGGCTACTCTTAGTAACCGGATGCAGTTTAAATGTCGCCTTACCCTACTCCCGGGCATCATCAACTTTCGCCGCGTTCTTTCCTTTTCATTATTGATCAAAATGCCTTCGCCCGCGCGCAAGTTGATGACGCACTGGAGTAAGATAAGGAAAAATTTAAACTGCGTCCAGTTACTTAAAATAAGCGTACCGGGAACTTACGAGGCGCACACGTTCTTAAGGTAGATGCTACTGCGCGTCTTTTTCGCGCATCTCGCTTTTTACCCTTTATGACCGTTGTTTTATTATGCGCGCTCTTTCCGTTTCGATAGTGATCAAAACACCTGCACACGCGCGCAAGTTGATGACGCACTGGAATGGGGCAAGGAAAAAGTTAAACTGCATCCGATTACTAAGAATAGCTCAATTGACCGGGAATTAACAAGGCGTGCGCGTTCTTAAGGTAGATACTAATGCGCATCCAGTTTTGCGCATCTCATTTTTACCTTTTATATTATTACCATTGTCTTGAAAATTTCTCAAAAACAAAATCTTACTTTGACTACCTTTCTATAATCTGCGTTTCTCGAAACATGCTTAGGGACTGTGCAATAATTATCAGGGGGGGGGAGGGGCTGCAAAATGAGATATATCAAAACATTTTAATGCAAATGTTAAGAAAGTACCCCCTTGCATACAAAATGTTTAGTTCTTACTCCCCCAAAAGCCTCCTTCGCAGGCATCTCTGTGGCTTTCTCTAGTTTTTCTAACTATTAATGACGCGGAGTCTGGGAACGAAGAAACAAAAAACCAGACAAGGGGGGATGGGCCCAGCACTCGCGGTTTTCGCTGGAAAAGGAAGCCCGCTCGCTAGAGAGATATAGTATGTGAGAGTTTATAGAGTTGCCTTGCCGAGGAGGCTAACCCCCCTCTGTTATGTTAAAAATAACTTTGAATCCCCCCTTCCCCCTCCCCAATGATTACCATCCTTTAATTAGAAATGTCTTTATGTGAATACCTGTTGTCATGCTATTCCAAGCCTTTGCTTACTTGTTCGATGTCCTCGTCTGCAACAAGTAGTACTTCAGATGAATGTTCAAAAAAACCGTCCATTTCAGGGCTGTTTTCAGAAGAATCAGAGTCGTATTCGGAATCACTGGACAGGAATTCTGTACTACTATCACTGGAATTAATCCTTTTATCCCTAGGTGTTTCAGCAAGAGCAAAATTAAGGACACGTGCTACCAGCGCAGCTTTATTTCCTGTTAATACGTTTAGATTGTTCTGCTTGAGGTAGATCCTTAGTTGTTTTGCTGTCAGAGCTTTGACTTCGTGTTAATCTTAGCTTTCCAGTTAATGTTTGGAAGGGTGTTTCGTTCAACTTTCCTTTTTTGAGCTTTCAATTCAAGAAGCTCAAAATGTTGCACAAAGCATTTGAGAGTGGTTTCATCAATCATCAATTTCTGGCACACCTCCTGCTCGTTGGATGAGGTTAACCTACCAGAACCAAACATCTGCTTGATTTGCACACTTGGAAGTTGTGGGTGAACTTCGTCACTCAGACTGGTCACATTAGATGAAATTTAACTGCGTGGTTTTATATAAATTTCGAATAAAACTTAAGCCCCCCCCCCCTCCCCCCCTAAGTCAAACGAGTGATTTTATTTTAAGCCCCTATCAATTTTATGTGTTGTCCCTCCCCTCCCCTCTGGTTTTTCAGTCCCCCCTTCTTCTCCTGATAATTATTGCACAGTCCCTAACATTTTTATTGCCTGACCTGGTCAAATATACGAATTTAATTGTAAAAATGAATGAACCCAAAATTATTTTGACCTCTATATTTCCAAAATCAATTCAAAATAGGTTTTGGAGTCTCTGGAGATTACAAAGACAATTTCAAGTTTCAAGGGAATGTATAAAGTACTAGCACCCAGGTCCGCGCAGACAGCTGGAATAGTGATTGTGGATGGAAAATTCAGATTTAGTCGCTTATAGCTCGCCTATTAGTACCATGAGCCCCATTCAAAGATTTGAATATTAATCTTTCAGTGTGAGGAATAAAAATACTATGTGTACGCTGTGGATCACACCGAATTCTCGACATATTTATGACAAGGCTGCCTTTGCTGCCTGAGAACGTAAAAAGAAACCCTGGCAGTGACCTCCCTCGGTGCCTCCACTTCAAACTAACCATCTCTCATGCTTGTAAATTGAATAAAGCAATCTGTCATTCACAACTCCTTGTAAAGCGCCTTTGATTATATCCACATATTAAAGGGCGCTATGTAAATCATAATCATCATCAATTGCGTACGGTTTTGCTTGTAGAATTTAGTGTTAAACTTATTTGCAACTCATCAAATAAATTAATTTATAATTTGAAATGCTAGATAAACTTTTATAATATAACTAGATTATTACGCGCGCTCTGATTGGCTTCGCCTCGTGCTACTCTTTCGCTTGTTAATCGTTCTTTATATTTTCTCTCGTGCGTCTATATCGCCATGTGCGCGCTTTTATGTCGTCTAACTGAAAAAAGGTCCGTCGTTTAGATTACTCTAGGCTTTTAGATCGTTGAAATCCTTCACTTTCCACACAAAACCTTAGGTACTTATAGGAACAAAATCCGATGCAAATGAACCTCACAGTCCGCTTCTTTTAATAAGCAACTGAAGATCTTTAAATGGCTAGATTTTAACTAAAAAAAGAAATGATTTATTTATTTCTGGCCGGTACTAACGAAGTTAACCTCTTATTTATCAATTACACAACAGAAAGTCGCGCGTTATTGAAGCACGAGAGAAAATATAAAGAACGATTAATAAGCGTTAAGAAAGTCACGTGGCGTAGCCGAATGCACTCTAGCTTGTTAAGAGTTCTTCATATTTTCTCTCGTGGGTCTATACCGTACTGGGCGAGCGGCTTTCTGCTGTCTTATTGATTTATAATATAGCTAGATTCAAGAAAAGATGAACCGTGCAGCCCATGGGGAAATACTTCGTAGGTTTTCAACCAATCATGCAGAGCGCGCGTTATATCACTCATCTCGCTCGCGTGCGCGCGCGCTACTGAAGCATCAGATTTGAAAATTTTGAGCGTCCGTTGAGATCAGCCAGCGCGAGCGTGCAGCCCATGGGGAAATCGTTCAATGGTTTTTGGCCAATCAGATCGCGCGTAATAATCTAGCTATATTATAGTTATGCTCCCTAGAATATAGACGACTCAATAGAGCAGGTGCATATTACGTCATTGCCGCCATCTTGGTTGACGATGACAAAGCATTTCTCATTAGCTTCTCTTGTTAGATCAACCAAGATGGCGGCTGTTTCATTGTTATTTATATCTCAAGGGATTTTGAGTCACATGGTTGCATCTGTATTTTAGATTATGTGTCATTCCCTAGAGTATCATTTATTTTTTTAATGGTTGCGCAGGAAATAATATGAATATGGATACAACTCAAACAAAATGGAACTTTCGCAAACCAAAATCAAATAAAAGTTATTAATGTTAGCAAAATATATGATTCTCAATTCTGAAGTGGGAATACGTTACGCCCAAGCTAAACAGGCATATTGTGTAAGCTGAAGGTCAAATTGCAAATGTTGAACTATATTTGTATTCAGTTTGAGTCTCACGCGGAAGAGCTAGACGACCATTAACAACGTGAACGTGACCTTTGCCGAAGTGATGACTGACAAGCACAATATAACGCGCTACCAAGCAAGCCAAAACGATCATTATTTAAACATTTTAAATTTCATTATTTCTCAATATTTTTTAATAGACTTTCTTTGTTTATTTCTAATGGTACCCTCGACGAGCGTACCTTCGACCCTCGATATGGTACCCTCGACACTCGACCCTCGACCAAAAGGAAGACTCGCGGCTGCATAGGAGACTCTAATATTTACGTCGATAATTAATCTCAAGCATGGTAGGTATAACTCTAATCTCACGCATAGATAGCGTACAAATCTATAAATAAGTAAAGAGGAAAGGAAAGGAAAAATGCCAAGTCATATGTTTACGTCTATAAATAATTCCACGCATAATTTCACGGACCCTTTGCACGTTATCCCAAGCTAACGTCAAAACAATGTCTAAAGAAGAGTTTTTTTTTGTGGTCAGTAGATAATGAGAATCTGTTCAAAGAGTCTTTATGCTTGGATGGAACGATGCAGTGGCCGCATAACTACTTACTGACGTAAATACTAACTTGGTTGATAACACGATTAATACCGATACCATTATTTTCGTTACATACATTAATTGATATACTTGAAATAAAGGAACGAAATAAATCGAATGATAGAAACTTAACAAAATATGTATAAATGAGATAGAGCTACTTCCTATTAAAAAGAAACTCATAAAAATCCCATAAATTATTTGTTGACAATTAATATGCTTTTGTGTGAATACTAAGTATGGTTTGTCATGCTTGGATCTAGCAGAGATATCTTGAACAGGAAAGAACCCAACATATTTTGACGTCTGTAAATTAATAACAGGAAAACACAAGATTGTTTCAAATATTTGCTCGATTAGCACGGATAGAATAGACTTATCTAGAAACACCACAGGTAGCCCAAGTGTATAGTTAGTGGGCTGTGACGTCAACAATTTTAACGAGTGCGAGTGATGTTGTTTGAAACTATTCTTTCTAGAGGAATTAAGTTAATATATGATTTTAAATAAAGTCTTTACGAATGCTCTTTGGTGTTTGAGGAACATTTTGTTAATGACATATGGCCATGAAACTATTGCTTGGAGAGGTTTTGAGCCTTTTGAAAATGTGCTTCGCTATTCAGTATGTATATATCGTGGGGAGGTGAGCAGCAGCATCTCCAGAATTTCACACAAGCCTTTAACTTGAGCTCCATATCTTCGAAATAACAAACCTCTCCAAAAAGTTACTGCCTGGAATCGATTGTCCAATAAATTTATTTATGCCGAGAAGATTTTTTTGTGATTCGAATAGCGAGATGTAGGTATGCACGAAGCCAAAAATCACCGAAGGGGGAAGGGGCAGCCCAAATGTTAATGATGTGTGAAAGCCCTCTATCATTTCTAATAACATTTGGCTTGTTCTTCCATCTCTTCTAAATAAATGTATTTTTTTTCTTTTGCCAATTATGTTTTGTGATTTTTGTTAACATTCTGAGGCTTGGGTTACCTGTGGAAACACACGGATGAGTAAACAAGATACAAAAGGAAAAAGTTCTGCTCGGCTCTTGCTTCAATAGAAATAAAAAAGGCGATACTAACGATTTGTAGTTGAAACAAGTTTATTGATAGGCATAAATTAATTGCTATTAGCGTATGCAGTATAAAATGATTGTGCTCGAGTGGAAACAATATATCCGTGAAGCACAAGTTACTAAATTTTTTAAATTAGTGCTAGTTAAACAAAATAGTTAAAATAGTGTAAGTTAGTATTACTAATATTTCGCGGATATATTGTTAGCACTCTATAGTGCAAATATTAGAGTGCAAACAACTATTCCGTGAAACACTAATTACTAAATAGTACAAAATAGTGCCAATTAAACAATAGAAAACAATGGAATTTGCATGAAATTGTGCTATTTAGTATTACTAAAAATTCACGGATATATTGTTTGCACTCTACTATCTGTGAAACAGAACTATGTATATAGCACCAATATCGGGCGGTAATTTGTAGTAGATAGTACTAAATAAAACAAATCTTGAGAAAAGAAAAGACATTTTACTATTTTATACTATAAAGTGTAAAATAAATTCACTACTGTTTCGCAGATTAAGTGTAACCACTTTTAGAAATATAACGAAGATATAAACCATATTTTGTTGGTCGTGCTGTTTGCCCGTTTCAGACCACGTGTCATTCTCCTGAAAATAAATTGTATTCGCAATGATACTTCTTGTCATGCGCCATCGTTAAACAAAGAGTGACATGATCCTCTTGAGGAATGACACGTGGTCTGAACCAGAGAAAAATATTACGCCCACGCTAAACAAAAATCTATATGCCTTAAAGATAAGTCGAAAATATCGTAATATGTTTAGTGGGTGAAACTAGGATATCCAAAATGTCGAGCATTAAATCTAAATAAATGTAGTTGAAAATTTGGAACAAATATAAGCAATGGCCAATTAATCATGCGGCAATATTAAAAAGTGCATCAAATAGAAAAGGGCGAGTTTAAAAAAGAAAATTCATTCATTCCAAGATTAGTAAGTCTGCTAAATTTAAGCATGTTTGAATTCAAAGAATTACAGGCTTTTAAAAGTGTCAAGAATGTTAAAAGATTGCATATGTTCATACGATTAGGGAAAAAATTGCCAATTAGATAAAAATACAAAACTCGCCCCAGTCTCTTGCTCAATTCTAGAGTGACCTATTCTTATGAATTTATTTGTTGTGCTGTCTTATCGAATTACGCAAAACTATGAATATTCTTGGTTCTTTTTAACGAAAACCAAACAATCCCAAAGTTGACGTAAAATACTGTATAGCAGAACATGTAAGGAAATTCAGCTCATTTTGTAAATAGTGTTACTTGTGCTAAGCAGTACTGCAGCCGGTGTATCTTGGCAGACATTGCTGACTTAAAGTTATGAATTTAATGTTTCCGTTGAAGCTAAAGCAAAAGCAAAAGAAAATTGTGTAGTTGAGCGATAAAGAATTGTGGCTTTCAAACAAGGAAATGGCGTAGCAGGATCATTCTTTATTGTTATCTCTCAGGCCTGTTTTGATCTGTCAATAAAAACAATCGAAAGGTATATTCAAAACATTTTGTTAAATAATGTTATCAATAAAATTATTTAGTCATTTGCATATTATTGAGGTTTATGTCACGTCATATCGCCATGTTGGTTTAGTTTTAACAATATTTTTCATCTTGGTGTCTTTTGGCAGTATTTTATCAATATTCCTATTATCAATACTCCAATACCCTTCTTAGTATTGTAACTGTTAGAATCCATGCCAACCCGCACTTCCTCCCCCTTCATTAAAACAACAACAACAACAAAACAAAGCTTGTGTTGTCAAAAACAATTTTTCTATTCATTTGTTTTAATCAAGAAAAATATAAAATCCCTGTACACATACACGATGCATGCACGTGATATATATATATATATATATATATATACAACGATATGCAGAAATTCTGATCCAACCAAGTATATAGTATATAACTATATCGGGTGCATTATTGGTAATAGTCCCGCGGGATTCAAAGCTAAGTAAAAAAGCGTTGGCTGGCGTACCGAGTGTTGTTTATGAACAGCTTTAGTGTCAAGAGGCGACAATGTGTCCACTCTTTGATACCTCTACACTATTAGAAAAAAAATGCCATATTGTGAACGTAAAAAAATAGATATATTTGACTTTTGCGAATTTTTGCGAAATGCTGTATATATATATATATATATCGATACACTGGGGATATATCTAGGGTTACCCTAACTATTGCAAAAACTGTCACATTGTTAGAGAGAGAGAGAGAGAGAGAGAGAGAGAGAGAGAGAGAGAGAGAGAGAGAGAGTAAATGGTAGATACTTACTTGATGCAAAAATAAACAAAAACAACGATTCCACCAATAATCAACACAGTCATTAAAACGATAGCCGCGATCAACAGCTTGTAGACTTTACTTCGTTGTTCTTTTAGTAAAACAAAATATCGGTCAGTTAAAATGAATTTAATTGTAATTTTTTTTATATCAGAGACGAATTATACGCCCGGAAAAACTTACGCAGACTTTTGATAGGGCGTTTTTTTATGTGAATATATTTTCTTTACATATAAAAACGTGCAGAGTAACGAATAAGTTAACAACAGATCGTCTGAATGTAAACTGGTCTGAACTTCATTCTCATAACCAGACCCTTCTCAGCAAAGAGCTTTTGAAAAGCGCTTTTGGTACGAGAAAGGTATGAATGTATAAATACGGGAAACAGACTAATGAATTAAAGCGGCAACATCCATAAGAAATGCTAGCTAATGCCAGGTTCATTTGGCTTGTTCTAGAAAAACGTCTTATCAATCGTCAAATTCGCCTAATGTTTTGCTTGTCTTTACAGTAAACGCAATGAGTCACTTGATGAATGTGTGTTGACGCATTCATTTGTTTTTAGTATAAAGAAGGCAGATCAGAATATTTTGGGAGAATATGCCTCTCATTTGCATGGTAACATACTTTTAGCGTGCGATATAGAATATGTTGATTGCTCTTAGTTATGAAGCTTTAGATTGGAGAGTATTGAGAAATTGGAGCAACTACAGGGATGATAGTATAACGGAATATTGGGTAAACCCACTTTCGATCTGTTCTTGTTCTTGTTTTTGTTTTTGTGTTGCTGCTTCTTCTAGGACAAAAAAGAGAACGTTAATGTACATCAGATTTATGATATTAGCCATTTCGAGGATGAGAGAAACAGTTTTAGTCGTGTTGGTATTGCTGTGCATTTTGGCTCAGTTGTAAACTTGAATTATGATAACATTTGGAGTGATAAATGCTAGTGCGGCAATCTTGAACTATGTGCCTCTTGAAATCAAAGCAAGTCCATCTCAGGAGATGTCTAAGTAAACAATATAAATGCTTTTTAATACTATCTGAGTAGAACTAATATTCTGTTAAATGTTGTTTCGTGTATGGTATTATATCTGAATTCAATTTAATCCAATGTCTGGCTTTGCAATCTATACTTATTTGCATGACACAACCTCCTTTTCCGCCGTTTTGAACTACATTTCATCTGGGTAATGCTAGGGTACAGGATACTCCTTCATCAACCCATTTGGGTTGTAGTCCTGCATTCTAACACTATAAATGCTTCTATGTTTATATAGTTATGTATGTAACAACACAAGTGTGGAAATAACAACTTTTAAACCTTTGAACCCTAAAAAAGAACCTCGACCCACAGTTTTTCCCTTAACCTTGGAATGTCTAATAGTGGCCCCCCTATAAAGGGCTCTGGTCTGAATTGGTAGAGTATATTTCAACAGATAAAAAGGTGCAGCATCATACACGCAGGGATGTGAAAATCAAGAAACACCAAAGCATCACGAGTTAAAGTGCTACTTGGACGAAAATCGCTTCCAACATTTACTTGTATAAATAGTTTCTTTTTATTCAAACGGAAAATGCATGGTGAATATTTTAGAACGTACATTTTCCCGTCTGCCATTAAGATTGTCGTATCGGCTTAAGAAGAATGTATCGAGTGAGGTATGACGTCATTCACTCAACTCGAACCAAAAAAACTGTGGCTAATATACATGCAAAGTCAGACAAACTGTTGTCATGCCAAACATCAATAATAAATAATGTACGATGGAAAAGACGCTTACTCGAACTGGTTGAGTAAAAGTCACACTGTCTTTTCTCTGACATTCAAGTCGAAAATTAAAATGAAGACTTACGGCTCGGTAAATATTCACCAACAATCACTTCGCCTTCGGCGAATAATGCATAAATAATAATATTAATAAATAGTAGGCGTAAAAGTAAGTGTTGAGAAGACAGTTTACCAAAAACTTGAAGTACATATGCATGTCCTAACATTAACGTTCTTTAACTCTTCTGAGCTAGTTTAACTATGTCATACCGTTATCAAACTTGTCGATGATTTTGACTTTGGCCGCGTTATTTTTCCCGATTATCACCAGGTCCTGGTTTAGGCTTATCATACGCAGTACCAGTATTTCAGGACTTTCTGCTACACGGTCATGAATAATCTTGATTTGAAGTGACACCCTATACTCCCCAGGAGGGAACGTCAGACTTTTGTTTACAATGGTGAAGTCTTCCTCCACAATCGCAGTTGAAGATGAATTATCTGTCTCAAAACTGTAGAAGAAGGACATGTATAATAATCAGACATCAGTTCAACTGGGGGGGGGGGGGGGGGGGAGGGGGTTCCTACACCGCTCCCCAGTATCCCTCAATACGCTTTTTGTATTTGCATAGGAATTCCAATACCAACTAATTAACAATTACTACAGATTGCCTAGCACACAATGAACCCACACTTTAAAATTAACAATCGAATCAAGAATGATAATTATTCAGGGAGATCCAGGAAATAGTTTATATATACACTAGTGGGAATAATACATGGTGTCAGAAGTTGTGGAACTCTAACAACAACAACAACAACAACAACAAAGAAAAAAAGAAAAAAAGAAAGAAGAAAGGAGCGAGAATGGCCGCAAGTTCGCAAATACAGCCGCCAGCTCAGTTAGATTTTCGAAACCCTGAAGGATGGGTAAAGTGGATTCAAAGATTCAAGCGCAATCGAGTAGCGACTGGTCTTCGCCACGAGAAAGGCGACGCTCAGCAGATCAATATATTATTTTATACGATGGGCAAAGAAGCTGATGAGATCATAAAAAGTCTTTCATTCAAGAAAGACAGTGCTGGGAAATATTCAGAGTGTTAGAGAGAAGTTTATGGCGCGCGGAATGGTTCACGTAACACATGATGTGTATATATGTGTATATATATATGCTTGATACATATATCCCCTGTCGGTATATAGCTAAATGCCTCCGTTCTCGGCGAACAAACTCTTACTTTTACTTTGCCGGCCGTGTATTTAGTGACTAACAGTGACTGCAACTATAAAAATGCAACCATATAATATTTCTGGCGTCGACTGAGAGGAGCTTTGGATGTTACGCGTGATGATTGACGAAAAAAAGACATATAATGTGCTTACCAGTGTTACGTAATCGAAAACATTTTGCTGAATTGACAAAGTTTTTTTGCTGAATCGACAAAGTTTTACTCGTGATGATTGACAAATGACATATGACACGTGCTTATTGTTACGTAATTGACCGAGTTTTTTTGCTGAATCGACAGAGTTTTTTGCTGAATTGACCGAGTTTTTGTAATTGACCGAGTTTTGGTGATTGACCAAGTTTTTATAATTGATCGAGTTTTGGTGATTGACCGAGTTTTTGTAAGTGACCGAGTTTTGGTGATTGACCGAGTTTTTGTAATTGACCGAGTTTTGGTGATTGACAGAGCTATTGTGAAACGACCGAATTTTCGCAATTGACTATTTTTATTAGAATTGATTGACAAAAAACATGTGGAACGTGCTTGTGTACTGCAATACACTGATAAGTTTACACATTCAAGCGAAGTAACGCAATTGACAAACAAATATTCAATTACATCAAAATGACAATTTTGAACCATTCCGCGCGCCATAGAAGTTCAACAAATATTGTGTTGCAACGATAAACGTTATCTTGGAGAGGGCTAAATTCAACTTGCGCAAGCAAGAGCCACACGAGACCGTAGATAGCTACGTTACAGCATTGTATACTTTGTCAGAACATTGTGAGTTTAGAACGTTGCGGCGTGAGTTGATGCGTGACCGTATAGTTGTTGGATTAGCCGACGCCAAGCTCAGTGAGAAACTTGACTCTAGCTTGACCTTAGAGAAGGCGATCGAAACCGCAAGACAAGTGAGACCGTCAAAAAACAACAACAAGTATTACAACAAGCCCGAGCCAAGCCGCTGAGTTGAAAGCCAGCGTGGAGAGGCATGGAACGGGGGTCAAAACCGGTCTTTGCCCATGGTGAACGTGGGGAATCAAACTACCGATTATTGGTCGTTTCTCACCATGACACAGGGAGACCAACAAAATAGTTTTTGAAACTACAAAAACAAAATGGCGGACGGCCTTCGAGGAAGAATCGGTGTTTGAGTTTAGGCGAGTTCGCCACCATAAAAATTCCCCACTACTTCTAATTTTATAGCAGAGTTTCATTGGCCTGTTGGCTCCCCAATATGGCGAAAATTCGAATAAGTACCGTCAAGGAACCGCGGGCAAGGAAGAGTTTCAAGACGGAGTAGCAAACAAAAAACCGAAAAGGAGACTTTGCTACCAGTGACAGGTTTCCTAACATTATCCATTTCATTTTTTATTTATTGTAGCTATCTTTGAGCGCTAGTATGCTTCAAATAAAAGTTTATGAGATTTTAAACCTTACTACTAGTATTGTAGTTGCATAAATTTATACACCTTAACCTCACCTATAAGTAATTCTATTTATTAAATCGATCGTCGTCTATTTGAAGTAGAAATATCAAAGGTAAATTATATCCGGATACGGGTCTAACCTAAATTCCGGTTATATTTTTGTGTGGTATTTTTATAATATGATAAAAATGTTGTGGTATTTTATGTGGTAACTTCAACTTCAGCTATAAAATAATCTACATATATAAACTTATGTGCAAAACAGATTATTTCACTGACTGTTCTAAATGTAAACATTGACATTATTTGTGGGACTACCTTATTTATATTTTCGAAACCATTTATTTTCACGTGATTAGTGACATTTAGAGTGCTCCGTAGAACTAATTTACATACCTGCAAAACAGATTATTGCACATACTGTTTTAAAGTTTAATATATTGACATTATTTCTGGGAGTAGCTTCACAATAACCCGCCTTGAAATGCATCTTATTGTTACTCTGACTCCTGTGTGGCTTCATTGTTATTTGGCTACAATACAATCCATGTGTCCTCTACTTATACCCTGTAGACTCAATGCAAAGGCTAAAATAATAAACAACCCCTACTCCAACCCACCCCTTGTGGTAGTCGACAGTGGAGAAAACGAATTATTATTGTAACCATTAGTAGCTGGTAATACCCATTTTTGTCTTTATTTACTAAAACAGATTTTTACATGTGATTTAGTGACATTCTCTTGTTCATCCTCTGATACTACAGTCGACTGAAGTCAGCATTGTTACGCTTTGCATCATACCACAGGCATCATACTCAGATCAGCAATGAAAATTCCTAGACACTCATTCCTCGTCAACCGAGCATGGTGGGATAAGACTCAAAACAGGTGCGCATTCACCATCTCACTTCCACCCACAAACTCAAAATCATATAAAGTGATCAACACTATACCACAGGCAACATACTCAGATTAGCAATGACATTTCCTAGACACTCCTTCCTGGTCAACCGAACACCTGTTTTGGGTCCTATCCCACCATGCTCGGTTGACCAGGAAGGTGTGTCTAGGAAATGTCAGTAATTATCTGAGTATGATGCAATGGGTATAGTGTTGACTTCAGTTGACCTGGATTTTGAAATGAATTTGAATTTGTGGGTTTGGAGGTATGTAAATTAGTTCTACGAAGCACTCTAAATGTCACTAATCACGTGAAAATAAATGGTTTTGAAAATATAAATAAGGTAGTCCCACAAATAATGTCAATGTTTACATTTAGAACAGTCAGTGAAATAATCTGTTTTGCATATAAGTTTATATATGTAGATTATTTTATAGCTGAAGTTGAAGTTACCACATAAAATACCACAAAAAAATATTAGACCCGTATCCGGATATAATTTACCTTTGATATTTCTACTTCAAATAGACGACGATCGATTTAATAAATAGAATTAATACTTATAGGTGAGGTTAAGGTGTATAAATTTATACAACTACAATACTAGTAGTAAGGTTTAAAATCTTATAAACTTTTATTTGAAGCATACTAGCGCTCAAAGATAGCTACAATAAATAAAAAATGAAATGGATAATTTTAGGAAACCTGTCACTGCTAGCAAAGTCTCCTTTTCGTTTTTTTTTTTGCTACTCCGTCTTGAAACTCTTCCTTGCCCGCGGTTCCTTGGCGGTACTTATTCGAATTTTCGCCATATTGGGGAGCCAACAAGCCGATGAAACTCTGCTATAAGTTCAGAAGTAGTGGGAAATTTTTATGGTGGCGAACTCGCCTAAACTCAAACACCGATTCTTCCTCGAAGGCCGTCCGCCATTTTGTTTTTGTAGTTTCAAAAACTATTTTGTTGGTCTCCCTGTGTCATGGTGAGAAACGACCAATAATCGGTAGTTTGATTCCCCACGTTCACCATGGGAAAAGACCGGTTTTGAGTGACGTTTCATAACTGGCGTGGATGTTATTATAAGAAAAGCAAACAGGAAACCACGGAATGTCAGACATGCAGATCGACAGACAGACCAATAGGAACCGAAAATCTGTCAATGTTGTGGTAACGCAAATCATGCGAGAAACCAATTCCCCTCAAAGAATGTCACGTGTCACAAATGTCGTAAAGAGGGACATTACACGAAAGTTTGTAAAGCGAAGGAACTCAACTCTGTCGAAGCACAGGGTAGCGAGGATGATTTTTTCTTTGGAGAAATCTCTGAGGAAACAACAAAGCCTGGAGGTCAAAGTTTAAGATTAACAATAAGGTCATCCATTTCAAGTTGAATAGTTGACCCGACGGACATGACTTGTACAAACAAACACTGTTAGAGCAGCCTTTCTTTATATCCAACAAACAAAAGACTGTATAGTCACTGTATAGTAATCTTCGTCGCTGAGTTAGAGATGAAAAACAGCAAGACAAAAGAAGTAATCTACGTGATTATAAACCTGGAAACACCGCTTTTGAGCGGAGGAGCATCAACAGCGCTTGGGGGAATCGCTCGTGTTAACGAGGTGTTGAAAGCCGTCAAAGCAGACTTCAAAGAACAGTTCCCGAAGCTCCTCAAAGGGATAGGGTGTATGGAAGGCGAGAAGGTGAGATAAAGATCGATGATAGTATCACGCCATACAACTTGACAACACCGCGGCGAATTCCCATACCTCTCCAAGACAAAGTAAAACAGGAGCTAGATTGATTGGAACAGTTAGACGTCATAGAAGAAGTTGACCACCCGACAGAATGACGCTCTCCTACTGTAGTTGTCCCCAAACCCAATGGGAAAGTACGCATTTGTGGTGATTTTGTACGACTCAACAAAGCCATAAAGCGTGCATGAAGTTCATCAGATGCTAACCACGGAAGAAATCATGGCTAAGTTAGCTGGTTCTCAACTATGTTCCAAACTCGACGCCAACAGTGGAATCTGGCAAGGAAACCTAGACGAGAAGTCTAAGCTGCTGACACTCTTCATCGCACCGTGGGGGAGATACTGCTACAAACGCTTGCCGTTCGGAATCATCATCGGCGCCAGAGCACTTCCAAAAGACAATGCAGCGCATCCTAGATGGCCTTTCCGGGCGTCGTGTATCAGATCTACGACATGCTAGTGTATGGTGCCACTGAAGATGAGCACAACCAAAGTCTGACCGCCGTCTTACAAAGACTGCAAGCATCTAACGTCACCCTCAACGAGGAGAAATGCGAGTTTGGCAAAGAGAATGTAAAGTTCCTTGGCCACATCGTTGGAAAAGACAGAATAAAGATCGACCCCAGCAAAGTGCAAGCCATCAAAGGCTTGAAAGAGCATTCAGATGTATCTGAGCTACGCCGTTTCCTTGGCATGGTCAACCAAGTCGGAAAGTACATACCAAACTTATATGATCTTACCAAACCAATTAGAGCAATGCTGGACAAAGAAAATTCATGGTTATGGAGCGAGACCCAGCACGTTGCTGTCCAATCCAACAAGGATCAGCTAAGCACCACCCCAACCCTTGCACTCTACGATCCAGCTCGCGAGACAACAGTGTCCGCAGACGCGTCTTCGTACGGCATTGAAACGGTACTCACGCAAAAACATGCTGATAGAGTTCGGAAACCGGATGCATTCATATCTAGAGTTCTCACATCGACGGTAACTAGATATGCGCAGATCGAGAAAGAAGCATTATCGATAACTTGGGCCTGCGAGCGATTGGAGGAATACCTGATTTGCAAACAGTTCCACGTCGAAACAGACCACAAGCCACTCGTTCCATTTCTTGGAAGCAAAAACATGGGAGAACTACCTCCAAGGGTACAGCGCCTGCCACTATATCGTATGTACCCGGTAAGAATCTAATCACCGCAGATCTCCAGAGCTCCTGTAAGTTCAAGAGATGACAAGCGCGAAGAGGTAAATCAACCTATATGTTAACTTTATTTACTCCATGCTACCAGTTTCAGAGCAGAGGATGAACAACGACAAGACGAAGTGTGCCGGTTACTAGTACAATATATCAACAATGGATGGCCAGAAAGAAATCAACTACGCGAGTGCACTTAATCCTTATTGCCCCTACAGAGGCGAGATAACCATGCTACATGGCCTGCTAGTCAAAGGTGAAAGGATTATAGTTTCCCGTCATAATTGAGAATAGAGATCCTTGAAAGAATCTACGACAGACATCAAGGAATAGTAAAGTGCCGAGAAAGAGCAAAGAGACAGTTTGGTGGCCTGGACTGAGTCGTCAAATAGAAGACATGATACAACGATGCAGAAAGTGTATAGAACACAGGACCAATAACAAAAGAGCCTTTGATACCTACTCCTGTGCCTGATCGACCATGGCAGATCCTTGGAACAGACCTATGTTTCCTGGAGGGTCGTCCATATTTGATCGTGGTCGATTATTTCTTGAAGTACCTGGGAGTCAGTCTTCTGACTTCACTCTGGTCAAGTAAAACCATCAGAGCTTTAAAGTCAATCTTTGCACCCCACGGCATACCTGAGAAGTTACGATCCGACAAAGGTGCCCAGTTTAACTCAGCTGAATTTGCCAAGTTCACCAAAGACTTGAAATACAAGCACGAAACAGGCAGCCCTGGTTTTCCTCAGTCTATCGGACAAGCTGAACGTCCTGTACAGATAGGCAAAACCCTTCTGAAGAAAGCAAGTGACCCGGCAAGAGCACTCTTACCTTACAGAGTCACACCCCTAGAGATAGGAAGGTCACTCGCTGATTTGCTCTTCGGTCGAAACATCAGAGACAACCTTCCAAGCATCGCCGAATGTCTAATTAAAAAATGGCCAGATCTCAACAAAATCAAGGAGAATGCAAGAGAGCAGAAAACCAAGCAGAAAGTCTACCATGACTGCAGCAAAAGGGCAAGAGCACTATTACAACCCCAACTCCCACACACACAAAAAAAGTTCCTGGTAATTAATTGTCAATGGCTGAAATATAAAATAAAAATTAAATATTATAAACCTAAATAAAGGGATAGATAGAAATGTTTAATTGTGTAAATGTCCTTATAATGATCGCATGAATATGTTTTTTACTTTTGTTTTGCTTGTTTGTGGTTGTTGCTGTGGTAATGATATAAGGGTAAATTATACACTGTAAAAAGATTTAAAAACCTACTGATGTTTCGAATGCTAGTCCTTCGTTGGAGTAAAAGAAAACATTGTTGCTGTTGTTTTTTTAAACATTTTTCATTCCTCCCTCCCCCCTTCCCCAGAGGAAATTGTTTCAAGTCCTAAAGTGGTCAAGGAGCAGGAGTGTTTTATAAGGTTTAGAAATATGAGGCGTAACCGAGTGGTCTTTAACCCGATAAAACATGATCTGCAAGTTTATTGAACGATTTAAAAAACTCACGAATAATTCACGAAAGTACTAGTGTGAATAAAGGTTCTTGATAACAGATTCTGGACGCTACCCCATTTCATTTCAAAACCCATAAATCAATGTCATGTGCAGTGACATTTGTACGTCAGTAACATGCGCGATGATTCCAAAAAGGCTTCCACAAGTTGAATACAGTATCCGAAACTCAAGACGGGGATGCTAGTCGACGAAATTTTGTGGGTCGTCAGTGATTGTGCGTGAAACTAGACTGACCTTTATGAGGTCTAATACCCCATTCACACCAGGCTTAAACATGTTTTAAAGTGGTTTAACTAAATAGGCTTGGAAAACTATCTACGAACACTGCACAATATTTGGTAAAATAATGCATGTAAAATATCCTCTGTCTTGCTTTGATAATAGTTTAGAAAGTTTCATTATATTCAGTAGGTTTCTAGTTTCTCATTTTTCTCCCTAATGAAAACATAGTTTAACTAAACAGGTTTTGGTGTGAATGGGGTACCCGGTTAGCTCAGTTGGTAAGAGCGTCGGTCTGTTGTGCGGGAGGTCGTGGTTCAAGCCTCGACCGGACCAACACTCAGGGTCTTAAAATAACTGAGGAGAAGGTGCTGCCTTTGTAATAATATCTGCAAATGGTTAGACTTTCAATTTTTCTCGGATAAGGACTTTAAACCGTAGGCCCTGTCTCCCAACCCTTCCTAACCTACATAAAAGAAAAAATAAAAGAACATAAGGGACACAAAAGGGACATAAAAAAACCTGTTGAATTATTCGTGAAAGAGTAGGGATTGTCTCCCGGTTAAACAATCCCAATTTGGAGGCATGACACTAATGTACTAATAAATCACTCATGATTGTAAGCTGCACGACTGTCAATAGCGCCTTAATATGCAGCCCGTAAAGTCCACCACTGCAATGTAAAACTGCACTGCATTGAAAACATGTGAAATGCGCTATATAAGCACCACCATTATTATTATTATTTTCATCTAAACTGGGATGCACCTTGATAAAGTCGTAAATAATACTAATAAAGAATGAAGAATTCTAATAAGTATGAAATCTTTATGGATAAATATTTTATTCTTATTAGTATTATTTATGTAAAGAATGCTAATGAAGAGGACCTCATCTGTTGAAAATGTCCATTTACATGACGTGTATGGTCGCTCCAATTAGATCAAAGTCTTATGAATACCAGTTACTATTTTCTTACCCAATCCGTAAAGGAATCTGTGATGTTTGGTTAATCACACAACCAAGTTCGACCACTTTCTCTTCAGCATTTTCTTCTATTTCTCTATATTCTTCCTCAAACTGTGCTGTAGCTTGAAAAATTAGAAAGAAAAAAGAATTTAACTCGGTTGAAAAATTTTTATAATTAATTATTAATCGTTTTAATAATGGAGGAGAGAGACTTTGAGATTGTAGAGACGTGGTGGTAATTGTGATGGCGATGATGACGGCGATGATGATGATATTGACGACAATGATACGGCGATAATGATACAGATGATGATGTCGACTGTTTTGATGATGTTGATGATGATGATGATGATAATGGTGGTGATTGTAATGATGATGATGATGATAATGATGATGATAATGATGATGATTTTGGTGATGATAATGATGATGATGATGGTAATAGTGATGATGACGTCGCCACATGTTGTTGATGGTGATGATGTTGATAAAGGCGATGGCGATAATGATGATATTTCAAAACGCTGTGCAATTGTGTTATTACAACGTAGAATTCATCAACCACGTGTTAATTGACCTTCCAAAAGTAGTCACGTCTAATATACAAGAAAAGGCAAAGTAATATCAGAATTGACTCAATAATAGAACTTCATTTAAAATATTTCTTAATTATTTCTATTTAAAAGAAATTAAAAACTAGTTAAATGCAATAGTATGGACAATTTTAGTTATGAGGAACTTGCCAGTAAAAACAGTTACATGATACTGAACACTCAAAAACGCGTTTTAATTAATTATGCCTCGTGCAGAACCTGAAATAGGGATGAAAGAAGAAATATAATTTCCGCTCCAAGCAATAATCTCCTAGATACTCGCCATTCACTGTAAAATAGTTTGGTTGAATCTACCATGATAAAAAATGGTTTAACAATGGATCTGTGGTAATCAATTGCCAATGGTAGTAATGACCATTCATTAATTGGTAGTTTTAACCTTTTCAAACACCATTAATAATTGGTTATAATAACCAATTTATGCTGGTTAAAAAGTACACCATTAATAGTGTAATATTCTGCCCCATCCATTGTTAATAATAAGATATGCAAAGGCAACTCAGGCCTGGAACAAATCCTGGCCGGAGTGCGATAAATTGGAAATCGGAATTTGGACCAACCCGGCTTGCTCGTGGGCGGGCGGGTGGGTCAAAAAACGTACACTTCTTCGTCGGTGGATTAATGAGAGTGATTACTTCGTGGCATCCTTTCCCTTTTGTATTAGTATAAAGTCCGTGAGAATCCATATTAGCATATTCCTCTGGGACATAATTTACATACTCAAACTGACTATGAAAAATTGGTTATAATAACCAATTATGATGGTAAAATACACCATGAATAGTTTGTTAAAATAACCAATTTATGGTGGTAAAATACACGCCATTAATAGTTGGTTATAATTTATTTTATTTAATATATTATTTAATATAGCGCTTTTTAGTTATAGCTCAAAAGCGCATTACATTAAGACTAATGACTACTACTAATAATAATAATATAGAAAGTTAAATGGTTAAAAACAATTGGTAGAAATAACAACCACTTCTTGCCATGGTTAAATTGACAAATAATTGATACATCAAACCAACTGTTTTGTTTCAACCAATGTTAAATGGTTAAAAAAACAATTGGTAGAAATAAACATTTCTCGCCATGGTTAAATCAACAATAATTAAAACATCAAACCAAAAATTGGCTAACTTGAAAAAATTCTTTTCTAACAGGTAGTTATCCAAAGAAATTACGATTGTATTCAGCACCATTAGGAATTTTAACTGATAACCATCACGCCGAACTACATAAGTTCAAAAAACTGACAATGTTCATTAGCTAGCAGCTTGCATTATTAAAATAGTAGCTAGATATAAAAGTAGGTCATTTGCAATTTTGTTTGAGGGCAATTCCAGACAACTAAGCCTTCAGCTGCCAGGCAAGCATATTGATTGAACATCCAGAACAGTTCCATATGAAATATGCCTGGGTGACGTTGACTAGATTTATGTATCCTGCAGTATTCTCTTTTCCCTGCAAATATTTGCAACAAATTCAAGCATTAACCAACAATTTTAAGTTTAAGTATAGATGATGTTTGAGAAGATCGTTCCTTTGGAGGTGTGGTTGGATTCATCGTGTCTCAAGGTTTATTTTATTATTTTTTAATCTATCTTCGACAAATAGGTTTCGATACCACCATTATGCTAGTGAGTACAAACAATATATCCGTGAAACTGTAGCAATACTAAATAGCACAATTTCATGATGAAAATTTTATTGTTTTGTTATTGTTTGATTAGCACTATTTTGTACTATTTAGTAATTAGTGTTTCAAGGATTAATTTTTTGCACTCTACAAATCGTTGGGGAATGCAAAAATTTTTTTTTTCATTTTCACATAGAATAGGATAGAATAGAAATCTTTAGTTAAACACGATAAATTTGTAAAGCTATACAGCTTATGGGGTCGTGTATAACAGAAAATTAAAATAAAATAGAAATATGTTTTGAATGTATAAATATAAATATTGATATAAAAAGATATATGAATGTATATATTAAGTAACGATGCAGATAATAACGATAGCACTCAACGGTATGGAATGTAGAAAGGTGATAATTGTAGTATTGTTTAAACTAATCTTCTTATTGGTCGAAACACGAAAAATGGAGGAACTTCTGACAAACTCCCTTTTCGTCTTTAATTCCCTTTAAATCTTCTGCATTACTTAAATATAAATCTAGAATTTAGAAAGAAAAATTGCTTATTATGTAAATAGTCAAGAACAAAGTTATGAAAGGACTGAATTAAAATAAGAAGAGTCTTAGTATCTAACAAATGTTTGATTCTATTAATTTGTTTTAGCTTATAGAAACAGTCGGAGACAGTTTTTTTATGTGTTCATTGAGTTCAGAGACTGATTGATATATACCCCAAGATCTTTAGCAGATCCTATTGGGGCGATTTCTTAGAAATAGTAATGTAGGGTGTTCGACATAGAAGTTGTGGTGTGCCCACAAGAAGGACTTTGTTTTTTTCAGGATTAATTAGTGAAGAGTTCTGACAATACCGCTGGTATATATTATGAAAGTCTTCATTTAGTTTGCTGACTGCATCATCCAAATCACTTGAGGGAAATGACAGATACAATTTACAGTCATCGATACAACACAAACGTACTGTGTTTAGGAACAGACAGCAAATGATTGACATAGACAGTGAAGAGAAGTGGACCCAAAATGGATCTCTGTGGGACACCATATCTCAATGGAAGGGGGTCAGAGGTTGCATCCTGGATACGTACATACTGGTATCTGTTGGTAAGATAGCTTTTAAACCATTCAAGGTTGGATGAGACGCCGAGCATTCTCAATTTTTGAAGCAGGATGTCATGTTGGATGACATCAAAGGCCTTAGACATGTCAAGTAATACCAACACAGAGATCTTCTTGTCATCCATGGCCTTCAACATATCATCTGTAGTAATAAGGCTGTCTCCGTAATACCAACGCAGAGATCTTCTTGTTCATCCATGGCATTCAACAGATCATCTGTGACATGTAATAAGGCTGTCTCTGTTGAATGGAGTTTATGATTTCCACTTTGGGTCTTGGCAAGCTTTTTTTTTTGCAGCTAGAAAATTGACAAACTGTACATGAGCAAGTCTCTCAGCTACTTTTGAAAGAATAGGAAGTAAGGAAATTGGACGGCAGTTACCAGGATCTTCAATGTCACCAGATTTTGGAGTGGGAGTGACTTCAGCAATCTTCCAAGGTATTTGAGGTAAAGGAATTGTTCATTATGAGAGTAATTGTAGATAGTATTGCAGGCAACCTTTTAATAGTATGGCGTCTTGGACAAGCCTAAAATGTCCTCTTGATTTCAAGGAACGAACATTCAAGTGTGCCACCTTAACGCTTGATTGAACTCCTTCGGTGTTTTGATTTTGGTGGAGTTTGCAGGCTTATTTCGTCCTGGTAATGGATGAATAAAATAAATTGTAAATTGTTCATACAATCTGGGACTGTTCCGTTGAATATTTTATATGCTAATTGCATCAAACCTACTTTGTACGTGATAAAGAATGGTTCGCAACCAGTTTTATCCAGAGCTTTACACCCAGTAAGGTCATAATGAAAAAATATTCTAGAAGCCCTTAAGTGTATTTTTTTC
Source organism: Actinia equina (assembly GCA_011057435.1). Taxonomy (NCBI): domain Eukaryota; kingdom Metazoa; phylum Cnidaria; class Anthozoa; order Actiniaria; family Actiniidae; genus Actinia; species Actinia equina. Next base: position 210,689 of record WHPX01000665.1, on the reverse strand, counting down.
TAAACAATTAAAATTTTCAGTAGGTGTACTGCCCCAAATTGCGACCACTCAGATCGGTCCGAAACAATCGCGATAATATGCAATATTGCCAAGGCATTTTTCGAGATGAAATAAGCGACGTTATTCTAAACTATTAAAACCAGAATATACGCTAATTACCTTGTCAGTGACTTGGCTCCGGCATTACGCAAATAAACTTCTTTTGCGTCTTGAGAACCAGAAATCATTCGTGAGGGCCATTTCAGTAGTTTTTACAAGTGAATTACAAAATTATATATGGTTTAGGCTTCCTGTATTGGGATTCCCATTTATTGGGTTTTCTGTGTTAACTCTCGTAAGCGACCATCTCCCGTAAGCGACCACGTACTTTTTCCTGGCTCCGAGGTGGTCGCTTACGGGAGAGTCGACTGTATACCATTATCAGTTGGTTCACTTTAACACTGGTCAAAAACTAACCAATTATCATTGGTAGTTCCAACTAATTTAGTGAAATGGTTATATTAACAAATGAAAATGGGTATTTATTAGTATACCATTAACAATTACGGTTATTATGAGCATTTTATTTTGGTATAGTTTTTCACATCTGCGCTGGTCAAAAACTAACCAATTATCATAGGTAGTTTCAACCAATTTGAAATGGTTATAACCATTAATATTGGTCGTTTGAACCATTTGTTTTTGGTTAAGGTTTTACCTGCTCCCACGGACCAAAAATAACAATTATAATTGGTACTTCCAACCAATTTTAAATGGTTATAACCATTTTAATATTGGTTGTTTGAACCAATCCATTTTTAAAGTGCATACTTTGTACTATACTAACCTTTATCATCGTTCATAATGTTTACTGTCAACTTGTTCCGGGTCTCATTCACAGTGACATAGCTTGAGCCATTTGTCATGGTTATGTAGAATGTCTCCATATGCTCTGGTTTATTATCATTAATTAAAGATACATTGATGCATTTAAACGTTTCGTTTAGTCCAAAATCCACGAGGTAAGAATTAAGGGGAGTGAAATCATCATTTGAAGCAGCAGTGCCCTGAACTGTGGACAGCCTGTAAAAGTACCACATAAAGTTAGATCAAGTAAATTATGCCACAGTAGACAATCACGTGCTTGAAATTCGTGAAAGATAATGACAGTGATGCCACTTTTCAATCGTACATTACAAAAAAAAAAAAAAAAAAAAAAAAAAAAAAAATCCAGGAAAAAAAACTCCTTATACCTTGGCGATTCAAAGAAAAACAAATTAAATAAGATTAAATCCACCTAACTAATAATAAAATAAATAATAAAGGTTTGCAGGATAAAAATAGATTAAAATACGCCATGCGGCTCCCAACCCCTCCCGCCCTGTTATCAGATAATCATTTCATAATATACTCTAAAGTGCGATAAACAAACATGTCCTTTGCGATATCGTGTCACTGAACTGTTGTGTCACTGGAGAAATTAATTTAAAATCTAACTAGATCTGGCAAATTTTATCAGTTTTTTTTCCATTCGTGACGTCACATCCTTGTAAAAAAGCGATAACTGCTTGTTTCTGTAGTTGTGGTTTTAGATTAAAAGAATCTTCTTTCCTCGCGTTTTTCAACTCTAAAATACATTCGTTTATAATACTTTCATACTCCTGTTCGCTATCTAACGCCGCGATATTGAAATAAAGTAAAGTGAGTATGACATTTGACATGCCGATGATTGATTCTAGCGGCTCGACCAATCAGATTCTACGATAAAATTCTGGTCATGGATTTCAAGGGTTCATGGTCAAATACACGGGGTTTCGTTGCAGGCCCTCCCCTCCCCCTCTTCCCAAGTCCCCCACCCTTTCCCCTTTTCCCTCCCCAGTCTTCTCTCCCTCTCCCTTCTCCTCTCGCCCAAAATTCCCTACCAGAGGGCCGCTACGCAGGCTACGTTGAAGATCGACCAAAGATCGTCAAATATCTGCTTTTGATTCAGACGTCAGTTCCAAATTCAGTCGATCCAATTAGTCAGTTCAGTCGATCCAATTAGAATTTTCCAAGTCAAGCATTTCGCGATTAAATATAATATATGCATTAGGTTCGGTTCATGAAAAGTTCGTCGTTTGAATAAGAGTACCTCCGAAGTCGTAATCGTACCTCGACCGCTTAAGTCAATCTTAACGAGTGGTTAGATCTCAATGTTATGGTTGAACTTAATTGGTTCAGACGTCGTACTTTTCATGGTCTTAATTCTTAGCATTCGGTTCGGCGCATGAAAAGTTCGACGTATGAACCGGGCTTTAGATAACTTCAGGTGCCCGGAATTATGCAGAATCGCAAAAGATTTATCATTTATCATAACAGTGCCGCGGTGTACCGTTTGTCTCTAGGGCCCCATAAAAGCTTTGAAGGGAAAAATATGGAGTTCCAGAAGACAAAGGCTTCCCTGAGAAACGGCATGGATAATGCTTGATATCGCTTTTATTTAACCTCCGTTTTTGGGGTTGATTATTAATTTCTTCTTCTTAAAATCAGACATCGAAGCTCGACGTCCATTCGGCACAAAAGACAGAAATACAGAAAGTCGTCTTAATAAAATTATTTTGACCTTTTTAGTCTTCATCTATCCGTCTTTAAACTCGCCACCATTTCGAAAATCAGAAAGCTGGAACGTGAACGTCACGAATGGAAACAACACTGCTCCAGCCATTTGCCTAGAGCTGCCCCTCTCTCCTGTCAAGAACATATTTTACCTTACACCTAGTGTTCCCGAGAATACTTCTCCTCTTGGGTTCATGGCTTCACCTTGTCTGTTCATACACACTGTCACATTACCATCACTCTCTGACACAGTTAGAGATGTCTTTGAAAACCCGATCGAAACTGTTGAAAGAAAAGCACACAAAAGTCTTAGCATAAGACATTTTCCTTGATGAAACTACCCATTTACAGTCTCGCCTGAATTAAATGGGAATGCGACTTTGCTGAGGCAATGAGAGAGTATAAATATAAAGTACATTCACCTCCGAAGGGGAGGTGGGAGGGTCGAACTAGTGGTCTAGTACTGAACAGCTTCTCCAAACGTTGGCGAAATGTGATCGAATTCAGTAAATTGACTGCTTTTGTCCTCGTTTTGGGTTTAAAGGCACTCAAATGCACACATTCCGGGTGCTATAAACTTTTCAGACACATAACTGAGCCGAGAAGAGTATATCGTGGCTATTTTACCAATAAGAATAGTGAGTTCATATCTCCCCGTTGTTAGAATAACATAAAACTAGTTAATTATAATAAGTATGGACAATTTTGGTTGTTAGGAACTTGCCAGTAATCGGACAGTTACTTAAGGAATTGAAAACTTTTTCCGTGTTTACATAGCCTGATAGCAACACGAGGGGAGGTTGGGAGAATTCGAGACAGATATGCACCCCGAGACGTAGTTCTCATGGAATCCCGTTACTGCTAAAAGCCTTTCAGTTTCCAATACCTTGTCCAAATGGTCATACTAGGTATTGAATTATGCACACCATAATAATAATAATAATAATAATAAATATTTATATAGCGCCTATCCAAATCTGCTCTAGGCGCTTTAAACAAAAAGAAAAACCACAAACTGTGGTAGGCTGTGAGCTTTGCTTGGCGCCTGTGGCTGCCGCTACACAACCCATACCACAGGAAATAAAATAATAAATAGATAAATAAATGATACGAAAATAAAATAAAATAAATAAACACACGCACGACGAAACCACGAACAAAGGTCAGACTGTTGTATCGGGTAACAATCCCCTACTCTTACAAAAAATACTACAGGATCTTTTACGTCCACTTTATCAGGGGTCAAGTGCAAGCAGACGGGACCTCCGGTTTTACGTCATTATCCGAGAAGACGCTTGCTTGATGGCTGTTGGCTCCTACGAGCTCCTCCACCCTTTGACAGGTCTTATTTTTGATCCTGCTGGGTGTCAAGCCACCCTCCTCACTGGATAGCCAGTGGGGGAGCCGGTTTAGACGCCGACGACCCGTCCATGTGGCAGGTAGTACTGGGTTACATGGTACCAGTAGCAAGTTCGAAAACCTGACCTGAAAATGATTGAAATAGATTGATTCCTCAATCGTACTCTTGGTTCCATGCCAAGTATGTCGAGAAATATTTTTAGTTTTATTTTCAGAACAAAAAGACGACGAGAACATATGGAAGCGAAGTTGATTGTTTCGTCTTGCCTCGAGAAGATATTTTGTTGACCTAAGAGCTATCGCTGGAAGAAGCTTGAAACTGCTGACTGTTTCCTTGAAAAACTTGTATTTCAGTTCCTTATCGGCGGTACCTTTAAAGCAAGAGAAAGGACGTCGCTACACAACCGAATTTGTCCTGATGAAGGACGTGTGTTGTAGGTCTTGTGCTTCCTGAGGAAATTCTCGTTGCGGTGACCACAGATTGTCATGATATGACGATCAGAAAGACCTGCTGGAGACCATAGGATTATGCCTGTGGCTCTGACAGAAGTCAAAATATGGACCTTCGCCTTCAAAATAATTTTTTTTCGGCTTCTTTTTTCTCGAAAGAAATTGTAATTTTTGGTGTTTTAGCGGGAGAAACGTAACGAAGTTGTGACGTCACAACTGTGTTTACATACCCTCATGCAAACATAGCTATCAACCAATCACAGCGTGCGTACAATTAATTAAAAAAAAAAAAAAATTAAACACTCGAAAATGTTCGTTGAATAAAATTAATTATGTTTCGTACAGAACCTAAAATAGGAATGAATAAAAAATATAATTCCTCTCTTCGCAAGACCATAGGTTGCATTAAAACCATACTAACCTTTATCATCGTTCATAATGTTAACTGTCAAGTTGTTCCGGGTCTCATTCACAATGACATAACTTGAGCCATTTTTCATAGCTATGTAAAATGTCTCCGTATATTCTGTTTGTTTGTCGTTACTTAAAGGTACGTCGATGCATTTAAACGTTTCGTTTAGTCCAAAATCCACGAGGTAAGAATTAAGGGGAGTGAAATCATCATTTGAAGCAGCAGTGCCCTGAACTGTGGACAGCCTGTAAAAGTACCACATAAAGTTAAACCAAATAGATCATGACACAAACAATCACGTGCTTGAAATTCGTGAAAGATAATGACAGTGATGCCACTTTTCAATCGTACATCACAAAAAAAAAAAAAAAAAACCAGACAAAAAACACCTTATACCTTGGCGATTCAAAGAAAAGACAAGAAAACAAACAAAAATGAAATGAAATGAAGTCCACCTTACTACTACTTAAATAACATTAAAAAACTCATTAATAATTCATGAAGGAAACACAATAGAAATCATGACCGTGAAGGAGGTTTTATATCTGATAAAGATTCGTCTTCATTTGCATAAACTTTAACTTGGATTTTCTCTATCAAACTTGGATCATTTCGTAAAGAATTCAGTACAATATGATAACATTCATCACGAGTTTTTTAAGCCGTTCAATAAACTCGCAGATCGTGTTTTATCGGGTATAAAACCACTCGGCTACGCCTCGTGTTTTATATCCGATAAAACACTCCTGCTCGTTTATTAAACAGTACATAAAGGTTTGCTGCAAAACACTAGATTGAAATACGATTTGATATAATAGGAAACGTTTTTCCACCCAAACCCTGACAACAGACAATCTGATTTCATAATATACTCTAAAATATGATAATAAAAAGTGTCCTAAGCAATATGTCAGGATAATTTAACTTAATCTACAATTTAACTACAATTGGTAAGGGTTTACAAGAACATCTTTTACCTTACGCTTATTGCTTCCAAGGGGACTCCTCCTCCTCCTAGGTCCCTGGCTTCACCTAGTCTGTTCATACACACTGTCACATTACCATCACTCTCTGACACAGTTAAAGATGTCTTTGAAAACCCGATCGAAACTGTTGAAAAAAAGAACATCAAACTCTTAGCATAAGACAACAACGAAAAAGGACGTAGGTCGATGCTAGTGTTTGTTTATCGGATCTATTAGTCTCTAAAATTGTATTGTACGCATACGTAGTAATGCTAGCATCCTTATTAACATATGGGTTCCCTGGGTTAGCACGTTTATTAATGGATGGGTTCCCTATGTATTCCTCAAAAAACACGAAAAGGCATTTCAATGAACCAACTGGTGGTCATTAGAATCCGTATTCATCCTGCTTTCTCAACTAACATCATCACTGAACATACATGTATGTATGACTATTATAAAAGCTATAAAGCTTGCAAAGTTAACATATAAAGAACAAACCCTGGCAAATGATAAAATAAACTACGCTGTAAAGCTCTTGTGATATGCTTTAGTTAAACACCCCTTGTTAGAATAACAATTCTAGTCTTTTAACGCAAATATCCTTTCAGTTATAAGTTTTGACTGTTTGAAGCAGGCCGCCATATGCACAATGGCTGAAGTCATGAAGACGGCACCCTTTCTACTCAATAAAAAAGGTACTGCCGACTCTCCTGTCCACAAATGCATTCAAGTGTAGATGAAATATTACTGAAATATGGAAAACTTCAAGAGCGGATGAGCTTAAAAAACTGCTTAAAACGTTAACGAAAGAAACTACTGGCTTCTTCACCCGATCGATTCAGATAAGTTCAAACTTGACGTTGTAATCTTACTGAAATAATAAATTTAAGTTAATTCTACTTGTAAACCTATCTTTATTTCATTTACTGAATTAGCCGCTATTTACCACCCTTTAATTCATAGTTTGACATAGTTTTAGTTTTAGCATAGTTAGTTTTATAGTTTTTTTATAGTCGTACAAAATCGCTCAACTAGTGCCTTGTAGAGCCTTGATCGAAAGAGTCGTCGCTTGTATGAAAGAGTTGTCGCTTGTTTGCTAAGTTTTACATTAAATTCCAGTGACTTTCAGTTATTTCTAATTATTTATTGAAGTTTTCCCGACGATTTCTATCCGGAAATATAATTTTTTAATGGAGATTTGAATGTTTTAAAAGAACATAAGTACATATAACACTCAGGGAACCATTTCATTTTCGGTCCGTACCGTAAGTTATGGACCGCAAATTGACCAATCATAGCGCGTGAAATAACCTTGCCATATAATATACATACATATATATATATATATATACATATATATATATATATATACATATATATATATATATATACATATACTGCGGTTTGCATAAACTATGACCATTTATATATATATACAAGTATATTAAAAGTATATCAGAAATTATGGGATGTCATCCTTGATATTTTTTCTAGAAAGTCCTAGTGATAGACAATTCGAAAAAAATATCAGGGATCATATACCATAATTTTTGATATTCTTTTGATATACTTTTATATATGCACAATATATATATATATATATATATATATATATAATATTTGTTTGAGAAGAAAAAGTCAAGACAACATTTTTCCCGACAAGCCGGTTTCGTGAATTGCTTCACTCTTCAGGGGATTTAATGATAAGGATATTCGTTACTATCATTTATATAGAAAAAGTATACATAATTAATTAGTGGATGTAGTTTAGCTGTTGCGTAATAATGCTTTGTTTCTGTGGCGGCATGAAGATACAAGTTCGTTGTGCTTATTTAATGATGAGAGTTCCGGTCGATAAATTATTAGAAGCTTTTCTTTAAGACAAAGGTTACATCTTTTGCTGGAGCTGTTGTAGGCGGAGCTTGAAGATAAGACGCGCCATAGAATGGAGTAGCTGATATTACTCTCCTTGAGAGTCCAGATATATTTGCTGAGTTCAGTCGAGTTTTTATGTTGTTCGTGGCGGAATGAGGCGGTGTGGTTTCTGTATCTTGTTTTGAAGTCGTTTTCTGTGAGTCCTATGTATGTTGCGGTAGTGTTGTTGTCCTTTCTTGTGACGGTGGCTTGGTATACAACTGATGATTGGAGGCAGTTGCCATTAAGCGGGCAATTGTTCTTTTGTCGGCAGTTGCATGTTTTCTTGTCCTTTGTGTTGTTTGCGGTGTCGTTGTCGTCTCTCGGTGTATGTAAAATGCGCTTGTTGTGATTGTCAATGATTTGTTTGGCATTATTCATGCAGCTGTAACTGATCTTGATGGTGTTACGATTAAAGACTTTCCTAAGATTATGGCCTCTAGGAAAGTGTTTATCAACTAGGCCAAGGAATCTCTGTCCGATATTGGTGCTGACATTTTTGCTAAATGGGGGGTTGTACCAGAGTATGCCGTTTCGTTGTCTGTTTTTGCGTTTTGCGGTCGCGGTTGGTTCGTAGTTTAGGATGTACTGGTATCCGCTTTCGTCAAGTGCTTTGTGTTGATGTATAATGGCTGGTCGTTAAGCTTTCTGTAGGGGCAGTAGATTTCAGTAGATTTCACCGGATATATATATACAGCGATATTCAGAAATTCTGATCCAACCAAGTATATAGTATTTAAATCTTATTAACCGAGCGGGAGGTCAGTACGGGATAATCTTGACCGAGGTCAAGATTATCCCGTACAGACCGACCAAGCTCGGTTGATAAGAGTTTTATTATATGACCACGTTTCATTGAGAAGGACAAATTTCATTTGCCGTAAGATTAATATGCGATCTGACCGGTTAATACCGGAGAATCTAGACCAGTCCGCGATGCGATCTATCCAATTAGATTGCTCGATTTGCTAGTGTCCAGGCTCTAAGATTCACGGTCATATAATAAATAACTATATCGGGTGCATTATGGGTAATAGACCCGCGGGATTCAAAGCTAAGTACCAAAGCGTTGGCTGGCATACCGAGTGTTGTTTGTGAACAGCGCTAAAGTCAAGAGGCAAGAGGCGGGATTACTGATGTGTTCACTTTTCAATACCTCTACACTACTAGAAGAAATGTCATATTGTAAAGGGTTTTATTGATGTAAATTGAAACATTGGAAGTTTTGTAATTGGTTGAGTTTAAAATCTGCTCTGAAATCGCTCTTCTCGGAAGTTTCGGTTGAGCTGAGCTCGATTCTGAACTCCTTCTTCGCTTATTTAATTAATATGTGCCCTTTTAAAACACTGAATCAATCACTCCGAGGACAGCAAAACCAAAACAGTCGGTAATATGACTCATGACAAAAGTGGTACAAAAATTGTGATGAGCTACTCTAGAATAGGGTATTTTGCTTTATTCGTAGTCTACCGTGTTATTGTTATTGCACGTCAACTCAGTCAAATCTCAGTTGATGAACAGGCTGAATATAATTTCGAGATAAACAAAGGTTATTCTTACTTAAGAAAGGCATATTCTTCCACTTCTCCTCTGATAACTTAGTGATTCTATATGTTTTCTTTTTTCCTCTCTCTCTTTTGGCTCAAGCTATTAAAAAGTTTTGCAATTTTATGCAAAACAAGTTTACTCACGAGAGTGGAAGTTTGAATATTAATCATCATTGCACTAAAGCATCAAAATTGCATCAAATAAACAGCGGAAAATAACTGTCGAGTTCTAGGCAGGGTGAAAATTCTTTTTCTGGTTTGAACAAGCGGAGATTGTTTTGAAAGGTAACTAATCTTAAACAAAATGCCAGCCAACGCTAAAGTACTTTTAATCCCGCTTTGAACCCGCGAGTCTATTACCCATAATGCACCCGATATAGTTATATACTATATACTTGGTTGGATCAGAATTTCTGCATATCGCTGTATATATATTGATATATATATATATATTTATAAAATATATACAGCCATTTGCAAAAATTATGGCCGTTTCAAATATATATACAAACATATTAAAAGCATATCAGACACGTTGGGATATCTTCCTTGATATTTATTTCAGAAAGCCCTAGCGATAGACAACTCGGAAAAAATATCAGAGATGGATCCCAAAATTTCTGATACTAAAAACGGTCAAACTCAATAATCCGATGATGGTTTTTTTTTTAACTTCCAAGTCAGTTACTTTAGATAACGCATTTATATACCTTACCTTGAAGCTTGAAATCACTTTTTCAAGTCTTTCTTTACAGCGTTCGCTTAGATCGCTCATTCACTGTGATGATCAACATATCTATCATACCTTAAAGTTTCAAGTTCATTGAAATAATTTAAAACCGTCTAATAATATTCTCAATTCCGTAAACATTTGTATCCTAATTCTAAATATGCGACCGCTTTCTTCATTCGCACTTTGTTTATATCGTTACGCCTTTCTATTGTCCAGAATATTTCCAAAGTCGTGCATTCGAACACCTAACTCTTTACATTCGAAGCCTGATTGAACTGCGTTTGAACTGGTTTAAAATATCAACTAAACCCTAAATTCCATTGTTTCGATGTAAAACACGAAATACTAAATTATATTGAATTCAGAGAGGTAGATTACTGTTGCTTTGTTCTTTTGGAAATAGAGTGCTTACCATATATCCGTGTAATTAAAAACCTATCCCGGGTTTATAATTCAGCCTTGTGCTCTCCTGTTGATATCATTCCGCCCCCGGCTTTACGAATCTGGGTTTTCCGAAGAATTTAAGAACCTACATCAAACAATGGATTTAGTGTGTGGTTGTTTTTTAATGTGATGTTTGGCCTCCATTGGGGTGCAATGGCCACAACATAGGTGGTTTTATGGATCACTCCTCCCCATCCAGTTTTTGATGCATCTGTATTCAGTAATGATAACTGAAGGAGGTTCTTGATTTATTACATTAAAAGCAGTTTTAATATTAGTAATCCACTAATGTTCCACTAATGATACTTTAAGGTATTTCTTTGAACACATTCCACAAGTAATATGTGAAAGAAAAAATTATCTCGGAAATTTGTATGTTGATCAGTAGCCATGAATTAGAAGAAAACAATGCAAAAGCTTATTTCAAAAGAATTGAAGACAAATTTCCACTGGTAAGATCAATAAATCAATAAAGATGCTTTCGTTTTAATTGCATTGAATTACCAGGAAAGAGCTTTAAATTTAGCCATAGAGAGCATTAAATACAACAAATTGAACAGACCTTTGATTGACCTTTTTCGCATAAAGCTTTGCACGACTGGTAAAACAACATGTTTCTCCAAGCAATCAGCAAGACAAATCTTCAATTCCTCTCTTATCGATAGTCCAAAGGATAAGTTTGTAGTTAAGTATGATTCTTACAGCATAATTGTTGTGTTCAAGCGAAAAAATGCGGTATGTCAACACCACCATTATGCAGAGTGGCTTCGTTTCACGGTAGTCTGATAAATGAGGCCGCTGACCTGCAAAACAAATTATCTGTCATGTACGTGTTTTGAAATTGTTTCAATTTCAAAGAAGGTTGACTGAATGTGCTGATTATATAAAATGCCATCGTCTAAATATCATCTCTCTCGGGAGGAATTGACTGAAAATAAACTTAGGTTTTTGTCAGAAATTGGCAGGGGGAAGAAGGGGGAGGGGGGGGGGGGAGGTGGATACATGGGAGGGTCATAACTTAGTTTTAAGACTCTAAAAAAAGGGAGGGTCAAGAAAAAAATGGGTTGCTTAAAGCGGAGGGTCATTCAAATTTATGCTTGAGCTCATACAGTTGTTGGTTCACAGTATAAACAGATAAGAAGAATAAGGGTTATATTTGGTTCAAATAACCACAACAACAACAAAGCATATTGGATGTATAAACTGTGAAGTATTATTAAAAATATTTAAACTTGCATCAAATGTCCTAAAAATGTCTTAGATTACGAATATACTTGTTTTTGTTTTAATAGAGCTTTGAGCTTTCCTCTGATCACTATTTACAGCATCAAGCATAAATATATTGAGATTCTTTAAATGTAAAAAAATTCTTTGTCAAAAGCAAATTGGACATATGTTTTTTCGTGCCTTGAATAGCCCACTTATCCCTTCAAAATGAAGGGACAATGGGCCAATAGGCGTTGTGCCATTATTAGCCGGATGCTGGGGCGCAATGATTTCAACAACTCTTTCACAGTAAGTTTATCTTCTTATTGCAAGAACTAGTTACATCATTTACACGAGAGGGGAGGGCGATGGTATTATATGCTAGGCCCAAGAGGAGGGTAAGGAAATTTCATTCCCATTGCTTGGATGGGTCACCCCATTTCCAACCCCAAATTCAAAATTCCCTAAGTTACTAAGTTCATATTCAGTCAATTCTTCCCGAGAGCGATGTTCTGTAGAAGATGGCGTTTTATATAATCAGCACATTCAGTCAACCTAACTAAATGGGATGTATATTGCGATTCGCCCCAGTTTTTATCATCAATGAAACAAACTCCATTCATGCTTCACAGCTCATTTGTTTTGCTGGTCAGCGGCCTCATTTATTAGACTACCGTGAAAGAAAGCCAACTCTGCATGTAATGGTGGTGTTAACATACCGCTGTGACACCGAATTTTTTCTCTCGAACACGACAATTATGCTGTAACAATCATACTTAACTACTTAACTACAAACTAATCCTTTGGACAATCGTTAGGAGAGGAATTGTCTTGCTGATTGCTTGGAGAAACACTTTGTTTTACATGCAGTCGTTCAAAGCTGATGCGAATAAGGTCAATCAAAGGTCTAGTTTAATTTGTTGTATTTAATGCTCTCTATGGCTAAATTTAAAGCTTTTTCCTGGTAATTCAATGCAATTAAAACGAAAGCAGTGTATCTTTATTGATTTATTGATCTTACAAGTGGAAATTTGTCTTCAATTCTTTTGAAATAAGCTTTTGCATTGTTTTCTTCTAATTCATGGCTACCGAATTCAACATACAAATTTCCGAGATAATTTTTTTTTTTCACACATTACTTGTGGAATGTGTTCAAAGAAATTCCTTAAAGTATCTTAGCTTGGGTTTAAACATAATTCTTTGTCAATATAGAGTAAAAATTTGAGGGACGTAACAACATTCGATTTTCATTTTCAATTTGACAAATCGAAAAATGCTGAGATTTGGCGGAGTCACGATATGCCTAAAACATGCTGGTCAAAAAATACTTTTACATTTTATGAAAGATCAATGTTTACTCGTATCACGATAAAAATATTAGAGTTATAGAGCGATCCACTTTTGAGATATGAATTTTTATCTTTTGTCATAATTTTGCAAGTCACAAAATGTCAAATATAGTGCAAAAGTAGTGTGATTTTGTTCCAAATAAAATACTTTGTCTTGAAGCTTTTAATATGTCAGATTATTTCTCAGAGGTGTATCTAGCAGCATGTAAAATGATTTCATTTTGTGTGCATTTTTAAAAGAGATAAAAGCCTCAAATTTCATTCAAATTACGTAACCAGGAGGTGCCCAAAAACTTAATTTTTGCCTGAAATTGACCCTCACTCAGCGAATTTGTGACGAAATTCAAAATAAGATACATTTTGATACTACCAGTAGGAAAGGCTTTCTGTAAATAAAGTTTGAAAGAAATCTGAGACCCCATGCAATTTGGTCTGGTGATTCTTAGGGACACAGCCTCTTAAGTCTTGTGACTTAGTTTGTGTTTTAAGTTTACCCTATATCTCGTGGCACTTTGAGTTTTTCGCAGTTACCTTGTCGTTAATACAACTCAAGTTTTTCTTTGAGATTTTCGTCTTTGAGTTTGCCAGAAAACCGCTCGTTCAAGAGGTTTGCCAGGTGTTCGTTCACGTTTGTCCCTGTTTTGTCTTCTGTATCGTATTCTTCCTCGAATTGTTGAAGTAGACTGCCATCGCCGTCGCCATGTTGTTTATCTTCGTCTTCAGCATCTTCTCGTAGCAGAGCATCCACGTCTGAATCATCGTCTGAAATATCCTTAGTTGGGACTTTTACCCTTTTTTATTTAAGTTTCTGATTTTGGTCTTCTTTGGACCTGTATATTTGTGATATTTTTCGTTTCTTTACATCGTTGATGCTCATGTCTGCGGGATTTTCAGCCAAGTCGTCCATTTTCTTTTGTAGACTTCGCATTAAGTCCCAAACGGTCCCGGTGGAGGGTTCAACCTGGTCTTCATTGTTTTCTTTTGTTTCTATGATTAGTTTCTATGATTATCCCATGTCTTTGCTCAAATCCATGACTGAGAGCTCTGAAGTACAACTGTACTGGTCGAAAGCTATACCGCACACTGGTCTAGCTTGCTCGCGCAATCTCACGTGATTCCTATTTTGACGTAGACTATGATGAGGTAGAATCTTACTCGTTAGTGAGTTTGGTCACCCCATCTTTTTTTGCTCGTCGAATTTGCTCGTCGAAGCACGGATGGAGAAGTAGTGGGTTCCAGGGCGTTACCATTGTGACCCGGGTTCGAGTTACGGCGTGTGCTTAGTATGTGAGTAGAGTGTGTTTGTTGGTTCTCTCCGGTGCTTCGAACGCTTTTCTCCGGTTTTTATTTCCCTCCACGAAAAACCAACTTCTATATTCGATCTATAGGTAGCATTATCCAGTGGTTGCAAAACCTTTAAAGTTTTCCGTCCAACATCGAGTGTAAAGCAAATTGTACTTATCTTAGAGTTTTAGAAGTTTGAGGGGGGAGGGGGAAACATGGAAAACGCATTTGCCCGCGAACGTTTTCAAGATACCAAGAAGGAATTTTAAGTAAACTGATAACAATGGAACAAAATATTCAATAAAAAGATGCTTTAGAATTAATGCCAACTTTTTCATTGGAGATGTATATGTTATTTAGGAGCCAGGAGGTCCGGATAGGGAAAAACTGTGCCCGAGGTCTTGAATATACGGACCGAGGACACAGTTTTCCCTATCCGGACCGACTATAGGACGGTAAATAACTTATTTTTTACTTGTTTTTGTAATCGTTTTGTGTTGTCGTTTAGCTGCAAAGGATACCGGACCGCGCACGCGGGGCCACTAAAAGAAAACAATCAGAACGCACGATTTTTTAGGATACCGGACCGGGAAAAAAGAATAGCTCAAATTAAATTGATTTTTTCACATCAATATCTAAATAACATACCTGTATCTTCATCTGTGATGGTTATTGCCAATGTCCTTTGGTTCTCTTTATATTGGACTAATTTTGTTAAAGCATTGAAGATCGTTATGTTTAGGAAATATACTTTTCCAAACTCAATAATACTGTTGTCCACTACACTGGCATTTAAACATGGTCTTTTATGTAATACTGTTATCCTAAGGCTAGGCCTCAAAAAGTTTCCAACAGAAGTAGCAGGATCCTCTTTATTGGGGTTCGTTGTAAGCACACTGTGTCGAACAAAAAAAAAAGGGGGTAAAAACAACAACAACAGCAACAGGCAGATGGTAAGTGGTATGGGGAAGGGGGTGGGGGGGGGGGGGGGGGGGAGGGGGGGGGATGGGGAGTCTGGGGTAACAGTATCGAGTATTCTTGCCGGACAAAAATATCCCTAAAAAATACCTGAAACCTTTTAAGGTGGCAATTGAAACCCGACCCAAATTTAATACTGATTTCGAATCTGGAAAGGAAAAAAAAAAGGGTGTTCCGAGGACTTTTTCGATATATTCACGATTATCTTTGGAACTTGTGTGGACACAGTGTATTGTTTACATGCTCAGTTCACCTTTAATATATATATTTAGGCACAGTATAAGCAAAGTATAAGCTTACTTTAATAATTAAGTCTTTTACAGAACGAGACGAAGTTTACATTCAGTTAAACTTGACAAGAACAAATGAGACAAAATAGAAAATAAGGCAATGCAAAAAGGCAATGCAAAATACAAAATGACGAATTTCTTTGTTAGTAAATTGGCGTCCGTCCGTCCGGGCGTGTACACAAGAATCCTGATTGGCTGGTTAGATTATCTTTTTTTTTTGGCGGGAATGTCGACGCGTTGCAACATCCGGGTACACATAAAGATAAATCCGGCTATTAAACTTTTGTGAAAAACGTCTTACACACGTATAGAAATACCGAAAGATAACAACACAATTTTTTATTCAAGCTTATATTTATATTTACTCTACTTACGATAAAGATAAAATAAAGTAATCTTTGTTATTCATATTTCTTTCTTGTTTTGTAAATAAAATATTATTGTTTTGTAAACCGATTTTTGACAAAACTGAATCGCAAAACAAACGAGTTCTTCGCTTCGTGCATTTTTTCCAACACTTCTTTTTTCTACGAAATTTTTGCATCTATATTATTAACAAGAAATCGCATGGTATTCTCGTGCACGTTGAATAAATTTGCACCGATGGGTTTTCAAAAACCTCCAATATTTTGAACTTTTTGAAAACCCGCTAGTGCAAATTCATTCCAAAGTGCACTCGAAACCATGCGATTTCCTATACAAATATCAAAAGTTTGAGAGAAAGTCTTTGATTTGTCGATTCGTCGAGAAAAATACAAAATGACGCCGAAATTCTTTGTCAGTAAATTGGTATTTGTAAATGTTTTTGAATATTTTTTTAACAGTGAAATTCTAGGTTTTTATACAATAACAACTCTCAACAACACAAATTTAAGCTCATTTGTATAATCATGCTAGCTCGAACAGGTTATAAACAGTTGAATATTTGATATAAAATTATTGAATGAAAGTCCTCACGGGAGAAAAACTCACCCGATATCTTTGAGCTTTTATGCGTATATCCATTTCGAGGTATTCCTTCTCAGAATTTTGTTTTGCACGTCTCTTTCTTAACTTATAATTTTCTTTCTGTGTTACACTGAGTTTTGTCTCAATTTCAGTATCCTTTCAAGTTCATTTTCTCTTTGTTCATCCGTGAAGTTTTGCCTCGAAGTACTGTTTTCTTTGACGTTCATTTTCTCTTTGTTCATCCGTGAAGTTTTGCCTCGAATTACTTTTTCTTTGACGTTCATTTTCTCTTTGTTCATCCGTGAAGTTTTGCTTTGAATTACTTTTTCTATAAAGTTCATTTTCTCTTTATTTATCCGTGACGTTTTGCATCGAATTACTTTTTCTTTGACGTTCATTTTCTCTTTGTTTATCCGTGAAGTTTTGCCTCGAATTACTTTTTCTTTGGACGTTCATTTTATCTTTGTTCATCCTCAAAGACCCGCCTGGATCTTGCGTTTTTTCTCTCTCTCTCTGCTTACCGCTTTTCTTCGGTGAGATTCCTTCGTCTTTGCCTTTCTTCAGTTTTCACGCCTCAAGAGCTTTTATTCTTCCGACAAAACTCTCTTACTTCTGGCATTTCTTTTACCTTCATTCTCCTCTGAGCAAACGTCTGTCGACATATCGATCTCCGAAAGTGGTTCGTAAGAGTAATTATTATATGACCGTGAATCTTAGAGCCTGGACACTAGCAAATCGAGCAATCTGATTGGATAGAACGCATCGCGGACTGGTCTAGATTCTCCGGTATTAACCGGTCCGATCGCATATTAATCTTACGGCGAAAACATTTTGTCCTTTTCGATGAAAAGTGGTCATATAATAAAACTCTTATCAACCGAGCTTGGTCGGTCTGTACGGGATAATCTTGACCTCGGTCGGGTACAGACCTCGCTGCGCTCGGTCTGTACATTCCGACCTCGGTCACGATTATCCCGTACAGACCTCCCGCTCGGTTAATAAGATCTAAATATAAGCTTAATACAAAATTGTTTGTTGTCTTTCGTCAGCCAAGCCATAAAAAATCAACTCGATGGTTCAGCATTTTTTTCTTAAGGAAAATGTACTGATATGTGTTCACACAAGTTCCAAAGACACTTTTATCGTGACTTTTCAATGATCTCCTGAATTTTTGTGCTGTGCCTATGGGCACAGTACATTTGTTTTTGTTGAGTTAGGTATGATCGGAATTTAGTGTTACGAATGCCATTGGTGGACCTCATCATGATTGACATTGGTGAAACACGAGGTGAAAATGCATGTTGAGATCTGTAAGATCGGGACACGGAGGAGGTGAAAGAGGTTGAACATATGTGGTTTTCGAAGTAAGAGTGCCTTAATCCAACTTACTTTAAACTTAATTTGGTGAGTTCTAAGCAGATAATTAGAAACTGGAGCTAAATTAGAAACTTTAAGTGCGATTTTTGTTTTTTTATACAACTCGAATTAGTTACGTAAACAAAAGATTGTAAATGGACAGGCCAGGAATTTATACTGCGTCATTGATGTAAAATAGTACTCGCACGAGTTGTATATTATTTTATTACCAAGAAAAATGATATTAGGTTTGATTAGCAAAACATTTTTATTTCTAGTCGAATATTTTCATGACAAAAACGTATTTCATGCCGTAAGCTTGAATGGGGGCGGGCAAGGAATTTCTACTGCGTCATTGATCTAAAATAGTACTATTGCATGGTATTTACTAAAACAAGGAACGACCTAAAACCACCTGAAACGACCTGAAACGACCTGAAACGACCTGAAACGACCTGAAACCATCTTGAAACCACCTGAAAACAGCCAAAACCTTGAATCTCCATCGAGTTTGTCGTCCAGTTTGTGTATTTTATTGACTGTTATCGATCGATCGAGTGTTTGTTTTCCTTGGAAGGGATGTACTTCATGGTAGAATTTCACATAGTCGCTCATACGTATAGTCTCCCATAGAAGTATTCCACACTTATACCTCACTTTTCCCTTGCTATGATTACCTGTTCCTAGCTATGATCAACCGTCCCTACCTATGATCAACTGTTCCTAGCTATGATCAACTGTCACTAGCTATGATCAACTATCCCTTAGCTATGATCAACTATGCCTAGCTGTCATCAACTGTCCCTAGCTATGATTACAATTTGAACGTTTTTTTACTTTAACGTGTAAATTTGTTTAACTTAACATTGGCGTATCTAGGGGGCTCAGGGGTGCCTGTGACCTCATTTTCAAAGCCAAAGATAAATCATCTGACCGTTGATGCAGTATGTGATATGATGTCATAGTGACAATTTGGTATGTTGTGACCCCCACGCCCACCCCTCCCCACATGACAGATCCTGGATAAGCCCCTCCTTAACGTAATTCAGCCATGTTGCCTGCAAGTTTTTAAGTTCATTAAACTATATAAGGGGAAGTTAATCTATATATAGGTACAGGAAACCATTAGTACAGAATGTTGAAAATAGCTAGGGATAGTTGATCATAGCTAGGAACAGTTGATCATAGGTAGGGACGGTTGATCATAGCTAGGAACAGGTAATCGTAGCGAGGGAGAGGTGAGGTATAAGTGTGGAATACTTCTATGGGAGAGTATACGTAGCGACTATATGACATTCTACCATGAAATACATCCCTTCCAAGGAAAACAAACACTTGATCGATCGATAAGAGTCAATAAAATACACAAACTGGACGACAAACTCGATGGAGATTCAATGTTTTGGCTGGTTTCAGGTGGTTTCAATATGTTTCAGGTGGTTTCAGGTGGTTTCAGATGGTTTCAGGCCGTTCCTTGTTTTAGTAACAGTATCCGCACGAGTTATATGATATTGTATTAACTAAAGTAATAATTTTTGTTTTGGTTAGCTAAACGTATCTATTTCTAGTCGAATATTTTTTATCAAAAAGGGATTTTCATGCCGAAACCTTCAACGAGTGGGTGGACGTGGAATTTACTGCGTCATAATTTACATAAATGAGTACTCACACGAGTTTTATATTAGTTTATTTATAGTTCCTTTCACGGTTTCCGACGCCATATTGTTTGGGCAGAAGTGTAGGGAAAGAGATACGTTTTTCGTAATATTTCCATTCTGAGGTTACCCTGCGAGCAAAGTCTCCTTTACCTTCCCGCGAGTGAGAGAAAGGAAAGAGTCTTCTTTCCTTTCTCTCACTCGGGGGAAGGTAAAGGAGACTCTGCTCGCAGGGTATTCTGAGGTAAATTTTCAAGACCAAACTTTTTCTGTAGATGGAGAATCTTCTGTTCAATAATGTTTTGTGTGGTGTTTTTGAGCCGATGGAGCCACCATAACACTGGTTCTCAGAGAGACGGAGGCTTGCTTTGGGGTTTGCGAACAAGACTCGTTTATGCTGGTTCAATTTGACTGTAAAAAAATATTCAAACCGAATCCACGGACTTTCTTTTGTCTTACAATGACTAAATCCCAAATAGTCTTGTACTCTATTCAAAGTATCCAATGTGCACAGCACATTTGACACGTTTTCCCGTGTCAAAACTTGTTATAATTTATTTAGCATATCTTAATAAGTGGATGTATTCAGTGTGACGATCGATGCGTCAAAACGTGAAAATAGGTAAGTAAGAAAGGAAAGGAAAGGAAAGGAAAGGAAAGGAAAGGAAAGGAAAGGAAAGGAAAGGAAAGGAAAGGAAAGGAAAAAAAATTAAAGGAATGTATGAAAAGAAATTAACAATAACAATTAAAATAATTACATAAGATATTTGTTTGGTTTGCTTACCTCACGAAGATAATATTAGCCGAGCTACCAGTATTGTTAAAGATGATACAAAATGTAACTTGACCAATATTTTCAGGCACAGTCATAGATGTGTTTTCAAAGCCAACTGATGCTGAGGAAAAACAAAAACTTTTCATGAACATTTCGAAAATATGACTTCCAAAAATTGCGACGGTTGGCTTCTCGTAGCCTCCTCCGCAGGCATCTTCTTGGCTCTTTTCGCTCCTTGGGCTTCCTGTGGTGAAAACGAAAGGGAAAGGGGGAGGAGAGGGAGAAAGAAGAAGAAGAGGAGATGTCTGCCAAAAATGAACAATTAGTTGACATTTCGCGCATGTTGATTGCACATACCAAAAGATCCTAAGTATGGGAGGGTCGGGTAGATTTTTTCGAACAAAATAATAGAAGGGGCGCCGTGTAGGGAAGGTTTGTGTAGGGAAAGTTGTTGTTATTCAGTCTTGTTGAAAGTGTATTAGAAATCTTTGCCGTCACATCCACAAAATATATAGTGACCAGGTACGCTTTGAAGGCTGGAAGAGCGTTCGAAACACAGATTGAAGGGAGTTCTCCTTACGAAACAGCTTCGTTTGCTTTTCTTGAACTCGGTCTGCTAAGCCACAAGGCGATGTAGAAGATATGGTTCGAGAATTTATGGCTACATGCAGTTACAAGAGGGCAAAAAAGCTACCCCACGCTCGTTTCTATTCATAATAGGGAAAGTTATACCGAAACAGCTGACGTGGTTAACGACAGCTCCGAAATTAATCAGTTATTCGAGCGAAAGGCGTCTGTTGACGTTGATTACAAATAAAAGAATTAGATTTCATCGTGTTTTTATACCGGACTCTCAGTCACTCTCCGCGTGTATCCATTGAAGAACCCGAACAGATTTTTTACATATGATCTAAAACTGTTCAAGTTTAGTCATAAATTTCAGTTTTCTTGAATTTATGGCACATAAGAATAAGATTTTTTTGCTAAAAAATTATCGATTTCTTTAGAATCCTGCAGAGTCTTTCAAAATAGGACTATGCTCGTGCTTTTACTCATATAAAACTTAAATAGCATCCATGACATGCAATGTTTAAAAATTAAACAATTGAACTTCGCAGCGGAACGTTACGAAATTACGTTTTCGGTCTTCAACCTCTTAACTACTCATGCTCACGGTCTTGCGAACCATATATTACGCTTTTTGGAACTCAAAAGTCAAGTTTTCAACTTTGCTAGGATTATTTGCTATTGCCAGCCGCTTTTCTTTGTCTCCTTTTTTATCCTTTTGTTTGCAAGACTGCAATTAAACCGCCCTATGGCGAACTCGTGGATACTAGTTGACGTTCCAGAGATTGGGCTTCCTGTGTCTCTATAGTTGTTGACATTCGAAGGTTTCAATCGAAGGTTCACTCAATTTCATATTTTAAATACTCGATTTAGCTGGTAAGATGATAAGTCGTCCTTTTATTTTCCTTTTAACACCTACTTTGTTTGTTCTTTGTTATTTTGTTGAGTTTATTAGAATCCCAATTCTGTGATTCTGATGACAGACAGACTTCTATTTGTTAAGTCTTCTGAAAAACGAATTATGGATTTTGTTTTTAATTTAAAAGTCGGTCCGAGTGCTTTATTTCAGGAATCATTCGCTTAAATCTTTTTTGCTAACAAAAAGCGTTGCGTTATGCGTTACTACTTATCTTGACCTTCAAGGGTCATGGCTTACAGTCGATTTGTTGCCCGAATGAAGTTTTTATATTAAACACTTTATTTACACTGTGAACTAGGCTAATGTTTTATAGAAATTGGTTTAGAAATACTATTTAATTTGACTTCATTCAAGTCTGTTAATTACGGATTATTTATTAAAAGCAAATTCTCGTTAGTTGTCTCGAGCGACAAATTAAAATTTGTGTAGATTAGATAACGACTAGTTTTGGAACTAGTTTGGACTGCGTCGGTGTTTTTTAAGGTGGAACCAAACTAATTCAGAGCGAATGTTGGACAATTTTATTCTCGCTCGCTTCGCAAAACTATTGCGTCAATTTAATTGTATTTTTCATATAATGTGCTTGGATTATCCTAGATTCTAACAGTGTATTTTATTTTAAGAATTTTTAATGTTTAGCCTATTACGGCTGAAAATCAAACAGTGCTATTTTTAGTTTTTGGCTTTTTTCTCCTCATCCCCAGGTACGATTTTTCTGAGGTGTACCCAAAGAGCTCACCTTGTCGGTCGACAACAACGCTCTCGGTCGTTCCGCATCGTTAAGTTCGGGAGAATATTTGCATAACGACATCTTCAATGTCATTGTGTTTATGCAGATATTCTGCCGAACCTGTCCCGAAGTTAACATCGTGGAATGTCCGAGAGCGTTGTTGTCTGTAGCGTGGCGAAACAGACTCCCATGGCAGAACTGACCTAATAACTCTTAGCCAATAGATGACGTGCTTTTATCCGCCAATCAGAATGCATGGTGAAACCGACTCAGTTGAATATCCTCCCTTGGGGGAAGGGACACATAGTTGAGACCACGTTTTTATCTTCCAGTTGAGTGCTTATATGTGTCCTATAAATTATATGTTTACTATAAAGACATTTTGCAGCGATCACCTCACATAACTTACCCTGCAAGCAGAGTCTCCTTAAAATCAAGGTTACATAAACTAAAATCCAAATATAATGTTCCTATCTCGATAAAGAACCGTTTCGGACTGCCGGCCATTTAGTGTTTTGATTTACGTGACCGGCAGTTGATTACTCTATGACCAAGAATATCCAAGTGCCATGAAAAGGAGCTTAAATAGTATGCCTTATCGAGATCGGGCTAGATATTAGGTTTGGATTTTGGTTTATATAACGTAACCTTGATTATTATAAAAATAAACTCACTTAGAGTTTGAGTTATGTGACCGGCTGCGGACATTTAGACACTTCGTATATTTTTTATTTTGAGCCTTTTGAGTCTTCGCTCTAACTTCGCTCTCTTCGAAATACCTCATACATTGTGAGTAAATCTAAGGTCGTAAAAAAAACAATACAGTAATTACCTATATATTGTTTTAGTTATTTAAAGCAAAAGGTTTCAATTTGTCTCGAGTAGTTTTTACGAAGTTTATATATCTACAGAGATATACAGACTTCAAGACGGTGACTTTGAACGGCAATATGTAAAGTAGAACGAAACCAAAAAACACAAATGAATTTACACTACCTCCCCGACGGGCTTATCTGTTCAGGTCGGTTCTGCCACACACATATTTGAAGGCATTTTTATGCCGATTCTGTCGAGTGTTTCGATTGGCCATTTCATTTCATCTACGTCATAGGTCAGTTCTGCCATGGAGGTCCGTTTCACCACGGCACAGTTGTCGACCGATATTGAATTAATTATTTCTAGCGGGGTGAGCTCTTTAGGTACACCTCACTTTAAAAAAATGTTTTCTCCAAAATTTGGACTGGACGCGCTGTAGAAATTTCATTACCATTTAGATAAAGCTCTGGTCTATTGGTGTAGGAAGTTTAAAGAAAAAACTTGGAGCCGTTTTGAAGAAAAAAAAACGAAAATGTGATTTTTAGCAAAACTCTCATTTTTGAGGTTTACAACAACAATTGGTAAAAAAACATTTATTCAATGAGTTTTTAAGATTTGATGCTGATTTTTCGTAAGGCTCATCCACAATACTTGGAAATAGGTATGTGAAAACTTCAAGGCAATCCATTTAATGGTAATGTTTCTAAGGCGCGATGTCTTATATGCTTCAAATTTTGGATCGAATTTTCAAGCGGCGTCATAACTTTTTTTCTGCCCAAGACCTTCCATCCAAATTTATACACAGGCTGCAATGGTACTAGGTGATAAGATTCTGAAAATGTCAGAAAAATCGTACCTGGGAATGAGGAGAAAATAGCCAAATCTAAAAATAGCACTGTTTGATTTTCGATCATAATAGGCCAAACATTTAAAAAATCTTAAAATAAAGTACACTGTCAGAATCAAGGATAGTCCAAGTACACTATATGAACAATACAATTAAATTGACGCAATAGTTTTGGGAAGGGAGCGAGAATAAAATTGTCCAACATTCGCTCTGAATTTGTTTGGTTCCACCTTAAGCAACAAATGTGTCGTAGCAGATAATTTTATTACCGTAAAAGGAGAGATAATAGACTGACGTTTCGGACGTTAGACCTTCGTCGGAGTCAATCAATATTGTGTAGATTGGTACCTTCGCTGATTAACATACAAGAACATTGCTTCGGCGATCAATCTACTTTTTTGTTTCGGCCCTCATGCCGAAATGCTACTAAGATCAGTTTGGGTAACCCATAATATTCTGTGAAGCTGTCAATCAGCTGTCATTATTTTCTATCGTATCCAATCACATTCGGCATTCTCATCACTTCATAAATAACGAATGCGGATATGTTTACAATACTTAACAGTAATCTTTTCACCTATCGTCATCAACAAGTGTTTTTATGACGTCCTGTATACCTTTTGTTTTATTTATATACATGATCCGTGATTCGCTAAGTTCATATGCTCTATTTCTCAAGTATTGTTTTATCTAAATAACAATTTATTGTTTGACATCCTTGTCGAAGCTTATGTATTTAAAAAGACTCGTGTATGTGCGTGTTTGCACTCCAGCGAACAATGCGAGATAGATATTTCATTTGCGACCAACAATGTAGAGTAAAGGATGTGGACATTGCCTTACTCAAGTACCTGCTATTTCTTCAAGTGAATGAAGAAAAAAATACAGATGCAGATAAAACTTGTGGTTTCACGAACCAGAAGTCCTTGAAACTTCTACTAGTAAATAACTAGCAAAAGTCAGGAACTCGACCACGTATAGTTCGCGGATTGCTTGAATGACAAAAAACTTCGTCAACATTTCACTAATAATCACTCTATTTTTACTTCGAGGTTCTTTTTTAAGAATATTTTTTATATTTGTACAATAAGCAATCTATATCTTTATTTTTGGTGCCAACCATTTATGAGTTCATTTTTCCCCATGAAGAAACCTAAAAATAGAACTCCTAAACATTCTCACTGTCTGGCTGTCGTGATTGGATTGCGCTAAAAGTAAAACAAAACCACTTGACACCGCACACCCCTGAAACTAGGCTTAGCGGGCCGAAACATCATTGCTCTAAGAGCAATATAGCCTTGTTGATATTCAGAAAGGCTTATTTGAATGACAAACCTGGCTGAATGTTCTTCAAGACTCCATCGAAGTTAATCCTAATTTTTCTACGATCTACACATCGATTTAATATTTGAGAACTCACTTTATTAAAGTAAACAGCAGTTTTAATAAATCGTCGCCCGATCGAGTTTATAAGATTTATTTGCTGGTTAGCCTCAGTGAATTTGACCTTTCTCTAAAAAGTATTATTTCCTCCAAAGCTTGAAATCTGAATTTCGTTTTGAATTCTAATGAAAAGTGCTTTTTTTGATCCATCCGGCTCGACCCGCGAGTCTTTTCAAACTAGACGCCCTAAAGGCGTATACTCGGGCTACCTGTGTATAATGGAATGTAGAACTTTAAAGGGAAAACAGAGAGCACTAGTTAATGGAACGGTACTGGAATGGTGCAAGTGATGTTAAAATAGCGCATTTCAAAAAGTTAGTGGGTTGATAAACTTACTGTGATTGATTCTGTGATTGAGACTTTTGTAAACATGGGATAAACCAGCATATTTTTGTGAACCTGGATTTGTCAAGAGTGGCAAGTAATAAATAAGCTTATGACTTGCATTTATTGCTCTTTTGTGTAAGTAAAAAAGTGATTTTCTAGAACATAATTAACTCCGTCTGGGTAAAGCACTACCATGGCCAGTGTTTCTCTTAAACTTTCGATGACAACTTTTGACATGATTTAATTTTTTCGGGATTGAAATTACATTTATTAAGAAAACAATGAATTCTAGATAACATGGGTACATTATTGACCACATACTTACGAACCATTTTCTGTATTTTTCTGCTTTTGTGCAAAAGTTGGGTTAGTAGTTTAACTGGGACTCTACTTAGTTCTCGATCACGCGAAACAACACGAGGCTTGTGCTCAACATACTGATGAATATGAAATTTAGCATAACGAGACCTGCATTCCTCTAATAAATGTGACTCTTTATTGGGATAAACAAATACAGATAATTGTACAGCTTTTTCAAACACATCGCAGTCATTTAGTAAAGAATCTACGAAAGTCTTGGTCGAGGTATTTATGAAATGTACAACAAGAACCATGCACAGGGCAGCGATCAACACGCTCGCTACTGATAGTTCAAAGAACGATAGAGTATTGAAAAATATATTTAAAATCGTAAACGAAAACAATACAATAAATAGAAGACTTATCCATCCTCACTGTCAATGATATATGTCCAAGGCTTCTTGATTCTGGAAACGCATTAAATGTTATCTTGGAAGATTTAAACTGACGCTCGACATCTTTTAGAGTGGGTCTACCGCGAACGGCGTGTGCTTTTGTATGTATTTTGAGCGCCTCAGCAGAACTTACCAAACCGCAATTACTTTCCAATAAGTTTTCAAGATATAGCACGAGAAGCAGCTAGCAAGATAAGCAAAAGGAAAAAGACCTACAGAACCTTCGAAAAGCAAAGCAAGTCACATGACTTGTGGTAACCCGCCTCGTTTTCATACTTGCAGGGGAACACCGCAGACCGCCGAGCATCGCAGGCTTACACACTTTCGACAACGTCGATAGATAGATAGATAGATAGAAAACCGAAACCTAGACTAAAAATCAAAATATGTTGACGATTGTACAAAACCGTTCCTGTTCACTTCAACATCAACAAAGAAAGGTTTAACTCATTAAAATTTTAGTTCAGGCGTTAAGGGTATATTTTTACATCAACTTGCATCTTTCCTTGATTCTTTAAATATAAATATTCCGAAGAGAAAACTATGTGCGAGTATGCGCATGCTCAGTGGTCCACAGTGCTAGAAATATCCCACATGTTTCATCAGCATTTCATTTCCTCATATAAATAACCTATGTAGTCTACACTGTATGAGAATTCCGTACATAGGCTTGGTTATGCTAAATCGGTAAAACAACACGTTTCATATGTTGATGACATTACATAATAATCGTAACTCAATACAACCCTATTACAAACGGTCACTACGTAATAGAACACCAGTGTTTACCGTGATAAAATTCAAATTCAAATACGTAACGCACGCGTTAAGAAGAGACAAAAGATTCGTTTTCATTGATGAATCTTCGAATCGAATAATGAAATCAAGAATCCAAAAATAAGGTCATTCATGACCTCTACGTGACCTCTAGGTTTAACAAATTGACATTGATAATAAATTGCGTCATCACATTGTCAAAGTAGTGTGGATTCACGAGGCGTGGCGGAGTGGATCCGCATACTACTTCGACAATGTGATGACGCAATTTATTGTCAATAAGAGGACAGACACATAAAAATCTGATGTCAATTTGTTTTTTACAATGACAAAAACGATCAATGAGTTCAAAGATTCCGGCTGTTTGGTCTCTTGTGGTAAGTGATAGTTTAAAAGCAAATATTCCAGTATTCATGAAATTCAGTTAAGGTAAGCACAGTAGAGAAATCGATTGGTCTAACAGTACCAGCATGTAAACATGATGCGTTTGGAACTCGAAGAGGACGTAGATGAGAAAAAAAAGAAACATCGTTGGTTTTATTTTTTTCCTCGAACAGTCCGATGCATCCACTCAAAAAACGTCAAATTTGGGTGAGAAGAGTGTAAACACAACTCATACCTCAAAGTGCCAAAAACTTGTTCCCTGCTTTGATATTTCAAGTACTCTTGGCAAAGAATTTGAGAAATAGCTGATTTGAAGCTTTTTTTAAGAATCTGAAATTTTGTTGTAAAGACGACGACGAAGAAGACTCACGGTTGGGACATTGTAGATTTTTGCTTAAGCTCACCTAGTTTCATTTTCAAATTTGCCAATGCCATGCAGACTGATTGGGGGACTGAGTCAAGCAGGTCGCCTTTGATATTTAGGGGCTATATCAGACTTGCTAGATTTCGCAAGATTCACGGCACATCATCCGATGCATTTTTGCGAAATCAAACTTGTACATAACTACATTGGAAGAGGCCACGTAAAACAGTTTCAAAAATGATGAGCCTACGAGGGACAAATGATCTGAACATCGAAACTCTCGAAGCTAATGGCCAATGGGGCTCACTGTTAGAAGTGATTACATATCACCTTCCGCGATACGAATGCGCGTGCTCAAAGCGTGCCTAGAAATACCAAGCAAGGTGGCACCTTCAGACTTGTCCTTTGCCACCAAGTTTGTGGCTGTATATTTGTTCATTAAAATCAAAGGTTCTCGTCCCATGACTTATCAGTATCTGACGGTGAACATGGCCGAATCAGCGAAATTAAGGAGGCTTCCTACAGTTATCCTAAAATTATCTATTATTATTATTATTATTATTATTATTATTATTAATAATAATAATCTATCGGAGTTACCATAGCAACTAAAAAGTGACGTCATTGTTTTGAATTAGCAGCAATTTTATGCTTTATTTAAACTCGAACGAGCGTGACCACATAGTGATAACGGCCTCATAGTAATACACATATATATTTCCTAAAATTATCTACTATACGACACATTTGATTTCTTTCCTACAGTTGTTTTAGTGCTCAAAAGGTCGACTCTGGACGTCCGTAGCTATGCTAGCACCCACAATTTTGAACTTTCCACAAGATTGAAATTTGTAATGGTGTACATCTCACTGGAATCGGAGTTACCATACAACTAAATAATGACGTCACTGTTTTGAATGAAGGCTCAGGAATGCCAAAAACTGAGGGACTGAGCTAACCATTGACGTTAGGACTAGGCTCCTAGGCAGTCCCTATGCGTGTCCTCCGATCAAGATCAATCTATTGAAAGGGACTTTGACTTATTGAACATAAGTTTGTCTCAAGATCTAGACAGATCACTGACCAACGAAGAATCAACTATGGAATTAGTAAGGGTGAAGCAAAAAAATAAAAATAAATAAATAAACTGCTACTCTTTCACTTCTACACTGTCAATGAATAATATCGGGGCCCATGCGAGCGGAGCACCATACTTTTTCTTGGATTGACTAATACGTCACTTCCTTCCGTTCGTGTACACAACACAGGAATTCCGCTTGATTTCAAAGCAAAATAACTCGGAAATGCACAGAAAACATTGCTTTGGGACAAATTATAGACCAAAACAGATAAAAAACTTCAATGTAGTCAAAAATGGACCAAGAAATATTATTCAAGAATTCAGGTGTGTTTTTTTTTAGCGAACAATCGCATATTTTTACTTTCTACGACAAGCAGTTTCTTTTGACGAATCGACAAATCAAAGACTTTCTCTCAAAACTTTTAATATTTCTATTAATAAGCTTAAATTATTTTAATGCTGAATGAAACATAAAAAGGAGGGCATATTACAACGAATATTCGCCCTTTATTTAGCTCTATAAATCTTCAAGAATTCTGTTTTTTAAATCAACTATCGCATCGTATGCCTTTTACCGGCGTTCAAGACAAAGCAGCTTCGTTCTCCTCCTATCGCGCTGATAGTTAAATATATTTCTAAAAGAGTTAAATATAATTCTATAGATAATTTATTTAAATATTGAATAACATATCAAATTACACCAAATATTCGCCATTTATTGGCTTTTTCTGCTAGTATGACTATACAAATGAGCTTAAATTTGTGTTGTTGAGAGATAAGCTTAATGTTATAGCGGAGCTCCCGCAAAGGCCCGCGCGAGCGGAGCACCATACCTAAGAAAAAATGGTAAACTATCGAGTTGATTTTTCATGGCTTGGCTGACGTCACTTCCGTCCGTACGTCCGTACGTCCGTCCGTCCGTCCGTCCGTCCGGCGTCCGTCCGGGCGTGTACACAAGCATTCTGATTGGCTGGTTAAATTTTTTTTTGGCGGGAATGTCGACGCGTTGCAACATCCGGGTACACATAAAGGTAAATCCGGCTTTTAAACTTTTGTAAAAAACCTCTTACACACGTATAGAAATAGCGAAAGATAACAGCTAAATTTTTTATTCAACCTTATATTTATATTTAATCTATTTACGATGGAACCCCTTTCCGAAATCGATATGTCGAAAGAAAGCTCAGAGGAGAATGAAGCCAAGAAAGAAAGGCCAGAAGTAAAAGAGTTTTTTCGAAAAATGAAAAACTCTGCATGGTGGCGTGAAAATGTAAGGCAAAGAGGAAGGACTCACCAAAGAAAAGCGGCAAGCAGAGAGAGAGATAGAGACCCAAATCCAGGCGGGACTTCGATTATAAACAAGGAGAACATGATCGTGAAAGAAAAAGGAATATGAGGCAAAACTTGACGGATGAACAAAGAGAAAATGAACGTGAAATACAAAGGAATTTGAGTCAAAACTTCACGAATGAACAAAGAGAAAATGAGCGTGAAAGACAAAGGAATTTGAAGCAAAACTACTAGCTAAGGCGACTCTCAAATGCACAGAAAAAAATCGCTCTTAAGGACAAGTTATAGACCAAAGACAATTTAAAAACTTTCATGTATTCAAAGATGGATTAAGAAGTGTTCTCCAAAAAAATCAGGTGTGTTGTTTAGCAAACAATCGTTTATTATTTTTTGACAAGCATTTAATTTTTTCTCGACGAATCGACAAATCAAAGACTTTCCCTCAAAGCTTTTATTATTTCTGTAGATAAGCTTAATTTATTTTAATGTTGGAGTGAATATAACATGAAGAGCATATTACAACAAATATTCGTCCTTTATTTAGCTTTGTAAATCTTTAGCAATTCGGTTAACGTTGTAAAACGTTGTTTTTAACCACGAACTATCGTATGTTTTTCGTTCAAGAAAGATTCGCCTCCTATCGCGGGGTCCCATCTTCAAAACAACGAAGACTTTCATTTAATAATTTTATTTCTACAGATAATTTATTTAAGTATTGAATGAAATATAAATTTACACCAAATATTCGACTGTTTATTAAGCTATTCGAGCAAGTCTGATTATAAGAATGAGCTTAAATTTGTGTTGTTGAGAGATGTTGTTGTAGAAAGACCTAGACTTTCACTTTAAAAAGCCGTAAAAAATATTCAAAAACATTTACAAACGCCAATTTACTGACCAAGAAATTCGTCATTTTGCATTGCCTTTTTGCATTGCCTTTATTTTCTATTTTGTCTCAGTTGTTCTTGTCAAGTTTAACTGAATGTAAAACGTCTCGTTCTGTAAAAGACGTAATTATTAAAGTAAGCTTATATATACTTTGCTCAACCTTAACCAGTTTTCAAGTCTGTTCTTTGGTCTTGATTTCAACGTCAATGAAAGACATCCGAGGTAAATTTTACTAAATTTGATATTGTATTGGATTATCTGTAGTTATCTTTCGTTCTTTTTTTTAAATAAAAGAGATTCAAAGCCTAAAAATGTCGGGTTTTTTGGACAAATTTGTCGAAAAATCTTACAAGAGCAAAACTAGCCCCTGGGGGTGGTGGTGAGCTGTGTACAAAATTCCTAAGTGGGAGAGTATGTACTCTCGCCAAAAAACAAACAAAAAACAATGTTGTGCATTTCGATTCGATTTCACTGCATGGTTTTTATTATGGGAGAAATTATCTTCAGCTCGAATAAAAAATAATTGAAGATTTTCCCCCCTATCATATTTTTAACTTTCAGTTTCATTCAAATTGTTCTCCCTGTGACTTCCGTATCGGGAGCTCCGCTTTTAGGCAGTGCCTAAATATATATATTAGCGGAGTACCATACCTAAGAAAAAATGGTAAACTATCGAGTTGATTTTTCATGGATTGGCTGACGTCACTTCCGTCCGTACGTCCGTCCGTCCGTCCGGGCGTGTACACAAGCATTCCGATTGGCTGGTTAGATTTTTTTTTGGCGGGAATATCGACGCGTTGCAACATCCGGGTACAAATAAAGAAAGGTAAATCCGGCTATTAAACTTTTGTAAAAAAAACGTCTTACACACGTATAGAAATACCGAAAGATAACAACACAAGCTTATATTTATATTTACTCTATTTACGATGGAACCCCTTTCCGAAATCGATATGTCGAAAGAAAGCTCAGAGGAGAATGAAGCCAAAAAAGAAAGGCCAGAATCAAGAGTTTTTTCGAAAGAGGAAAAACTCTGGTGGCGTGAAAAAGGAAGGCAAAGACGAAGGACTCACCAAAGAAAAGCGGCAAGCAGAGAGAGAGATAGAGAACGCAAATCCAGGCGGGACTTCGATTATAAACAAGGAGAATATGATCGTGAAAGAAAAAGAAATATGAGGCAAAACTTCACGGATGAACAAAGAGAAAATGAACGTGAAATACAAAGGAATTTGAGTCAAAACTTCACGAATGAACAAAGAGAAAATGAGCGTGAAAGACAAAGGAATTTGAAGCAGAACTACTAGCTAAGGCGACTCTCAAATGCACAGAAAAAAATCGCTTTAAGGCAAGTTATAGACCAAAGACAATTAAAAAACTTTCATGTATTCAAAGATGGATTAAGAAGTGTTCTTCAAGAATTCAGGTGTGTGGTTTAGCAAACAATCGTTTATTATTTTTTGACAAGCATTTTTTCTTGACGAATCGACAAATCATTCGCAAAGACTTTCCCTCAAAACTTTTAATATTTCTGTAGATAAGCTTAATTTATTTTAATGTTGGAGTAAATATAACATGAAGAGCATATTACAACAAATATTCGTCCTTTATTTAGCTTTGTAAATCTTTAGCAATTCGGTTAACGTTGTAAAACGTTGTTTTTAACCAACTATCGTATGTTTTTCGTTCAAGAAAGATTCGCCTCCTATCGCGGGTTCCCATCTTCAAAACAACGAAGACTTTCATTTAATAATTTTATTTCTACAGATAATTTATTTAAGTATTGAATGAAATATAAATTTACACCAAATATTCAACTGTTTATTAAACTATTCGAGCAAGTCTGATTATAAAAATGAGCTTAAATTTGTGTTGTTGAGAGATGTTGTTGTAGAAAGACCTAGACTTTCACTTTACAAAGCCGTAAAAAATATTCAAAAACATTTACAAACGCCAATTTACTGACAAAAAAATTCGTCATTTTGCATTGCCTTTTTGCATTGCTTTTATTTTCTATTTTGTCTCAGTTGTTCTTGTCAAGTTTAACTGAATGTAAACTTCATCTCGTTCTGTAAAAGACGTAATTATTAAAGTAAGCTTATATTTTGCTCACCATAACCAGTTTCCAAGTCTGTTCTTTGGTCTTGATTTGTCCTAAATCTCTAGATTTTCGATTTCAATGAAAGACATCCGAGGTAAATTTAACTAAACTTGATATTGTATTGGATTATCTGTAGTTATCTTTCGTTTTTTTTAAGTAAAAGAGATTCAAAGCCTAAAAATGTCGGTTTTTTTGGAAAACTTTGTCGAAGAATCTTCCAAGAACAAAACTAGCCCCTGGGGGTGGTGGTGAGTTGTGTACAAAATTCCTAAGTGGGAGAGTATGTACTCAAGCAAAACAAAAAGAAACAACAAAAAAACAATGTAGTGCATTTCGATTCGATTTCACTGCATGGTTTTTATTATGGGAGAAATTATCTTCATCTCGAATAAAAAATAATTGAATGATTTTTTCCCCCTATCTTATTTTTACCTTTCAGTTTCATTCAAATTGTTCTCCCTGTGACTTCCGTATCGGGAGCTCCGCTTTTAGGCAGTGCCTAAATATATATATTAAATCATAATCAACGCGACTTTTTTGAATGATTCACCGAGGAACAAAACAAGAAATCAAGAAATATAAGTAATCCGCCATCTTGTACTATATAATTTCAACCAATCAGAGGGATTGTAAGAATTTCCTTCAGGAGCCAATTAAAACGCGCGATATACCAGCCAACACCAGGGTCTTCTCACCGACGACCGCCATATTGAATTGGAGTCGGCCGAGAGGACCCTGGGAACGAGGTTGGCGGATGATAAATATATATGACGGGGAGTGAAACTATGATCATGTGACCGGGTCTCGGCCAATTAGCATCAGGGAATTACCAACGTACTTTGTAGCATGCTCATCACGGTGTTTTTGGCCAGCTGTTTATCGTGAAAAATAGCATTAGCATAAATTAGCAATTAAAACAACCTGGAAGATAATTTATTTAAAACATTTGTATACCGGAAACCAAAACGCCGTCACTTTGTTTTCTTAATTTTGTTGCTTTTTTATCTTTTAATGATGCTTTGTCCGGGTCAGTCAAACAAAGGCTTTTTCTTCAGTTAGTATTGGATTTAGTGTGTTTTATATCATATGAAATGCAGAAATTATAAAAGAGGGATGAAAGAAAGGAAATCACTTTACATTCATTTGTTGGCATTGCTACCGAAAAAAATTCAAACACGGAAAAATTATTGCCTTGACAGCAAATAAAGAGGCCGTTTAAAGGATTTCCTTGTGTTGGTTACTAATGATAGAATTATAATCGTCCGTTGTCAGTCGTAAAAACTTGATTTTATTCTAGCGTAAAAGGCAACAGCAAGCCTTTGTCTTTTAGCGAATTAAGATTACTACAATTACAATTATCAGAAAAGGATTTTAATACATGTACAAACGATATTCGTCTGGCAATTATTAACAGCCTTACTATAAAGCTATAAAGGCAAAGAACCAGGAGGCTTTTACCAAGGCAAAGAATGCCACATTTGTCAACATACGCTTCTTCAGTTTGGAAGACAAGCAAAGAAAGCGTGGGATGAAGATGGGAAGTATTTAGGAGAAGCTCAT
This sequence comes from Actinia equina, assembly GCA_011057435.1. Taxonomy (NCBI): domain Eukaryota; kingdom Metazoa; phylum Cnidaria; class Anthozoa; order Actiniaria; family Actiniidae; genus Actinia; species Actinia equina. The sequence continues at coordinate 175,601 of WHPX01000665.1, read as the reverse complement.
TTTAAATGCGGGAAGTATGCTAAGAAAGGTGAGAAGCCAGGAAAGCCCTCCACGCACTGCATTCACTGCCATAAAGCATTCGTTGAAGACTTCTACGTGGATAAGGTTAGGGATCACTGCCACATCACGGGCAAATACAGAGGAGCAGCTCATTGGAAATGCAATATAAACTTCAAAGTAAATCCACACATGGAGATTCCCGTGTTCTTTCACAACCTTCCGCGGTTACGACTCCCATTTACTCCTTCAGGGAACAGACGGATCCGACGTCAAATGCATACCTAACAACAAAGAGCGCTACATGTCCGTAACTGTAGGCAAGCTAAAGTTCTTAGATTCGCAGCAGTTTATGGCAGACTCTTTAGCAAACCTCGTAAAGTTCAACACCAACTTTCCCATTTCCAGTCAATACGGCGCGGAAAGGAAAGGAGTGTACCCATACGAGTACATGGATTCCTGGGAGCGCTTTGAAGAGCCCCTACCGCCTAAAAATTGTTTCTACAGCGCCCTAAACGAGTCCGGCATAAAGGACGAAGAGTACCAACATGCGTTAGATGTGTGGGAAAGGTACTCCTGTGAGAACGTTCAGACGTCGTGCTGCTCGCAGATGTTTTCCAGAGCTTTAGAAAGATGGCAATGGAATATTACGGGTTGGATCCCGCTAATTTCTACACAGCTCCTGGACTCAGCTGGAGTGCGCTGCTGAAGAAAACAAACGCGCAACTGGATTTGCTAACAGAATACGACATGTATCGGTTTATGGAAGACGGCATCCGCGGCGGCGTTTGCGGGCCCAGCAGACGTTACGCCCGCGCAAACAACCCCTTAGTAGAGCACGACCACGCCCATGAACTCCGTCCCCGCATCCACTTGCAGCAGCTTAGGCCATTTCAGAACGCGCTTATAAATCTTACCTTCTGCGACTTCCCCAGAATCCTTGCTGGTTATGGGTTCGGCGTCCTTGTATCTGCTTGTATGGCATGTAATGTCCATCTGGGAGCATTTCACCTTGGTAATTGTTAGACCCCTTATGCACAGTGACCATGCCATTGACCAAATTATACCAAGAGTCGTACAAAAAGCAACTGACCAACCGAACCGTATGGGCTTTGATGGGGGGATTCAAATAAGTGGTAAAGTTATTCTTGTCGCTTTCCAAAAAGACTATCATATATTACAGGGGACAAGTCCCCTTTTAGAGATTAAACTAGATACGCCAAGGCGGCACCTCCTGCCAGCCCTGCAACTCCTACGAATACCAGCTCATTGTCTTTTTGTTTCTTTGACGGCTGGTAGTAATTCTTAAATTGAGGTTTGCTAATCCTAAAGTCGGGGTGTGTTTGTGCATAAAGTTTAAAGGCGTAGTCCGTATTTTCGAAGTTTTTATCCGCCTGCATCTTGTCTTGGTAGTTCTTATCCAACCAATCCCTGTAAGCTTGTCTTTTTTCATTCCAAGCTGCCACATCCCTTTGATATTTCTCCAGCGCTAAGTCGTGTCTTTTCCTTTCAGCATCGCTTTTGTTGCCTCTGACTAATCTATCCAAATACTGACCACCATAATTAGCTCCAGTGAATGCTAACGCTGCAATAACCCCACCTGCTACCACGCTGACCATTATATTTTAGGGAGGTACTATTCCTTCTGTAGGTAGTCCTTAAGGGCAATGCTACCTGCTACTGCAGCAGTCATCTTAGCAAAGCCTGTAATGCTGTTGCTTGGGTCTTCAGTAAAGTCTTCTTTGAGCACTTTCTTACCTACCCAACCAATACCTGCGACAATAGACTTAATAATAGCTGCATCTTCGACGGTTTTCATTAATGCGGACGACATTATATTACAAGGAGAGGAGGTTTTATTCCATCTCGGGTATCTTACTTCTTTTAGGAGGCTCCACATGCACGGCCTTGAATTCCACTTTTGGTTTAGCAGCCCGCCACTGTAAGTAGAGGCTGCCTGCTGCTATAGCGAGTCCTAATGCTCCGATAACGTATCCAGGATTAATAAAGGATTCGCCTTCGTCCTCCTCTTCCTTCTTTTCCTTCTTTGCTTTGTTCTTTCTATTCATCTCCGCGAGCTTCTTCCCCGCAGCGACTCTGCCCGGAGCTTTGGGCTTGGTAATTTTCGCCTCTTCCTTAGGCTGGGGTGATTCCTGGGCCTTTTGTTCGGTGTCACTCATCTTATATTAAGGGACCTGAAGGACTTGACAAGTAACTTAATGATGACTTGGCAATGACTTGATAATGACTTGACGACGACTTGATAATGACTTGACTAGGTTCTTGAGGTGACTTGACTAAGAACTTGACGACGACTTGACTAAGTACTTGAGGTGACTTGACTAAGAACTTGTGATGACTTCAGAAGGACTTACATCGACTTGACTAGGTGCCTCAGCAAGTGCAGCGCGGAATATCCTATCGACTTCTTTGTCCTTCTTAAAGTCCTTCCAAGACACCAGTACCTCCTTCAAGTCGACATGCTGAGCTACGTGCAAAGCCGCAGAGGCGACTGCCATTAACTTACCGCACTTCAAAGACAACCACCCACAGGTTATCTTAAGTTCTTGGGCGATGACATAGTCCTCGCTTATGTCCTTCCGTAGCTGATCCACGTCGTCTATGGGCAGCGCAAGTCCAAGCAATTTAGTGGCAAGTCGGATAGCGGAGTCTGCTACGGCGTCCGTGGTCTTACTTGCAAGGGCGGCTTCGTATCTCTTATGGAACTTTTTTACCTCCTCCTCTGACAACTTATTAACTTGCTCAGGGGTAAGTTCCTTGCCTACCATTTCCTTACACTTCCCCGAAGACACAAGGATGTTAAGTTGTTCTTTAAGGTTACTTTCGTCTAGCTGTGTGGGGACTTCATCTAACAACTGATCAATCTCCATATACATTAGGAGTTAAAGATCGCAGATCTTTATGGAATACGGAAACCTCAAAGAGAAGATCATTTAGAATGTTGGTGTGTCTTTAAATGCCGCATGTATTCGTGCAGCTGTTCCTTGGATATCTCGCCGCCGTAGTCAGAGAGGATGGTTTCCAAATCACTCTTACTTGGAGTATAAAATACGACAAGTGAACCTATGTTTTCCCTAAAAGACTTAGAGACGCTGGTAAGCTGCTGCGAGAGTAACCAAACGCTGATATTGTCATGTCTGCCGCTAAAGGCAAGCTTCACCAACTCGGAGGTGCGTCTTTTTACGTCGTCCCCGCAGGCGATGTCATCAAGAATTAAGAGTGTCTGAGTGTCTTTAGGGAATTGCTTGTGCCAGAACTTAAGGTGGTTGGATAACTCGTTAGGGTCTAAGATATCTACAAGGAAGTCATCGTCTTTTACTCCTATGCCTTCCCAGGTGCGGTTATTCACGTAGGTGGGGCATAATAGCACTATGTAGTCAAATTGGTATCTAAAGGGTCCTAATAGCTGCTCTACAACGAACTGGGTCTTTCCGCAGCCGGTAGGTCCTACTATCAGAGCGTTACAAGGCATGTGATCTGAGTTCATTTATATCCCTTCTCTCGAAGGGAACTTGTTCCCTGATATATATGGAGCCTACGGAAGCAGTGCAGAGAATCGTTAACGACATCAAAGATAAGAGAGATACCATTGAAATGCAAATGGAGGAGATTGATCGCCTTAAAGAGCGCGTGCAGGAGTTGTACGATGAAATGTGCGGTCTGAAGCGCGCAGAACGGTTTGGCGCTTTGATAACGATGGCAACGTGGGCTAAGGAGTCCGTCGCAGACTTTATGAAATACCCCATGTAGAATGTTGAGATGTGAGTCAAATGGGAGATAAGATATTGTTAAGTAGGGTACGAAACTCCTCAAGAACCGCCTTAGAATGTTAAGATGTGAGTCAAATGGGGTTAGGTAATTGTTAAGTAGGGTACGAAACTCCTTAGAAACCCCCTCAGAATGTTAAATAGGGTGTCAAATGGAGGATAATATATTGTTAAGTATATATGGACTGTTTAATGTGTAAGAGAATGTTTAGCACCAAACAAAGGCTGCAATACCATGTTCGGCATGGAGTTTGTACGAAGAAGCCCGTTAGTAAGGCCTGTGAGAACTGTGGCAAGGAATTCAGCACTCTTCAAAAGATGCAGCAGCACGTAAGAAAGGAAGTTTGCATACCTCCTAGTAAGATCTATGGGGATTGTAATAAGGAATTCAGCCATGTCCGAGGGCTGCGACAACACCAGAAAAAGGGCGTCTGCAAACGTAGGACTACTCAATGAATGTAGTTTCTGCGGTAAGGTACTTAGCAGTCGCCAACGCCTTCAGACACATAAGGAGAAACATGAGGGTAGTTACCGATTTCTTTCTGGGGCGTATGATTTAGAAGGAGTGGATTGTTACCAGTGCGGAGATATCTTAAGCAGATGCAAACATAAAGAGGAATACCTAAGAAATAGGATAGATTACCATAGGAAGATGAACCGCGCCTTTCCTTCCTTTGAACGTATCGAAGGAGTCCCATGGACCAACAGAGAATATTGGAGACAGGAGTGTGACCGCTGCGGATGCGTCAGAGAAGAAGGGCACATCCCTAATTGTTTAACAATGACCTAACCTCCTTTGCCTCCTATCTTAACATTCTACAAGGGTTCCTAAGGAGTTTCAGACGTCAGTTAACAATTGTCTAACCTCCTTTGCCTCCTATCTTAACATTCTGTGGCCCTTTCAGAATAGTTTCCAGGTCCAGTTAACAATGACCTAACCTCCTTTGCCTCCTAACTTAACATTCTGGTTAGATATATGGTAGCGCACGCAATGGCATTCCTTGGAGGATTTCTTATAATCATAGGTATATATGGACTGTATTACGTGCGAACCCACCGCAGAATGTATGACCCCAAAACCGCGTAAAAAATACACCTGCCTTCATTGCGGCAGTGTATTTCCTGAACTCAGGCTCATACGTAACTATAGCAAATACCCACCTACCATCCTTCTTACCATGACTCATAACATGGGTAACATCCTGCCCTTCAATGACGTACCTTATCCTATCGGGCGCCCAAAGGGTGTACGTCCTTTTTTTATTCTTCAGCACCAAACGCAGGCGGTCAATGTCTTCGAAGACCACGTAATTCTTTACCTCATAGTTACCTCATAGTTACCTCATGTTGGGGCCGTCAAAACGCCTTTCAATTTCATACTTGCCTGTCTTCCTTAGCGCGGGTAGGACTTTCTCAAAAACCCAATCCTGAAATGCCTCTGCCGTTGGCATCTTAGAGCTGAATATCAGCTGATACAATCCAGATTCGTTTACATACATTGAATTTGGCTGTGCGTTATGGGGGAGGCGATTCACCTCCACCTGCAGCTCGCTTAGCTTTTTCTTGTACTTGTCTCGAACATGTACCTTAATTGCGTCTTTTGGGCGTTCGTAACCCAACGCTAAGGCGACCTCCTTCGCTTTAAAGTACAGTTTGTCGCCTTGCACTATGCATTGCAGTTTGGTATCGTTGTTTTCAAATACGCAAAGCATATTATACCTAAGGAATATTTTAACTTTTTAATATGCAACGCTTTTAAGTTGGTTCATTTCTACGCTTAGCTGCGCGTCAGACACCACAAAGATGTAGCAGTTTATCTTATCTGCATCACTTGCGGAGGCATTCTTTGTGCGTTTGATCTCCAATGTTATACCATCCTGCGTATTTACCAGCCGCAGACCCTGACCATGCATACTTTCGTCGTTCGTCGTGCGCATGTCGATCCATAACGCATACTTGTCTTTGAAGAATTCCTCAGGAGACACCTGGTCACCAAACTTACGCATTGCCTCTCTGTACGTGTCTGCGGGCTTTATCCCCTGGGAGTAGACTTTGTTTGGTACTCCGTTGATATTTACCCCCACGTTAGTAATGTTGGGGTTATGGAAGGCCTCGGAGTCGCGCTTGCCAGCCCCATAGGGCTTAGCAAACACCAGCATCAGCCCCGTGAGACTTCTTTGGGGGAGGTTAATGCTTTGGTTGATAACCTCATCCGTTTTGTCCAGGAAGCTGAAAGTCTTGTACATCACTACGTGGTCGTAAAGGAATGCCTTGCCCGAGCTGTATTCCATACCCGCACTTCGAGCTAGTTCTTCGCTGTATACAGTCTCATACTGTAATTCTAAATTGGTGATAGAATAAGGATGGATACTACCAGTAAGTGCCGACTGTGCTGTGTCCATTTCTAGGATGTTGGTAGTGTCTGCTAACGTTACTTCAAACTGCAGTTCGGACAATTGCCTGGGGTAATACACACCGTGGTTAGAAATAACTTCAAAGTCTAAGGGAATCACGTACTTGCTGCCATAAGCCGTTTTTACTCTGGTAGCGTCTGCTACTGCGGTTGATGCCCTGGAGTCCGTAGGTGCTGTCTTAGTATCACTTCGCAATTTCCTTAAGATAACGCTTCCGATTCCTTGTTCTATCCTTTGTGCACGGTCGAACGCGGTCAACCATACGTCTTTGTACGTGGTATACAGGTCGTACCTATTCAAATCTAACAAGGATTCCCCTGCGAACTTAATTCTCATTTTAGACACCAAGTTGCGACCTACGTTGTTTACTGTGTAAGTTTCTATTTTCGTACTTGGTTGTATTGCTAAGTCAAACCTTAACGCTAACGTTCCGGGCACCAATACTAAGTTATCCGTTAGACGGGGCACGCCTACGTACAGGGTTTCTCTTGGTTTGGCGCTAGAAGGAGTAAAGGTGACCCGGTGAAAGGTGCGTTCTGCTTTTAGTCCGCCAACCTGCTTAGGTAATACGTTGGGATTTAACTTTGAGCTTATCATATATAATGGAGGTAGAAGGAACGGATTTTGACCCCACTACGGAAGAAGGTCAAGTAGACATTAACGATGAAGAATTTGATGAATGGACTAAAGGCGCGGAGACCGACCCCCTAGTTTACGACGCAGCTTTACATAATAAGTATGGCGATAGATGGAGAAGCTTCAAGGCAGCCTTAAATCGCATGTGGCAATCAAAGAACCGCGGACCCGTCCCTGAGTACTTGGAACTTCAAAACGTGGAGCAGCCGGAGGCAACCGCACGGGAAACCGTAGAGTGGGCAACGCAAGAGCTAAGGCAGCGCTATTCCCGCTTTGATACCGACGAAATAAAGCTCACAGAACGCGGAAACAAAGTCCTCGTGAGCGTCCATGACCTGAGATTTCCTGACAAAAACCGCTGGACCAAACCACAAGCCCTCTTTGATGACAATGGCGAAGTTAGGGGTGACGTGGCAAGATTAAAAGGCTTCCAGCAAGCTACCAGAAGCCTATTAGACCGGCTGGAAACGTTAAACGCAAAGGCTGCGTTAGAAAAACACGTCGAGGAGCTGCAAGAAACGTTGGAAGAAAGGGAGGAAGAATACGCAAAGCAAACTCAGCTAATTGTCGATGCTGAAAAAAAGTTCGGTCATGAAAGAATGATTGAAATGAGAAACCATTTGGATAAAGCCCTGCGTGATAGGGATAAGGCGCAAAGGGCCCTGGAGGAGGCCAAAAGCTCTGGCGCCTCGTCGGAAGCGCTGCGGGAAACGTTGGAAGAAAGGTAGGAGGAATACATGAAGCAAAACCGACTACTCCTTGATGCTCAAAAGAGAGAACTTGACGACAAGAATCAGCTAATAGTACAGATGAGAGAACAAAGAGACAATGCCCAACGCCAAAGAGACCAAGCCCAAAAGGCCTTCAATCTCGCCCTGCAAGACTTAGACATGAGCAAGGAAGAAGCTAAAAACTTACATGTCACCATAGCTGGCTCTTTGGAGGAACGGCGGCAGTTGGTTGCCGAAATCAACACCAAAGAAGAGCAAATCCGGCAAAGAGATCAGGCCATTAAAGACCTGGAGGGGCAAATAGAGCGGCAGCAGGAAATAATCAACGACCAAACTCGTCCCGAAGAGGAAAGGGAAGCTGCTCAAAAGGAAGTAGAAACCCTCGAGGTACGCCTTGCGGAATTACGGGCGCAAAAGGATAACCTGGAAAGGGAGTTGGGGCTTACCACCAAGGAAAAGATAAAAAGAGCTTTGGTAAAATATGGTATTCCGCTTGCATTCGCGGTCGCCATTTCAAGCGTAGTAGGTGTGATCCTTAGCTCCCTTAAGGCTACAGGCGCAGGTGTAAAGGCAGTAGGCAAAGGGCTGACGGACTTAGGAAAAAAGATGGCAGCCGCTTTACCGGGGCTGCTCGGCAGTGTGATTGGTTTGGCGCTTAGAGCCGGCGGAGAACTGCTAAAGTTCGTGGGTAACAACATTTGGATATTAGTCGTAGCTATCGGCGTGGTTCTTTTGAAGAAGATGAAGGTGTAGGCTTATCCTTATGTATTACTGGAGGCTTGTCGGGCATTCGAGGCATCCTCGACTTGGGATAAGTAAAGATAGTATTCGCGCCGCCTTGATAATTTGGTACCAAGGGTAGGACGCTCATAGTGCTAATGGGTTTATGATTCCAAATAGCGTTAGCATTTGAAAAGCTGCCTACGCCTGTGCCATTCATCCGAAGGTAGGCAACTTTGTTGGGAAAAACCTGTAACTTCGCATATTTACAATTGACTATCATGTAAAAAGTTACCGGCGTTAAGTCTTCTACAGTCGACATTTGGGGTTGCGAGGAGAAATGAACTGGGCACCTAGTATTAGTAGTCGTTCTGTAAGGTAGCAACGGATTGTCATTCTCATCAACGATTCTAAACCCAACGATGCATGCATATGCCGTGTTAATGGTAATGGTGCACATGACCAACCCCAGGCCCCCAACCTTCACCCACAGCCCGGTGTCATGCCACTGTTGCTGTAAGTAGTCCTTTTCCTCTAAGTAATGGAGAAACCAATCTTCTGTTACGTGTGGGTTCATATATTACAGGGAACAAGTCCCCTTCGTTAGAAGGGGCAGGGAATAAATTCCCTTCTAGAGACTTATTACCGTCAAAGTGCTAATGGTTGCGTGATTATATGGCTTATTTCTTTGATCTTCTACGCTATTTACTGTAACCTTCCCCGTATCGTCTACGCGTATTTGCAGCTTTACTTTCCCATGGCAATCGACAACCATGTGGAAAGTCCAAACGGATAGATTTTCGTTGCTCTCGGTGTTGGGTTCTACGGAAAAATGTACGGGCTCCCTGTTGTTCGTCTTCGTACGCATGGGCTGTAGTGTGCCATTCTCATCCAGGAACCTAAAGCCCACGTTGGCATGGCCGGTCGCGCCAATACATATGCTGCAAAGGATTAACTTCTTTCCCGAGTAGTTCAAGTCTACAGACATCCCAGTGACATCAACCCAAGAGCTCTGGGTGTATTTTTTCTCACCTGTGTAAGTCGTGTAAACACAATCCATTCCGGATACGTAGGGGTTGTTCATCGCCATATATAATAACTCAGACCAATGCTTGCGGCGGTTAAACCGGCTTTTAGTAAGTTATGGTCATATTCCTCAGGTATCGTGGGTAGAACGTGAGCCACTTTTGCTGGTTTCTCTACATACTCTTTTTTCGATGGTACGGGCGGCTTCGTTTCGTGCTCCTTCTTTGGCTTCTCCACGAAATGGGGAATGTTCCTAAGAGTGTCAGAGTTCACGTCATTCACCCCAAACTTCATGTCTTTGGTTGCTCGTTGAAGTTTGTTGTTATAACCCACGACGGAATCGGCGTTAATAACCAAATTACTTGGCATTAACCAACAACCGGGTGACAAGGCATAATCTAGTCGCACTTTTGATTGCTGCACCGCAAGTTGATACCTTTGAACTGACTTAGAGATCTCATTCTCGATAACAGCGCTTTCAAAGAGGACAAGGAATACTTGTTGTGTTTCCTGTGAAGCGCCACTGGCATCTACGATGGGGCTGCGAGTGCTAACCTGGGCTCCTAGGACGCAGTAAACGAAGGCTTCAATGCTTCGATTAATTATTGCTAGACTCTTTAGCCCAATGCCCTTCGCAGCAAAGAATGGTGCCCATGGATACTTCTCCTTACTCTCTATGAAGTAAATCAGATTTCCTTTCGTTCCGCTGCCTCCTAAGTCTGAGAATTCGAAGGAGCTGGGATATCCCATACCGGGACTTCCTATGCTGGCTCCGACATACGAAGCATAAGTGTAAGTCTCTCCTAGACCGTGGGCGGCACCTTCTTTGTTGCGAAAGTCAGGGTTGGTAAGCTTAAACTCATTTCTTAATCGCTCCCATGCGACTTTGTCATATTTGTTATCCTTCGGGTTAAAGAGAGTATCACCTGGAAGTGGCGCGCCAAGCTCATACAATATTCTACGAATAGTAAAAGCAACGTGAAACCTCAAGAAAGGAATATGAAGCATGTCCGCGGCTATACCACATCCTTTAGTAGCAGCCCAGACAGCAAAGTTTAACTGCTGCGGCCAATACCGCATGCTGGGGCCTGATAACCATTCTCTGGATTCTTTCCCCGACGTGTGCTTCATCCGAGTCTCTCTAAAGATGTCTCTTACCTTTGTCTTAAAAGTCGTAGGACCCACGGGGATTTCTAAGGAGGTAACCATCTTAGCAAAGTCCTCCGCTCCGCCTTTGTTATCGTAAAATGGGTAATTCTCTGCTGTCGTTAGTAGATTTTTTGGGAAGTTTGGCTCTACCGTCTTAGGATGTTTGGCGGTTACCTTCGGTTCCAACTCCGCATTGGTGTATATTCTCCTGCCTCTAAAGTAAAATACCGTCAGGCCTACGCTCAAACTTACTGGCGTCTGCATGTGGAAACATCTTCCTAAATGCTCTCCAGTTAGCATAATCCCTGTTGTCATGATGTGGCTGCTCCTCTATATCATTCCCAAAAGCGTCGTACATTAGTATATATAATGGATGTTATACCATCAGCACCTCAGTTGTATCCAAATGTAAACTACCACACTACCACTAAGGACACGGGTCCCAACGAGATGAACGCTGAAAACTTCCGCTTAAATAAAGCAAATTTAACCCTGGCTTACTTTGAAGGTCAAGTGAAGCACTACGAGGAGGTTAGAAAGAAATATGCCAGAGCTCGAAGCATACTACATAAAATTGCGATAACTACAGGATCCATGTCTGTAGCATTAACGGGCACTGGCGTTGCTACTTCGCTTACAGGCCCTGGAATAGTCGTCGGCGTTCCTTTAGCCGGCGTCGGAGCAGCCTGTGGTATTGTTTCTGCTGTTACGACAGGCATTATGAAGCAGTTGTCGGGTAAAATATCCAAGCACGACACACATATATATAGCCCTCGCAAGAGCAAAGTCTAACACCATCGTCGATTTGGTCTCCCAGGCCCTGCGGGATCGCAAAATTGACGAGGCAGAGTTCTCCTTGATCCTTGCGGAAGAAAAGAAGTATGAGGAGCTAAAGTCTGGGAATAAAAAAACCATCGTCAAAGATATTTCCGACGAATCTCGAAGAAAGATCTACCAGGAAGCAAAAGAGGAGCTTCAAAGAAAACTCGCTCAGTAGATATCTGCTACGAAAAGGACGCAGGTGGATTTCGGCTGCACATTTCATCTTCTCGGAATCCATTCTAACAGCGGGTGGTTGGGGTCTATTTCGTAAAATATTTCGTAAATTACGTCAGGATAATAAGGAATATCCTTATCCAGCCGAAAAAACATCCACTCGGCTCTGCTCATATCAGAAACCTCAGGAATAGAGTTACCGGTTATCTGAGATAAAAGATAGGGAATAGCTTTTTTAATATTTCCCTAGTTTAATTTTTTTTAGCGTTTTCCGTAGACTTTGTGGCGTTGGTTCTTCTAAATGGTCTATAATTCTTTCCATTACTTCGTCGTCTAAATATACCGGCCGATGACCTTGAATGTAACTCATCCAGTCTCTGAAGTACTTTATTCTTTCCTATGGAGTCTTCTTACGACCTCCGTTAGAGTAATATTGTTCCCTGGTAGCACAAGGCACGGCATTACGAACATTCTTACCACACTCGTAACACTGTGCTGACGTGTCATCTTCTATTCGCATCTTCTTACCACAACAAATATACTTATTTGGTTTAGTAGGCACAAACTTGGGTTTCAAACACTTTACACAGAAGTCATAAACAAACTCTTTACATTCTTCACACTCCATATATAGACTAACATATTTAAGTGCGCTGTTGCCCCCAACCACACTTGGAATGGGGATTGTCCGTAGGTGGATTTTTGACACGGGTCTTGCCCGTGTTGAGATTGCGCTGAAACCCCCATTCCCTATACTACTAAAGAGCAAATTTATAATCACTCGAGTAATAAATCAAAGATGACGGCGTAGATGAAATACCCATTGACCGAGCAATATATGAGCAATACATGAGCAATAATTTGGCCCTGGCAACCCAAGTGGCCCTGGCAACTTGACGTAGCATTGTCGAAAAGTGTGAAAAAGTTGCATTCCCCGTCAATATCATGTATGGCGCCATCTTTTATATTTACTTGAGCCCACGCTATTTTTCGCGGATAACCGTATTCGTCAGCATACGTCATTACCACAGGAAGACCAATCAACAAATTTATGTCTGCCGTGCTCCCTTGTCTCGCATAGCTAAAATCCTGTAAAATGCCAGCCACAATGGCGGATTTGATCACGTGACCTCTTAGTGCAAGTCGTCTATTCAACGTATCAGCGTCTTGCTTCAAATCTCGACAAAGGAAACCCAATAAAGCACTTGCTGATTATTTTTGTTCATGAACAAATTCTAAACACGGGAAACCCAATAAAGCACTTATTGATTTTTTTTATTCATGTATAAATTCTACAGCCGGGCTAGCTGTGATCATTTTCGAAAGTATACGTAAAAAAGTAACCAGCTTTTTCAAATATATCGAGATTGGAGACCGTTTTTTTTGGTATGCGTTTACAGGGAGCGTTTTCATCGTTTACGTGAGGACGGAAGGACAAAAAGCCTAAAAAAGTTTGCGTTTACGAATGAAAACTTATACGTGTTAAAGGGGTCTGAAGCATAATTTTATTTCTCGCTTGACCCAAAACATACATACATTTAATGAGTTGCTCGCCATTACGATGATATTCTTTCTAGCGGGAAAAATTAGTTAAGAACGAATATTTAACTGCTTCGGTGCTTTTTGCTAATCCTTTCGGTCCAGTCGCGTAGGCTTGAGCCAATAAAGGGGGGAAATTTTTTAAAGCTATTTTATTTTTTGACTATATTCATACACCTCTCACAATAACTTGTTTCTACGTTTCGATTATCTACGAGTTAAAAACCAGCAGTCTATTTATTATATCCCGAGGGGCAGGAGGGAATAGCCGACTTCACTCCAACAACAACAATGACAACAACGACAACTTTATTTTTACCATGATTACAACTTTTGTTTATACAAATTATGTTGAAAGAGCAATTGAAATTTAACCATGGAGTAAATAAATCAGACGGCTACTTTTTTCAAATTATGTTAAGTATCATTAGATGACTTGTCATATCTATAATCTACGATTTATCATATACAAATATTTGTAAATTGGGCATTGGCTTTTGCTGCGCTTTGGCGTGTAGCCTTATACTAGCCTCAACAGCTACTTAATTTAAATTATGTTAAGTATCATTAGATGACTTATCATATCTATAATCTACAATTTATCATATACGAATATTTGTAAATTGGGCATTGGCTTTTGCTGTGCTTTGGCGTGTAGCCTTATACTAGCCTTAACATCGTCTAAAACCGCAACCGGCCTTACACACGAATGTACAGATCCGCACATGTTCTAGTGTAACCGCCACTATCAAATCCGTAAAGTTTTTCAGTATACCAGATCATGAGTTTTGCATCTTTTTTTATTGTCAAAGGAGGATCAGAAATAGGATAAATCAATTCGGGACTTGACACATTTACGTTGTCAATGGTAATATGAAAAAAATAATCTCCGGGATAGCCAGAATAAGGTGCAATAACATGCTTATTTTCGTCAGTTATGACCAAATAAAGTTGGCGTGGAGACATATTATCTCCCCAATTTCGGGCCCCTACCGGGCTATTAAACTGGGAAACTCCCCCCGAGACATGAGCGAGCTTCAACTGTTTTGTTGTTGCATCAAAAGGAACAGTAACCGTCCCATAGCCGTCATTTGGTTTTCCAAGGCATACAGGATCTACATTTATTTTGATCCACGAGACCATTTCTAAAGAAGGCAAAAAAAAATAAAATTATTATATGTTCACATGAAATTAGTGTCATACTAGATGACTAGACTACATGAATGAAAGAACAGATGGATGGATGGATGGATGCATACAAGGATAAAGAGATGATAGATGGACGGTAAAAGAGATGAACTGGTTGGATAATTATACATTTACAATTACTTTAATATTCAATAAAAAATGTCATATCTTGGAAATAAAAAAATACATAAATCATAATGGGTGGATGTATGAATGAGTGGATGATATATGGTTGAATAAGGGGATGCATGCATAGATAATAAGTAAATATAATACTTACTCTTACAGTTGATTCCATCACCGACGTATCCTTCTGCACAAATGCACTTGAAAGACCCAGGGGTATTATTACACTTGACACCTGGGTTGTCAACTGTGCAGTTATGCAGATTACTAGCACATTCATCAATATCTACAAAAACACGAGAGAAAAATTTGTGAAAAGATGAATCTCTGCACGAAGAGGTGTACAAATACGTATTCGATGTATACATGCCCAAGAGGATGATGGAGAGAGAGGACGGGGGGGGGGGGGGGGGGGACGGGGGAAGGCAGTCATGAATGGGTCTTTGAACTGAAGCAGAAAGAAAATGCAAATTTCTGACATAAAAGATGAAAAATATTTCTTGTTATCATGTCCTTATTACTCAGAAGAAAGTTCTAAGATTGTTGAAAGACTCTTTTAGTCAGAAAATATTAGCTTACACGACAAAAATGAAAATTACAAATTTTTACTGTTGATAAATCCTCCAAAACCACTACAGAAAGCAATAGCAAAATTTGTATTCGAAAATTTTGAAAAACGAAAACCTTAATCAATGCATTTGGTGGTCACTAATTTTAAGATTCTTAGTTAATAACAATTTGTAGTCTTTGTTATCTTTGTGCTGTTTAGTTTAATTCATTGTTGGGAATTGCATTAGTGGGAATTATCCCCTAAAAATGACTAATTAACCCAAAAACAAAATATATATAAATGTATTTATATACAGTTTATTTGTACTGCAGCAGAAAAACTATTACTATCGATTACAATGATGTAAAAGTTGTGGTTCATAAAATAAAAATGTCAACTGATAACACCTCCCAGAGAGGTACATTTTTCTTTTAATCTGTTGCTATGCCAACAGTGTTTTTGAGAGAAAACTTCGCCAAATTTAATTTCAATGCAATATCTTGTGATTCAGAGGACAAAATCTCGAAAGTTCACTTTGAAAATATCCAACATTATCGTTCAATCGATGTCTTACAATTAAATTACTAAAACAACAAAACAATTTGCGGGAACATGCTAACCCTAAGATATATGACGGATTTGCTTAACCTTATTTGGCAAATATCACACATTTTTGCCTCAAAAATAACTAAAATTCTCAAGATAAATTGGCTCCCAATAAACAGTTAAAATTCATATTCTCAAGGATAATTAAAATGTATCTATTATGACGCTAGTGTAATTATTGCTTACCCTTTTCGCAGTTCTCGCCAAAATATCCTTTTGGGCAGATACAAATGAACTTCATTAGGTCGCACTGTAGCCGCGCACAAGTCTTGTTTCCTTCGCAAGGTCCGTTTTTCAAACATGGATTCTATAGACAAAAATGTATCATGTTATCAATACGAACTGACAAAGCCATTCTACTAGTAAAATGTACTGTGAAAAATGCAACATAATTGGAAAGTTTGACCTCAAAGAATACTAGGTAAGCCGATACTCCTTTGGCGTTGGCGTTGCTATTAATCATAACAATACGAAAATGACAATCAGTAACACCAACCTTTCTTCCTCTGTATGAAATGCCTTTCTTGTCCTTGAAATCTTTTGGGAAAATGTATCTGTCGGCGTCATTGAGCTCACATAGTGACCACCCTGGCATATCTACTGAAGGGCCAATGTTATAGGAAATACAATTATTGTAGAATTTACATTTAATTAAACAAAGTTCAGGACTAGATGCTTCAACTAATCGAAATACATGGTTGAGAAGAACTTTGTTTTTGACTTCTTCCTCAAAAGCTTCTTCGCATTCTTCCAAAGGCATACCTGTAACATAAATAATAAATAAATCAACTTTCATAATTTGTGAATTTTCGAAACGTATTTCATCATATGCTAGTAAAAAAAGTTCGCAATTTTATCAACTTTCTTTTACTAGTATACGATATGATACGGTTCAAAAATTCGCAAATTATGAAAGTTGATAAAATTGCGAACTTTTTTTTACTAGTATTCGATGTAATTTTAAATTAATTTAATACGACATCAAGAAAATTGCGAACTTTTTTCATTAGTACTGTTAAAGAAAATTGTAAAAAATTCGCAAATGTATTTACTAAGGTTTTGACAAGTTTTATTTCCAGCCAATGAGATAATATTTGTGATCGGGTCGGAGCCCCGGTTGTGTTCGCTTCACTAATATACCAGTAAATTAGGCTACGAATCCCGATGAGAACTGGAAATGGAATCTTTAGATAATAAACTTCCTCATAGCAGCCCGAAGAAAGTAGTTAAAAGTCCAATGACTTCTAAAAAACCTCAAGAAACGCAAGGATGTTTTCTAGTATCCTATACATTTCTTTGTATAAATCAAGAAAAGCGTTTTGCTCCTTCTACGTCACTACCCCCTCTCGCTCGGTCATACTTTGAAAAAATAGAGAAGCGTCAGAACCAAAAACTTATTTCGACACGTTTCTTAGAATAGCTTATATTTCGATATAAATTTTTTACATTGAATGGTTATGTGGAAATTTGTTCAGATGCATCAATGAAGCCTTTTCAGTATCAAGGCGCAAACGGAACTAGTAAGAAAGAATATATTATGTATTAAAAAAACTGACATTACTTACGTAGGATGCCCTCAATGACACAAACGCCAGATAAAGCCAACAGGAAAACTGCAAGCATACATCGTTCTTGGAAGTTCATATTTGGGCAAAATAGAAAACCGAAGTCTAGAACAGATTGAAAGAATGTAAGCGTCAAACGGTCTTGTGTCTTTATGCCAATTCAACAGTTAGAATAGAATAGAATAATTTATTTAATATCAAATAACACAGGGTGTGGTCGCCCAATCTCCCGAGCCAGAGGCTCATGTTAAAAGTGCTTGACAAGAACAAAAACAAAAAAATGTATACGATAATAATTAAAAATATAGACACAATAAATAATAAGAAATAAATTTAATTTATGATAATCTATATATATGGATATATTTATATTATAGAAAAACTATTTTAAAACCCTAATCCTAGAAAATTCATAAAATCTAGATAATCTAAATATAAAATGAAGAAAAAATTTAGCCAGGCAGTTTGTGGGGGAACTTCCAGCCAAAATGAATTGATTCGTTAATTATAAAAAGGCTTCAGCACCTTTATTAGTTAATACTAATGGCATAAAAAGGCCACCTTATGACCATTATTTTCAAAGCACAAATACAAATACAAGTTTTTCGCGAACATTGATAATTTTAAAGCTAGTGGCTGATTACTTTGGTAAATAATGAACAGAAGGCCAAAAAAAAAATAAATAAATAAACGTCTTTAACCTGAAATTTAATGGATTTCAAAAGCGCAAAGAAAAATGGGGCGTTCCGAGTTTGTTTTTGAGATAATCACTCCGGAATGACAAGCGTTTATACAATTTTGGAAGAAACTGGAAATAGCGAAAATCAAGCTCTGTACACTGAAAAAAATCATAAAACCAAAACTAAGGAAGAAACCTTAGTATTTTTTTCCGAACAAGTAACTTACACTATATTTATAAAATACTGATAATAGTTGGTGGAATAAACTATTGAAGACAATGGAAAAACTTTTGTCTGTTCATGGGTTCTAAAGAGTGCAAGTTATCTTAAAAATTGAGCAAATTTTTGCGCAAAGCACAAAACAAACCGAACGACGTTTTGCATTGTTCTGGTAAACATGATTGTCTTAAACTTAAGTAATGTGATATTACCTGTTATTCTGGAAAATGACAAAATGACAAAATAGTCCCTTGTGAATTTTGAAGGTTTTGCTGTCTTGAAGTTTAATGACTCGTTTGGCTCTTCAATAATATCGTGAAGATTATTCAGAGTTTTCTGCGCACGCGCACATCGTGGGTTCAAATCGAAGGTTGAATGTAGCCTAAGGTAAACAAATTCCAATTGCTTACTATCAATCACGTGACTTTTTTTGGATTTGATTGGGGGGCAAATAGGCAGTTGACTGGGGGGGGGGGGGGGGGCAACTATAGCGGATGCTAAGTCCAAACATATCAAATAAGTCTTTAAACTATTGTATTTGGCTATTTTTACGATATCAAACCAGAAACTAAGAGATCAAAACAACCTCCAGGATTGTACAAGCCATCAAAAAAGAGCTATTACCGGAAGTGACGTCTATTGATAGTAACCTATTCAAACGTTTTAGGCTTTTATCATTGTAAGTTATTAATGTAAAATATCCTATCGTCAATTTTTTTAACATTTTGCATGATAAAAGTACGTTATACTATATATTTAAGGTGAAATAAGCTAATTAAAAATAATTAATAATAAATAATAATTAATAATAATAATTAATAATAATTAATAATTAATAATTTCTACTTTACTATGTCTAATATCTGCGTACATTTACGGTGTTCAACTTACCTATAGAGAAAAAATATCGCTCTGGGATCCTCACGAATACCCTACATTTCATATTCTGGCTGCGTTACCAGCGTGGTTGGTCCTTGTAGTGTAGTGGTTAACACATCGGACTAGAATACCGAAGACGTGGGTTCAAATCCTGCCAAGGGCATATGATATTTTCCTCTTATTTCTCTACTTAATTAAAAAAACGTGTAAAGACTTAAGTAAAAATATTCTTAACTCTACAAGTGAAAAGCAACAAGATGATGACCAACTTTTATTTATTTTTCCTGCAGTTCTACTTTTTTGGAGACTGTACTATAGCTAAAATAGCTATTTCAGCTATTTCAAGTTAATTTAAGTAATTATCCACTAGTTTTTAGCTAGTAATATCGTCTAATTATCCACCATATTCTCTCACCGTTAGGTAAATAATTGTTTGAGTATAATTTCAGGCTTGAATATGAGAGAGGAGATAAAAATCAGGATATAAATCATCCTAATTTAACTTTCAAATGTCAAAACCCAAATTCAAAGCTGACATGACAAAATTTAATTATCACGGTAAACATCAAGTAAACTATGATGTTTTACGAGTTAACTAAAGCAACCCTCTTTCCTTTCATTTCAATAGAAACATCTGGTCAAGTCTTAGTTCTGATGTTTCTTTTGCATAGGTCAGGGACAACTGCTTATTAAGAGTTTATTAATTCAAGATCCTTTCAGAACTCAATTGAGACTACTTGTATTCATAGTTTATGGGATTTTATCCATCGTTTTGAGTGTTTACCACAGCAATTCACGTCTCTATTTACTTAACCGCATATAAAAACGTTCGCTTAATAAACCTTATCCGATCCATCATGCATAGTCTCATAACAGACACATGTTGACGGCTTCCATTTTGATTTTCGTGTGATCTGAAGCGCAGGCAGGTGGTATCTGAGAAACACAGAAAAGTTAAGTATTTTGCAAATGACTGAATATCGGTGAATATCATCCATTAGCAGATATTCCAAGCCATGTCTACATAATAAATAACCTTGAACTCACGGTATGAATTTTAACTTTAATAGCCTAATATATGAATAATTCAAATTCTTTTTTTGTGTGATTGGCCACACGAAATATGAAAAATATCCTGGGATAATGAATTTGGTTTTATCTCGCTTAAAAATAGTAACAAATTTAACTCTTGCAAGACTCGAGATAAAGTTGGTATTTCTTCTCAAAATGAAAAAGGTAAAGTTATCTATATATCTGATCTATCGCTTACTTTAGTAGTATATAAAAAAAGCATATCGAGATAGTATGATTAGTGCGTTAAGATATGTGTATAGAAAATACCGTCCACATTTTTGCTTCGATACGAAAGAGTTTGGGCAGGCCAAGATTAGGGTTTTTAACTCGGTCATAATGGAAGGTTGTACTGCAAAACGATTATCCTATATATTTTATCTAGGTATCCAGTGCTTTCCTTTGGTTTGCCTTTGGTGTCGTAATGTTGCAGATAAACAGTCCAAAAGGTAAGATCTTTTAAGTAGCGATGCACATCTTTTTATTTATATCATGGTTGATACCATGCATTTTCGACGTTTTTTGTTTGTTTTCTAAAGCAAACGGCTATCATACAAAATGAAAGAATTTGACTATACGTAATGCAATCTTCAACGGATTCCAAAAATGCGTCAGTATCTCCAGATTCTAACAAAATTGAATGTCCGCGTGAGAAACCAAGGTGCAATACTGAAAACTGTTTCATTCATTTGAATCACTTTATTATATAATCAGTCTATAATCCCATCTAGGCAACTGTTGTATTATTTTCAAATTCGGAGCAGAGAGCACTTCTCCCATACATGGGTCTCTAACCATGAAAGATTTTTGAAAATCTATTTTTAGCTTCGCGTGCAAGAATGAGCGTGCAAGCGGTTCCTGATGGTCAGAGTTGTAGTGACTTCAATGCGAGCGAAAAATGTTTAGCTTCCTAAGAGAAAAATGTCTTCAAAATCAGAAAAAAAATCAAATTAAACTAACATGTATTCTTTATAAACGAATTAATCATTAAACTTAACAACTGATGTAAAAGAACATCGAAAAAGATCAAATCAGGGTAGTTATCAAGGGGAAAAAAATATTTTCACAATCACTTATATGTGAACAGTGTAGTATAATGGTTGCAGTATTTTTGTACGTGGTCTTCTCTTTTCAGAGATATAAACATATATAATATCAATAT
The DNA here is from genome assembly GCA_011057435.1 of Actinia equina. Taxonomy (NCBI): domain Eukaryota; kingdom Metazoa; phylum Cnidaria; class Anthozoa; order Actiniaria; family Actiniidae; genus Actinia; species Actinia equina. The sequence continues at coordinate 154,559 of WHPX01000665.1, read as the reverse complement.
GCAAATGGGTTAAAAAACTACATATCTCAGCCAAAGTTCAAGATAAAAGAAGTCAGTTCATCAAAATCGTAAAATTAACAATCATCTACAAACTTAAAATCATAGTTTTTTTAATAGAATTTCCCTATTTCTAATGCTTTGAAAATGCGTGACAGAATTCCGTGACTGAACTTGACTCGTAATAAATCGAGAGCCAAACATCGACGATACAAAATTATTTTGGTCAAGCTTTCCCCATAACGGTATAACGGTATAATAACATATTCCACAAACAGTTACGTGGAGTGGTTACTTTGGATTTTAGTTTTTTGATGACGTCTTGTGAAGCAAAGAATATTCTTTACACAAAATGCTCAACTGACATTTTGATTTTTACGGAATGAGGAAAACGGAGAACCCAGAGCCAACCTTCTTAGCATAGGAGAAAACAACACATCAAACAAACTCAATTCATATATGGTTTCCACAGGGCTAGAAGTAGAATCTGTGGAAGACGCGGATGGAGGAGACACCATTGTCAATAAACGTTGCAATGGTCCAAGCATCAGTAATACGATGGACCGTCTCAGTAATATAGTTATTGACCGTGGTTCAAGAATTCTTCTATGGTGCTATAATTGTTCATCTGGATCTCCATGCAAAAGCTATATAGCACCTTATGCATACTTCAGGACCGGCAAGATTGGAGTGCAGCAATGTCTGGAAGCGATAAAAAATAAAAACGATGCCAAGAATAATGATTAAATGATTACATTCAAATATTGAAATAAGAGAAAGTTAGACATAGAATAGACAGTCGCTGACTGTACGTGGCTACTGCTGACAGATTTATAGAAAATGGCTATAATAAACATGGATGTTGTAGAATACCATAAAAAGAGGAAGCGGAGAATGCTTGTATGGAAAGTGTATTCTCAATTGTTGTCAAATATTGCTTAGATGGTGAAATAAAATAAAAGAGCTTCTTGATCACTGATTCATTGTTGTGTTGTTTTTCATCATCAATAAACCACCAATGATTTTACAATTATGCAATTTGTTCAAGTATTCCCAAGATTTACATGGTATTACTTATAGGCTAATTATGTCAATATGATTATTTTACAAAGTTTTAGTAAAATATAACTGTGCGAGAACAGTAACAATCTAGATATTATATATAATATTTAACTTACTATAATATTTGCAATTAAGACTTAATTTTTCTGTATTTCTCTTTGTTACAGAGTAATATACGAAAGCTGCAAAAGATTTGCAAAGAAATTCTATTCTGTTTGAGTCGTCAAGTTCAGAAAATTGATGATAATTGTTGTTTATTTGATTGAAAAGTTTTTTTTTCCAGTAGCATAGTGATTACGTGATAGAAAATCATCTTTGATCTAGTTTTCATTACAGAAGGAACATAGTCTAAGGTGGTCTGGTGTTTTAGGTTTTGTATGTCTACCGGTTTCGATTCTTAGGTTATGGTTTCCTATTCTAATAGTTTGGAGATTGTTCTTTTGTGATTTAGGTTTTTAATGTAATCTAAGTTTGTAGTCTATTTTGTGTCTTTTTTAAATGTTGAGTAAAAATTTAATTTTTTGTTTGATTTGAGATTAAATTATTTATGTTTTGTTTGTTATTTGATAGGAATGTTTGATTTAATCTAGGCTTTTTGATCGGCGAAATTTAAATTAAAACTCCGTACAAAACTTTACTCTTTAATTTTTTAAGTTTCAAGTTATGATTTAATATTATGTTTGGTAGAGTTAAGTTGGCTTTTCAATGTTAATGTTCAACAAAATATCGAGTCATTGCCATGGCTACTACACTGTTCTTATGTATTCAAACATAATATGAGCATAATAGTGCATTAATATGCATTAACATGCTGTATTAGTGTAATAAAATTGATCCAGCATAATACTTTTCACTATATAGGCAGAGAGATGAAAAGACTTAAAAAAGTATTCATGACTCCAAGAGAAAAGCAACAATAATGACCACCTTTTATTATTGAATGAACGGACGTGCGATTACGTACCAAAAAACTCTTGACAGGCAAGAAGGTTTTAAAAACCTTTTTATCCATTCTAAGTATGTAGCAGGTCTAAGAAAAAAAGCACTTACAGGTGCTTTTTAAATTAATTTGAAAAAAAACCCGGTAATATTACTTTGCACTTAGGCTAATATCACATAGGCTAAAATGGCGAAAAGTGGCAGAGCAATACTCAGGCTACAACAGCTATTTACGTGCGGCCAGAAATATAAAGAAGTTGTAAATAAACGGAGAAAAAAAAGCTAATAAAATAGTATTATACATATACTTATTATACATATATTATACTTATACTAAGCTCGAAACTATAAATGATTAAACTAAATGAAGTATTTTATCAAATTTGACATTCTGTTTAACTAGATCAATAACAAGAAAGTATTTTACTTTCTATTTTCTTTTAAATGCTAAAATTGTTATTTTATATCATATGTTGGTTTGAATTTTCATTATCCATTATTCCCATTGTCTTACGTTATTGAGCTATCTTTCACTTGCTCCTCATTCAGAGAAAAAGAAAAGAACAGAAAAAAAAAAACTCGTTAAAGCTATTTTATCTTGTAGACATCATTTACTCCTCGAAGAGAAACTTAATATAAGTACTGAAATATTCACGATATTCTCTCACCGTTAGGTAAATAATTGTTTGAGTATAATTTCAGGCTTGAATATGAGAAAGGAGACAAAAAATAGGATATAAAACATCCTAGTTTAACTTTCAAATATCAAAACCAAATTCAAAAGTTGACATGACAAAATTTAATAATCACGGTAAACTATGATGTTTTACAAGTTAACTAAAGCAACCCTCTTTCCTCTCATTTCAATAGAAACATCTGTGTTCAAGTCTTAGTTCTGATGTTTCTTTTGCATAGGTCAGGGACAACTGCTTATTAAGAGTTTATTAATTCAAGATCCTTTCAGAACTCAATTGAGACTACTTGTATTCACAGTTTATGGGATTTCACCCATCGTTTTGAGTGTTTACCACAACATTTCACGTCTTTATTTACTTAAAAGCGTTCGTTACTGAATAAATCTTATCTATCATGTATTCTGTGAACAATTTTCTAAGCGCTTAGTTTAAAAGTTTGAAAAATAAAAGCAAATACGTTCATATAATTTTTTTTCTGTAGAGAAACCCCAACAGCATACATTTACAAACACATGTTGACTTCCTGTGTGATTTTCGCGTGATCTTAAGAGCAAGCAAGTGGTGTCTGACGCACACATTTAGCAAATGACTGAATATCGGTGAATATCATCTATTAGTAGATATTCCAAGCCATGTCAACATAATAAATAACCTTGAATTCACAGAATGAATTATAACTGTAATAGCCTAATATATGAATAATTCAAATTCTTTTCTTTTTTTTGTGATTGGCCACACGAAATATGAAAAATATCCTTGGATAAGGAATTCAGTTTTATCTCGCATAAAACAGAAAACAAAACAAAACAAAACAAAACAAAAACAAAAACAAACAACAGATTTCAGTGAATAATCTTTTGCAAGACTGTTTCTTCTCAAGATGAAAAAGGTAAACTTATCTATCTGATCTATCGCTTAGATTGAATAGTATATATCCACAATTACTTATAAACCCAGTAGTGGTTAAAGCAGTACAATGCATTATTACGATCCCTTTGAAAGTGTGTCTTTATCCGGTTTTTCTATAGTCATACTAAACGTTTTTGGTTGAAATTTTTACAAATTTTGTGAAATTGTATTTAAGTTAGAGAATTCTCATTAGTCTTTGTTGAAGTTGATGCTGCTGTACGAGTATTTCAGATGTTTCTATGGCAACGACTAAAATCAGCCGCAACTTGAATATCGAATTGTACACGAATCCGATGAGACCAAGAAAAGCAAATATCAACATGCTATACTTCTACATTGGGCAAACAAAATATAAAAGGTTCAACAAATAACAAATTCTGTATGCCCAATCATAAGTAACTCGCAAACATTTTGATTGTGTATCAGTCCAGTTCGGGTGTTTAAATGATTCACTTACTTTTCGCTTGAAACCCAACTTTATAAAAATTTTATAGGTGCTAAAGATAAATGAATGAAAAAATGAAAAATGAAAACCAAAATCTATTTTAATGTTGAATGAAATATAAAAAGGATTGCATATTTCGCCAAATATTTGCTATTTATTTAGCTTTTCCGGCTTGTACGATTAGAGAAAAAAAGAGTGCATATTTGTGTTGTTGAGAGAAGTGTTCTTATAGAACTCGTAATATTACGGAGCTCCACAATCCCGGTTGTTTTTGGCTTGGATTTTCTCCTAAGAAAACATCTTAATTTAGTTTCGCTGCCCTCAAAAGGGTCAAAAGGTTGTGCTGTGGGAGATACTGGATTTTTGCGTTTTAAAGTTTTCGCAACCAATCCTTAATGGTGGAAACTCACATTTGTAAACTACTTCCCGGTTAGCTTAAAAACCTTTATTGGAAATTAGTCAGTAAACATTTTGACCATGTCGGTCTTCGTCCGGCACGGCAGTACGATAAATAAAGAGTAATAAATGGAGAGTGCTAAAGAAATCGGCTAGTAAGTCCTAGTATATGAAATATGACAAAGGCTTAAGAGGCAATGTATGAGTAATTTAATGTATAACTTATATAATCAAAAATCGGTGGCCACGTTGAAAAAATCGATTTAATTTGTTCATAGTTGGTCCGAAGATGTGGAATGCCACCTATATAAACGTGCTGATGTCCATTTTGGATAATTTCACTTTTATTTTGACGAAAACGTGAAAATCGATTTAAGCCGTTTGCGTCCTCATCAGTCTAAATCGAAGGTGAAAATGGTAGGTCTGAGAAAGGCGCTCGCGTATAAACGAGGCAAAATAGAGAATATCTGTTTTTGGAAAATGGTTAGCGAAAGATTAAGGATTTAATTAAGTTCAAATATAAATAGTAAAAAGCGTTCTAATAAGTGGACAGGAACTATTTACCAACTACATCTTTAGACTTCTCGCAGATATTTAAATTTCACCCTTATAGTTTGCAAAGCGCATTTTCGTGTGCACTGGCTTTCGGATTTATCCGAAATTCCAGCCATGCATAATACCTTCAAATGTTAAGCTAAATCATATGTGAAAATATGCTTAGGCTTTTCAATGAGTGCTTTTATTCAAAAATCTCGAATTCCAAGCGAAGTTTGGGTTGTTTGGGCTCGATGAAACCTGTCAGAGGCAGAAATAACCGCTATATCCTTAATATATTATTTCTTGGTGTTCAGTTCTTTTATAAATTGTATTTATTTGCTCTTTTTCGACATAAGTTTAAATTACTTTTACTTATGAATTACAATTTGAAACAAGCATGTAAACACACGCATCGACACGATCCATATGATACTTTACAGGCTTATAATATATATATATATAATCTTTTGAAACTTTTGAAGTCTAATCCTAAAACATGTTAATTGTTTGAAAGCATTATAGTTGTCCTTGATAATTTTAAGATTCTATTTTGCTTAGATTACTCTTTTTATAGTTCATATTCATTTTTATAGTTAGGTCTACTATGCATATTGATATATCGGTATCGATATATCAGAGTGAGTGTGTGTGTGCATGTGTGTGGTGCAGTGTAAGTATAATATGTATATATGCTGATAGTCCATCTGCTGATATCTTTACACATTATTATCGTTGTTCTCGATAATTATCTTACCTCTTTATTTATCTTTCAGTAGTGCATTTATAATTTATATATATGTATCTTTTTTCATTTATATTTTAATACCAACACCCAATGTAAAAAAGCATTAAGATAGTATGGTAGTGCGTTAAGATATATGTATATGAAACACTGTCCACATTTTCGCTTCGACACGAAACTGCTTGTACGGGCAAGATTATGGTTTTTAACACAGTTATAATGGAAAGTTATACTGCAAGGAAAAATTATTTCAGTCTCAAATAACATAGAACATCATAGGTATTTTCTGCTCTTGGAATCCGGGTATATTTTTCTGTTCTCTCAGGCAATTCTCATTATAAGTTTTGAAAGTAGTTTTCCCCGACTTTAGTGTTTTGAAATAAGGAAACGATGCTTTAATATTAGGCCAAACACACCTATACCGGGTAATACTTCGCTGTTTAATACAAGGCTATCAAATATGCCTTAGTAGTGTTTAGCTCTTCACATAGTCGGCCGAACGCCCAATCGGCAAAACAATCGACTTTGTGCGATTTTGAAAAAAATTAAAAAGGCGTTGAATTTGATGTTAATTTTGAAAATAATTTACCAAAAGGGTTCTATTGGGAAAACCAGAAGAAATTCGAATTTTTGCAAATGTGGGCCGCGATTCTCGATTTTTACAGACAGTCGCTCTTAAATATGAAAAACTTTTTCAATATTCATATTCTAAACATGTAACCTGTACGAAAACATAAGCTGGATTCATTAGCCTTCATCTGGATTTATTAGCCTTCATCTGGATTTATTAGCCTTCATCTGGATTTATTAGCCTTCATCTGGATTCATTAGCCTTCATCTGGATTTATTAGCCTATAATCATCTGGATTCATTAGCCTTCATCTGGATTTATTAGCCTTCATCTGGATTTATTAGCCTTCATCTGGATTTATTAGCCTTCATCTGGATTCATTAGCCTTCATCTGGATTTATTAGCCTATATTCATCTGGCTTCATTAGCTTTCACTCATCTGCATCTGGCTTCATTAGTCTCCAGTTGGTCATTAGCCTTCCTCCACCTTCATCTGCAGGGTTCACCATTTTTGTTTTTGCGCTAGATCTCTTCAAATAAATCAATTTGTAGGTTTTATAGTGATTGAAATAAGGTACTTTTTAATAGCGTATTTATTTTGATATATATTATGAAGCATTTTTATTTTAAATATCGCAAGTTTAAATAATTTGGATCACAAATGTAGCTTTTAATTCATTTTGGGGGACAAACGTCGCAAAATGGTCTAGAACCCAAAATTTTCCAAGGGAGGACTGGGGGTGTTAATGGCAAAGATCGCAATATTTTCAAATCAAAAGGAGAAAATTTTTGTCTTGAATAGAATAATTACTATGAAAGGGAAATGTCTAAACTGTGTAAGTTCAATGCTTATAATCCTATGCACAGAAAAATGAGCAGTTAAAAAGATTGGGCGTACCTTAAACTGATTACTGGTATACATGGTTATACTCATGGGAAAAAGTTTGGTGCTGTTCATTAATTATGCCTTGGGGGGAGGGCTGGAGGAAAAGTAGGGGGGCTTTGGAAAAAATCACATAGAGAAGGGGGGCTTTAATAATATTTGCTGACTTAAAGGGGGTCGAAACAAATATTTAAGGTATGTCTAAAAGGTCACAAGGAGGAGGGCTAAAATTTTTTTTGGATAGAATTGGGGGGGGGGGGGGTGGTTGTGAATTTTTCCAAGGTTTTTTTCGACTTTCGACTTGTGAAACCAGATGAAGCCTAATGAATTCAGATGTAGGCTAATGAATTCAGATGAAGGCTAATGAATCCAGATCAGGGCTAATGAATTCAGATGAAGGCTAATGAATTCAGATGAAGGCTAATGAATTCAGATGAAGGATAATGAATTCAGATGAAGGCTAATGAAACCAGATGAAGGCTAATGAATCCAGACAAGGCTAATGAATCCATATGAAGTTGAGTGAAACCAGATGAAGGCTAATGAATCCATATGAAGTTGAGTGAAACCAGATGAAGGCTAATGAATCCAGATCAAGGTGAATGAAACCAGATGAAGGCTAATGAATTCAGATGAAGGCTAATGAAACCAGATGAAGGCTAATGAATTCAGATGAAAGCTAATGAATCCAGAAGAAGGCTAATGAATTCAGATGAAGGCTAATGAATCCAGATGAAGGCTAATGAATTCAGATGAAGGCTAATGTATCCAGATGAAGGCTAATGTATCCAGATGAAGGCTAATGAATCCAGAAGAAGGCTAATGAATCCAGATGAAGGCTAATGTATCAGGATGAAGGCTACTAAATGAATCCAGATGAAGGCTAATGAATTCAGATGAAGGCTAATGTATCCAGATGAAGTCTAATGAATCCAGAAGAAGGCTAATGAATCCAGATGAAGGCTAATGTATCCAGATGAAGTATTAAGGCTAATGAATCCATATGAAGTTGAGTGAAACCAGATGAAGGCTAATGAAACCAGATGAGGGCTAATGAATTCAGATGAAGGCTAATGAAACCAGATGAAGGCTAATGAATCCAGAAGAAGGCTAATGAATCCAGATGAAGGCTAATGTATCCAGATGAAGGCTAATGAATCCAGATGAAGGCTAATGAATTCAGATGAAGGCTAATGCATCCAGATGAAGGCTAATGAATCCAGAAGAAGGCTAATGAATCCAGATGAAGGCTAATGAATCCATATATGAAGTTGAGTGAAACCAGATGAAGGCTAATGAATCCAGATCAAGGTGAATGAAACCAGATGAAGGCTAATGAATCCAGATGAAGGCTAATGAATCCATATGAAGTTGAGGGAAACCAGATGAAGGCTAATGAATCCAGATCAAGGTGAATGAAACCAGATGAAGGCTAATGAATTCAGATGAAGGCTAATGAAACCAGATGAAGGCTAATGAATCCAGAAGAAGGCTAATGAATCCAGATGAAGGCTAATGTATCCAGATGAAGGCTAATGAATCCAGTGCCTAAGTGTCCTCGATTAGTGTGCTACTTGTGGCATGTTAGAAATTTGTCACACGGCTAATAAAGTTCATGTATGTTTGTATAAATGTATGTATATGTATGAAGGGAAACGAATTTAGTTGAAGGCTAATATATCCATATATGAAGGTTGAAACCAGATGAAGGCAACCTCGTTCCCATGGCCCTCTCGGCCCGACTCCAAAACAAAATGAGAGCCCTGGTAATAAAGCTAATAAACTCAGATCAAGGCTTAATGAAGGCAAATTAACCCAAACAAAGGTGGATGAAGGCTGACGAGCCCAGGTGAAGGTGAATGAAGGCTGATGAGCCAAGGTGAAGTTAAATGAAGACTGATGAGCCCAGGTGAAGGTGCCGGTTGACGGGCAATTAAACATCATTCGAAAAGAATATGTGAAACCTAACAGTACTTGAGAAGCTGGCTATTGCAAAAAAAAAAATTGTCACAGCGTTCAGCCGAAAATGAAGAATATTAGTTTGCTGCGAACCATAAGTCTGCTAGCAACACTAATCTAGATTTGCTCTATTGGGATCCCTGTGTGTTAAATTCCTGAGTATGCAATACTTGTGTTCAGCGGGGATCACCAATCAAGTACTTGTTCAAGAAAGATGGCGCCAGTGACTATTCTTGTACTGAATAACGATTATCCTATATTTTATTTAGGTATCGAGTGCTTACCTTTGGATCATCTTGGGTGGTGTAATTTTTCAGATTACCAACTTCCCAGAAGGTAAGATTTTTTAAGTATCGATCATATATCATTTTCTAAAACAAACGGTTACTAGATAAATTTATCTAACTTATGTAGATGATGGCTAGTGAACACTAGCGTGGACTGCGTCGGTGTTTCTAATGAGACAGTTATCGTAGATTTGTAAAGTTATACACCGTAGTGAAAATAAAGCGAACTAAAGCAATCTAAGTAAATCTCAGTAGAGTTTTGAGAATATCTCTTTAAATTTAAATCTTAAAGATAAATGTTTGAAAATAAATGATAGATAGTTGTTGAAGCTTTTTGAGTAGTTTTTGAGACGATTTCGGGTGTTTTAGTTTTTTTTGAGAGCTCCCGTTTTGAATGCTATTTGGCGTTAAGAAAAATGACGACAAGGCAGGGCAGCTCTGCCGATCCCGGCACCCAGTGGCCTTCAAACGTTTTGGGAAAACCATGACTTTATCTTATTGCTTGCTGCTCTGCTTTTGATATGTGATAGAAGAGTTATCCGACAACCTCTGACTGGGATTTTGAGGAAATCGAAAGTCTTTTTCTTATGGAAAAGATCCTCTAAACACTGAAATACCCCAACCTTTCGATGATCTCTGATTTGAGAGCGACCAGTTGAGACCAAACGACTACAAGCCCCACCCCCAACAGTTCAATTTCGTATCATCTATATCAATTCCCCTGGGGTTTCTAGGGGAGAAAACCGGAAGAAATTTTCCTGTTGGGGGTGGGGCTTCTTGTCGTTTGAGTGCCAGAATTTGATCCGTAATAAATCAAAAGCCAAATATCGAATAATGCAAAATTATTTTGGTAAAGCTAATTTTTTTAAATAACGGCATAAACATCATATTCAACAGTTACGTGGAGCCAAGAATATTCTTTACAACACTGACATTTTGTCCCTTAGCCAACCCTCTTAGCATATGAGGAAACAACACATCAATCAAACGCAATTCATATATGGTGTCCACAGGGCTAGAAGTAGAATCTGTGGAAGACGCGGAAGGAGGAGACACCATTGTCAATACAAGTTGCAATGGTTCAGTTATGAGTAATACAACAATGGAGCATTTTGATAGTTTTATTGATGATGGTTCAAGAATTCTCCGATGGTGGAGTAATTGCTCTGCAGGAGCTTTATGCAAAAGCTTTATAGCTCCTTGTATAGGATTCTGGATGGACAAGAGCGGAGTGCAGCACTGTTTGAGAGCAATAAAAGGTAATAAAAGTGTGACGAATGTTTAAATGTAGCTGTGTACAAATATTGAATGGTCTCTTTCCTCCTTATTTATTTGATGCCTTTAATTTATTATAAATGCTAGAAGTAGAAATAACATACAAATTTCTACTAACAAAGGTAAACACCAATTGGGTACAAAGATCGTTAAACTATTTACTGTAACTGTCTTCCCTCAAATGTGTGGTTAGCATAATCATTATTATCTCATCCCATCATCATTATTATTATTATTATTATTATTATTTTTATTATTATATAATTATAATAATGAGTGATTATCCTGCCGGTATGACTTGTAGTAATTCACAGCGTGAGGTCTGTAGGATTCCTACTGTTTCTACCAATGAGGAGCTTTATGTATATTTACGTCATGAAACCCTTGTCAATAAAAAAATACTTTCGTATCCGGCTTACTTTGTCATTGACTGCGGCATCTACAGCTCTGGAAAATTCAGCAATGGCAGCCAAAAAAAATTATAAGGGCAGAAGTCCAAACGTACTACGTTTTATTGAAAGCTGCGGCAATGATGTGGACATGAGAGGTCTAATTGCCCCAAATTTAGCCGCAGGGGCAAGGCTTGCCGCCAAGAATAGAACCGAAGCTCTGGATGAAAAAACTTCTAGGACTTACGAGTTGCGGCTCATAGCTCTCGAAGATTTCGCTCTAAGTAACGGGGACGATGCTGTTCTTTTTGGGCTAAACAAAAGGCCATTTTTGGCAGCAACAATACAGACGTTCATGCGTAAGTACAATGCTATGTATTACAACAAAAGATAAATGGGGTCAATCGCGGGTTGTGTTGTGTTAGTACTGGTATGGTCTTTGGTCTTATTGTTCCATACACGTGTGCAGCAGGATTCTTCTCGGAAAATGTTTTTGCATTGTTTTTAATAAAGCTAGGCCTTTTTAGACTTTTTTAGACTTTCTAGACTTTTTTTGCGTAAGTCTTATCATAACAAATGATATATTGTGTATGGTACTCTGATTCCCATAATGTTATCCGAACACGCGTACATAAGCTTAATTGATGGTTGAAATAGTCACAACGTGCCAGAATCTTTTTGCACAACTATTCTAAATAGTCTTATTAAGAAATTGGCACTAATTTTCAGCCGCCACTTATGATTATGGAGCGGATAAGCAACGTCAGAGTTAGCAGATTTATCCGAGTCGTCTGAAAACATCAGAACGGTACCTGGCTGGGATTCCAGTTATAACATGTTTAGAATAGCATCCCTTTAAGCATATGTTCTTCACGTTAATTTGCACAATTATTCAAATATTTGTTCTAATAGAAATGCTGAGTGAAACCAAGGGGAAGAAGCTGGGAACACTGAAATGCAAAGGCCTCAAGCCTCCAGCAGTTAGAGGCCACGCAGCAGCATTTCGCTACTGGTTTGACTCATTTGGTCACTCCGGACCATATAGTCAAACCATAGAGAAAGACGGCAATGGGAATCAAAGAGTCATACCTCATGGAAACCCAATGAACTCATCTGGTAACTTTTTAGTGAATTGAATGTTTTTACCAATTTACCAAACGAACCATTAGATTTTTGAGGGTGGGGGGTTAGAGGGAGGAGTTGGGCAAAAACCAAAAAAAAAATTCGAGCATGACTTTAAAGAAAGAAAAAAAAAATCGTGTATAGGTAAAATGCCGAAAAAAATATTCATGCAAGCTCCAAAAAAATTCCTGCTCAGCAATGAAGGGTAAAAAAATTCCTGCACAAAATAAATTGACCAGCCCCCCCCCCTTCAAGATTCTAATGGTCCGTCCCTAAACAGAACTGGAATGTGTACCCTCATTATGAATAGCTTAATATTTCATACTATAATCTTTTCTGAGGGGTTTCCCTCAAATTTTTTATCATCAAATACTAAGTGTGAAGCAAATGAATTTCCACCCTAAAGTATCCCTGAGTTAATCCCTGCTTGTTCTTTGCCCACCTTTCCTCATCCTCCAGGTTGTTCAAATTAACTATAATTCCTTTTTTCCAGATGTGAAGCAAACCATCAGACAGCTCATTAAAAGGTCACTTAGGCCATCAACTAGAGACTCAAGCCGTGGGAGGGTGCCTTATGAGCCAAAACAGGCACCTCCTTTCACCCTTGAGCAGATGTTGCGGATGCGCAACTACTGCTTGAAAACAGTTGAGGTATGCTCATGATATGGTTTTCCATATGTATGTAAGACTATAATATAGTATGTATAATATGTCATTATTATTCTTATTATTACTATATTGCCTAAATTATTTCTGCTTTATTTTTTTATATCCAGGGTTTACGTGGCTTGTGGTTATGGACTATAACCTTGTTTTCATTTTCCTTATTCTTACGAGGGGAGGAACCTCTACGTTTGAAATGAGACACATCAAATTACCTCCCAACTATTCAGGTACAATATTAATTTTACAAGTCAGGGAAAAATCACGTAGGATGAAAGGAAAACCAATACATGTATATCTACAGGTACAGGTACAGATCTGAAGCCAAAGGCCCAAATGTTCTATCAAATATTTTTGGCAGTAATTGGTTGTCTACGTCTTATGGTTTCCTTTAATCCTACTTAACTATCTATCTATTTATATACATATAAATTCACATATATTTTAAAAATAATGCTTTCTATGAAACACAAGAAAAAGTCTATATAGTACTACTTATATGCTGGTCAAAATGTCTTATATGTCTTTTATAAGTGTTCTTCTCTTTGGAGAAATGATCTTGCAATTGTATTTCATTCTCATCATCAAGAAAAACATATTTGCATGCATGATATAGTCAATTTAGAACACTCATTGGCATCATCTACATCATATTTTCTATTGACTTACTGGTTGTATTGACATATTGATTTTGAAACACTTCACATATATGCAACTGTTCTTGTCCAGTTGAATCAGGTAAATTGCCACAGCGATTGGAAGTGAAAATGCCGTGGTCAAAGGCAGATAAGAAAGCTAAAGGTAGGTGCAAAACATTTTATTCACTTTTTAACATATATTAGGGTTTGTATATTGGCAATGATTTTACATATTAAAAAAATGAGAGCCTGCTGGTTGTACAAAAGCACTATACCACTGGATATCACTTACCCTGAGCAGGTAAAACAAATATAACTGTATAACTCTTATCTGGTGTGTTATGTACTCAATCCAGCCTTTGTACATGGGATCGGATAGCACATATTTAAGAATAACATTTTCTAATGCATGTCATTAAAATATGTTTCAGGAGTAACACTTACACTGTGGGCTAACCCTCTAAAATCAGAGTTATGTCCAGTTACTGCTCTTTTAATATGGCTACTTGTTTCAGGTAAAATTATAATTTGATATTTAGTCTATATCATGTATGAAATGGCATATTATACTTTTCTTCCAGTATCATTTTATATTGAGGAAGGTGGCAGAGTCATCAACCATAAATTATTATACCAAGTTATTTTTAAATCTTAATTATATATGCCTACCATACCATAGAGTTTCAGACAATTACTAGATTTTCACTGAAATAAAATATTATTGTTATTAATAGTTTTATTGCAATTTTTTTTGTGTGTGTGTGCATTCATATGTTCCAGCTGTCATGCCTAAAAATATGCTATGCTAGTATTCAGTTGCAATTGCAACTGGAATCCATCTAGGAGTGCATGGTACAGTTTTGATCAGTTGTATGGCATTTCATTTCAACTGATGAGCATGTGGAAAACAAACTAAGGAAAAGGCTCCCTCAAATTTAAAAAAAGAGTTGAAGGATTTTATCCTTTATAGAAGGCTGAGAAATCAGCATTCCTTGACTTGCCTTCAGGAAGCTGAATAAAGATTGATTAAAATGCATTGGTTTCACAATAAAAAATGTTATATATAATCTTATGGTAATGATATGTGTTTTTGATCATTCCTTTTACAGATGTAAGAAAAGGACTCCTTTTCCCCAGGGTTGCAAAGAACAACCGCAAGTTACATCCCAACTCTGCCCGAGGTGTAACATCGTACAGAAAAATTTTTTCTGAGGTAAATTATGTTATGTCAGCTTATCAAACATTTGCCGCTTACAGAACCTTTCTCCTTCAGTAAATAAATTGAACTAGTTAATTATGACATACGATATTTTCCTAATAGATGTGCCAAGCTCTTTTTGATAAGGAGTTCACAACCCACAGCATTAGACGTTCAGCTGCTATATGGGCTGCTCGATGTGGGGCAGATGACAGCACGATTAAAAGGGCAGGAAGATGGTAGGTTCCATATGATGTTATTACATACTGTTGAGTCTGCGATAACATATTGCTTTTGTCTTGGAATGATCCAAGTGGGGCATTTGTTTGTCAATAGAAAACCTGTTTTCTCATTTGGCTATTTGCATTATGCATCTGTGATATCTACTAATAATTTCACCTCCAAATCACCATTGAGTTGTTCCAAGTTTTATACAAACAATCAGCAAGGGAAATCAGTATTTATTCATATCTAAGCTTAAGCTTTTTATTATAATTGTGCTTGCTTCATTTTGTCCCTAAAGATTAAGTGTCCCAGTCATTAAAAGTCCAAGAGCCTGGTTCACATACAAAAATACTGACCTAGGAAATGTAACTTTTATTTAACTTTACAACTATCCATGTATTTTCAAATTGACCTTTCAGGAAATCCAATAGCTTTGAGCTCTACACTCAAGATGCTAGAGCCCAAATGATAAAAGAGCACCATGATGGCTGCCCTGTATCAGATCATAAAATGTGGATGTTTAAGCCTCTACGCTAGTTAATCTGGCTTTATGCTATTCTTCAGCTGACTTCACTTTTTGATTTATGTTATAAATATGTTTCTTGATTTCTAACTTCAGTACAAGTGCTATGTATCCAATATTTCAGTTCTTTAGCCCATATTTTTAACACGGATAATTTTTTCGAAAGGAGTCTTTTGTTAAATCCTGTTTTTAATAAAGGCACTAAACCCATGAAAAATCCTTACAGCCAGAAAAGAAAACGATGGTTTAGTGTATGTTTCATAGGTATAGTAACTTCGCTTTGAAGCATAAAACGTTAACCTTTTTGAACTTGAAAGTTGGAATGAGAATAGACCTTTTAGTTCCACTCGTTTTTCATGAATTAGAGGATTGATACAAATCACTTCTTTCTAGATTTGACTAGTTTGTAAATCTTTCCTGGTTTTACCTCTTGATATTTGCTATATATGTTTTGCAAATTAAAGTTGTGTTCTTTGTATATATTGTAAATGCATTTCCTTTGACTATAAATTGAAGTGTGGCTTCCATTTTTGCCTTTGTAGTTCCTCATTTGGCAGGTCCAGTCTTTAAGTGGAGGGCAATCTTCACCACCATTTTCCCAGATTTCTTTCACTTCCTCCAGTCTTTCAATGTTTCTTGGAATTTTTAATGATTGCAACCAAAATTCAACACTTTGGTACATTTGAGAACCATACTCCCGAAAAACCTTCAAGGTATCAAGATCATTTGAATTTACTGGTTTTGGAGGTGGCTGTGCGTTCTGTGGTAGTAGTAGTGGTGGCTGTGCGTTCTGTGGTTGTGTGTGCGGTAGCTGTTGGGCCTGTGGTAGTAGCAGTGGTGGTGGCTGTACGTTCTGTGGTTGTGTGTGCGATAGCTGTTGGGCCTGTGGTGGTAATAGTAGTGGTGGCTGTGCGTTCTGTGGTTGTGTGTGCGATAGCTGTTGGGCCTGTGGTGGTAGTAGTGGTGGTGGATGTACGTTCTGTGGTTGTGTGTGCGATAGCTGTTGGGCCTGTGGTGGTAGTAGTGGTGGCTGTGCGTTCTGTGGTTGTGTGTGCGGTAGCTGTTGGGCCTGTGGTAGTAGTAGTGGTGGCTGTGCGTTCTGTGGTTGTGTGTGCGGTAGCTGTTGGGCCTGTGGTAGTAGCAGTGGTGTCTGTGGCGGTAGTGATGAATGTGCATGTGTCTGTGGTTGCTTTGGTAAATGCGATGATAAGCCCGGATCTGGATGCGACAGTGATTCTGTTGGGGGCAAAAGTGCATTGACCTGTGAAACCGATGACGGTGTGGGCGACTGTTGTGATATTGGAGCTTGGGGAAGAGCATGTCCAAACATAGAAATAAAAAGGGAAGCCCAATGAGCAATTTGTCTTGCGGCGTGTACTGCAGAATTTTCACTACGACTGTCTGGCAAACCATTTGGTGCAGCTTGAAATCCCTCAAGGCGCGCGTGAATAGCTTTGAGGGAGTCAATTATGGCAGCATTTTCCGACGACCTTGACTGTGATTGGACCACTGGTACCGCATCGAAGTTATTGAAACTGGAATCGAACGATTTTTGGTGTAGAAGCTCCCCAACCAACACAGCATCATCAACAATAGCTGCCAGTGATTTTTCGCTGGTGTCTAGCTTTGATTCCGTTTCAGGAGAAGTTCTCAAGGTTGCTAAAACTGCGGCCAATTCATTGTCCTGACGAGAAACGACGTCCGTATTAGCTAATTCGTAACGTATTTTGCGAACATTGCACAATGTTATTATGTTAAAAGTTAATGAACGGCAAGAAATATATCACCTCCTCATGTTCTTGATGTTCTGAGTCTTCCGAGTCTGTCCACTCTGATAAAGATGAGTTCTGTCATGAAAACAAAGAGACGGCATTGACTCATTAATATCTCACTATAACGCAGGAAATTTGTTTGTATTTTTAGAGTCACTTAAATTTTTTGAAATAGATCTTCATTTTAGTGATGCCATAAAAGGTAGGTTAGAACATAAGTTATTAGAACCACAATCGTATGATATTGCGCAAACAATCATTTGGCGGTTGCTACACGAGAAACCCGTTAGATAGACTAAAACATCACAGAGAGCAGCGCCAAAAAGAAGAAAATAAATACATTTACTAAGACATTTATGGCAATAAATAAAGATTAACTTTTTTATGAAATTGCCACGACCTTGTAGCGGAATAATGTTAAGTTACTTTACTTACATCTGATTCTGTGTTTGCGTCCTCTGAATCCATTTTTCTGGCAAGTCAAGAACACCGCGCGTGGTGAAACTGGATTAAAAAAGGTACTCTACACCTCCCAATTCTATCGGTGATTAGGTGTTGTGAATAATTTCAAGTGATGATGCAAAGACTACTCTGATAACAGATGACGACTAGTATTAGAACTAGTTTAGACTGCGTCGGTGATATTAAAGTTAAAACAAAGGTGTCGTGGTAGATAATCTTTTCTCCGTAATAAGAACAAGAGTAACTGACGTTTCGGACGTTAGTCCTTCGTCGGAGTCAATGATAACTCTGATAACTCTGATACTCTGATACATTCGACTTGTGCGTCTTATTATTATTATTATTATTTTTTCGATCTTTTTCTTACCAGTAAATGCTACAAGTATTGTCAAACATTAAAAAAAAACACACACACACACACGAGAGAATTACTTTTTGGAAAATCTTATTACCAACTTTTTTATTTAGCATCTCATAGTTATCGTCCCTTGACAAAAAGACGGCATGAATACAAGTGTCAAAAGAGTGACAATACACAGCATCAGTAGCTTTATTATCAAGATACCGATGTTACTTGAAGTGAGACAAAGAGCTACCCTACTTTTTAAAACTGGCGATAAAACGAAGTGAACACTTATATTAAGTAAACTGAATACATCATACTGTTTTTGATAAAAGTTCAAATGTTCTTTCATCTATGAAACGGTAACGGTAATGGAATCTTGTTTCTTATTATATGTTATGCCCATGGTTATTCATTGCTTTGCAATGAGTCATTTCCGTTAGAAGTGTCACCTCTAAAAACAATGAGGGTTTCAAAGTTTACAAAATTACAGGTATTGCTACAGCATAGAACATTTCCGTTAGAAGTGTCACCTCTAAAAACAATGAGGGTTTCAAAGTTTACAAAATTACAGGTATTGCTAAAGCATAGAACATTAGCTAAAAGGTATATCATACGAGGGGAAAAATATATATATATAGCTATGGATCTTAGGAAAAAAAACTAGATTATAATCTTAATAACTAAATGGTAATAATAATCAAATACAAAATAATCATGATCATGTATATATTAGATCAGAACGTATACATACTGTATATGTAGGACGTTATAATGACAACATTTCAAACATAGGTTACTGTTGCTCGCAGAATAACCTTAACTTAAAAATTCTATTTTCTTGTTCGAAGTCTCTTTGATATTGGGGTTGGGACATCTTCACCAGCAGCTATTTCTTCATCTGCCACTTTTTTTTTATCGCCTAAACGAAGTATTGCACGGAGGGTTGGCATCTCCTCTGGAACTTCCATTCCAAGGGCCTCTCTGCATTTTGGACAAGGCGTGCCACATTTATGACAAACAGGTATATTTTCATACCAGGGCATTGTGGCTGGTGGAGCTGTGTATGAATTGTCTTTTTCAGGAAAGGAAAAGTTTTTCCTTCTCCATTGGTCTTGGCACCAATCTACCAATTGCTTGGTCGCTCTATCCCCAAGGGACCAGCTACCCATTGCTTTTCTAGCAGCATCTTCTTGCAGTGCTTGCTGAATATGCTGAAATGCTGGCATTTCAACGAGTTTGCAAACAAAATTTGCAATGACTTCATGCACCTTCCAAGTAAAAGTGATCTTCTCTCCTCGTGCACAGCCTGACATTATAAGAAATTGCCATACAGCAATGTCGTATAGCGGCCTCAGAAATGCCAAAGGATTGCTTCGGGGCATGTCTTCCTATTAACTCGGGAGGAAAGTGGTAGGTAGTTGCAAGGGAGAAATCTGTAATGAAAAGATATCTATTATTCGAAATGTAAAAAAAGGTTTGCATACGTATACATGTTTAAACCAGTACTTAGTGCTAAATTAGGCCAAATTTGGAAAAACAATCGCAAACGAAATGCCACCGTAAACGTACCATTAGTTTGTTACGCTCGGCGGCGTTTTTATTTATTTATTTTGTTAAAGTTATTAAAGTGCGCTTATATACAGGAGTGGTGCGGTTGTATTCCATGCAACCCTCCTACTGTGAGATGTAGTGCAGATGATCTTCGACTGCCGCGCAATATGAACATAGCTTGCTGGATTGCTTTCTGGACAGATTAGTCGCGAAAAAAATAACCCTTTTTTTATTATTTTTGGCTCACCGGATCAAACAGGAGCTCAATAGTGGTTCAATGTGCTCGTCGCAATCATCACGAACCATTAACCTTTCATCGTTGTTATAGACTTAGGCATAACAAAAAAAATTCATCCATGTCTTTGAATACCTTTGATGCGCTCCAAGTTAAAGCGGTCCTTACCTTCTGAGTTGAGAAATACTAGTATATATTCGACTTTATGATTGCTTCTGTGGTTCTAGACGTATACTTTTGGGATCTAACACGCTCGATAATATTTACACGTGATGACTTAACTTCGGCGCGAGACTGAACGAATCATCTCTTAACCAATCAGAACGCTGTACGTCTAATATTTTATTCATCTTACATCACTGATGTAACCGCACACGCGGTTACGATTTTGAACTTTTTAAAATTTTTTTACAGTTTTGTGTTGTTGTGATGGCTTCCAATTCAGATCAAGCTGCTTGTCAATCGACATCATCTAAGAAGAAGGTTCCAGAAGCTATCACAGACTTACTAGATTTGGCAATTTTTTCGTTTGCTTGTCAGTCTGGCCTACGGTCATATCACAAGGTTCGAGGCGATCCGGTGATCGAAGGTGTGTGTGCGTTTTTTGGTCGCCTTCTTCAGTGCTCAAGCCCCGTAACGCTACAAGTTTACGAAGAAGTTGCTGCCATAAGATTTGGTGGTTGGGAACCAGGATCTGCCCCATCAAAAGAGCTCCTTACTTTGGTGTCTTCCAGAATGAAGACGCTGAAAAGTAAAGGCGAAATAAAGGAGAGCGACAATCCCGAAGTGCCGAAGCTGTTGCTGTTGAAGAAGGACAAATATTTTGAGGACGCAGACAGGGTGAAGACACGGTACTTCCCTAAGTGCTGGCGCTGTGGCGATCGTTGCGATTTCTGTCGCAATAAAAGGAATGCTTTCCCTAAGTATCTGGATAACTTCAATGTTGAGTAAGTTACGCATATTAATTTCCTCGTATCAAAATGAAAGCACACACTTTTTTGATCGAAATTTTCAAACAATCTTTTAAGGAATACCGCACATGATACAATAGAAACACAAAATGATGAATAGCATGAATATCGCTTAAGGTAGCTCCATATAGTTAATTTTTACCGCAAGGGAAATATTAACGAGTTTTATGATGGCGCGAGCTTTTAAAGCCACGAAAAACAAAATAAAGATGGCGGTGCGCCAAGCAGTTTCAAAAAATGTCGTAAAATTACTTTTATTTTGAAATTTGGCGGTAAAATGTCTTGAAATTTTTACAGTGTTTTTTCGATATCAAAAGCAATTAGCTTGCAAAATGTGTAGCGAGTTCTAACGACAGAATGTTTTTAATTGTGAAAAGACAGAATGTTTTTAATTATGAAAAGACAGAAATTGCGTTAAATTCAAGGTTCTTTCGTTGGGATACTTAAGTCGCGGTGTCAAATGATGAAATAAGTAGTATGATTTCAAAATTAACCGCGAAAAACTCGAGCTTTAATTTTTTTTATTACAAAAAAGCCTCAATTAAGACTAACGTTACGTTGCTATGGCGACCCGTCATGTGATATTTTTTTGTAAAAACTGAAACCTTGATTTACTAATATTAATACAATGCGCAAAAACGGGCCAAAACATTTTTTTTTTTTTAATACAGCAATATGTAACATGTACCTCAAAAGCCTTTTAACTATATGGAGCTACCTTAAAGATAATGAATTTTCAAAGTCCCATACACTGTTTACTGGATATATTGGAAGAACAATATTGCTTTATCACTGTTCGTGGTAAGAAACTATAATATATGGTTTTAAAATATATCTCCCTTTTACATAGCATTGCCTCTCCTTTCCTTGGAGTTTTGGAAGATATGCTCGGAGAGCATCAGAGAACCACGGACGATGAATCTGATGTGGATGGCGCCGTTAGCAAAGATAATGACGATGACGACACAGGAGATGATGACCTTTATACTGAGTGTTTCATGTCCAACAACAGCTTCTCGGATAACACTGATGATGATGATGATGAATTTTCTATAACATCAGATGTAGTTAGTAATGAAACAGCTGGTGGTGCTGGTGGTGCTGGTGGAGGAGGAGGAACAGAAGAAGAAGAAGAAGAAGAAGAAGAAGAAGAAGATTAAAGAAGAAGATTAAAGGATCCTTATACAATAGATCTAGACTTTTCAGCTTCTTATGCAAATTTCAGACCACATATTATGTCATTCCCTAGAGAAATGCTTTTTTTTAAATAAAATATTTATCGCATTTTCATCATTTTCTTCCTCAATTGGAAACGAATTCGTTAATTTGTGGAATTCAGTTCCACAAAAAGTTAAGTCTTCGAAATCAAGATGTTACAGTTAAGGAGAGCTTCTAGTATAAGGCTGTAAAGGTTTCTTAAGCACATATGTATTTCATATTGATCTCGTTTAATTATATATTCTTTAAATGATGTGTAACATATGCATTATATATATATGTGCGAATAAAGAATTGAATATCTACATTCACAGTTTATTTGTGCTTCACTTATGATACGGACCCGGGATACGGAATATAAACGATATGAAATAAAAGATATCTTGCTCTTTATATGTGGTAATGTAGACCAGTTTGTGGCTGTAAGAATATCTGTTTTAAAATATATATGACTTATTAATAGTAAAATATTGTAATACTGAGGCTGACAGTTGTGTTTGTCTGTTGGCGAGGGGTTATAATGGTTGAGGGAATGGGTGGGTTACAGGCAAGGGAAAGAGTGAGCTTTAAAGGAGGAAGTTAAGAGTTGCAGACACGCGGATTGTAAACTGATAATGTTGTGAGGATCGGAGACAACAGTCCGCTGAAATGTATTTCACTTTGACTGGCAATTGACCAAGTTTGAACCGTATGCTTCAATTCAACCACCAAATAGAAATTAACAGTTGATTTTAAAATGTAAGTGAAAAACCGGCACTGAACTAAAGCTTTGTTATCAATACTGAAACCAGTTTGTGTAAGGTATTACGGATTTTGCGTTTCAACGGGACAATGCACAACCGGCAGTCAACCGAAAATACGGATCCCCTTGGCGAGTAATTTATTTTACAAAATGGAAAGGAAGTTAAAGAAACTGCGTGCCTTAGAATTCCTTACGATTGACCATGTTTTGCGACAACGCAAACTGTGGTGACCATATATCGATAGCAAAACTTTGTTTAATCGAGGCAAAACGTTTATACACACCAAGCGCACCATTGCTTTGCTTTTTTCTAATATATATTGAACAAACATATTTTGCGACATTGCAAAATGTGGCGATAAATTATCGCCATAGATTGAATTAGCGCAAACCATGGCTTATGCGTGGGTACCACGTTTTGCGATGACAATTTGTCGCGAACTGTGTTGTTGAAAATTGAACCACAGTTTGCAATGACGCAATATGTGGCTAAGTTAACCCTAACCCTAAGACCATATTTTGCGTCGTTGCAAACTGTGATTTACAACCCATGGACTATATAGGCTTGACTTCAGATACCACAGATTGCGACATCTCAAACTGTGGCTTTGAATGGCCACCGTGTTTTGCGACCAACCCGGAACCATATTTTGCGTCGTTGCAAACTGTGATTTACAACCCATGGACTATAGGCTTGACTTCAGATACCACAGATTGCGACATCTCAAACTGTGGCTTTGAATGGCCACCGTGTTTTGCGACCAACCCGGAACCATATTTTGCGTCGTTGCAAACTGTGATTTACAACCCATGGACTATAGGCTTGACTTCAGATACCACAGATTGCGACATCTCAAACTGTGGCTTTGAATGGCCACCGTGTTTTGCGACCAACCCTAAGACCATATTTTGCGTCGTTGCAACTCCACAAGGCGGTATCGGCGGAGAATCGGCGAAGAGGTAAAAGTAAATCGTTTATTCTCACTAGCGCCTATAGTTAGTGGATAAACCTCTCTTAAAAACATTCTCTCTTAAAAAATGTTCGAAACATGCATTTATCAGGAGAGAGATGAGCATGCAAAGACTCAACAGACAGTAGTTCCACATTAATAAGAGTGAAGTGAATGAAAACTAAGGAAAGCTGCTCCCATTGCTTTCTATCGAAGGGCACGAGCATACCATACTATTTGCAATAATAAACTGCAAACTGCACTTGCGCCCGGCCAATGTTATATACTTGGTAATTCGATCTTTATGTTTTTGATTTTATGCTATAGCAGGATGATAAAGTGCAAACACAAACTTAAAGTGTGCAGGAAAAATAATACTTAAGTAAGAATGTTTATATTTGATAACATACAACTTTATAACATCTTACAAAAGAAATATAATAAATATCCATAGAGTGCAAACACTAAATCCGTGAAATAGATAATAAAATAACACTAATTTATGCAAATTCCTTTATCTTCTATTGTTTAATTACACTGCTATTTAGTGCTATTTAGTTAGTAGATCTACTGTTTCATGCTTTTAGAGTTTGCACTCTAATATAAAGAAAAGTATTTATATTTAGAATATATTATAACACTAAAAATCATTTTAAATAAGAATGTGTATATTTAATAACATACAACTTTGTAACATTTAAAAAAATAAATATAATAAATGACCATAATAAAAGAAAAGTATTCAATACAATGATATAACTCTATAAATCCTTTTAGAACTTGTATTGGCTAAATTATCAATTTAAAAAATTGGTTTATTTAATGACAAAACCAAGCTGTTGTACAAATAATGAAATTTAAAAATATGAAAATTGATATGAAAATTGAAACGATTCTTAGTGGATTCATAGCAGCTCAATTTTTGCTGAGGGGACCAGGAGAAAAACCCTCGAAGCACAGAAGAGAACCAACACACAACCTTCAAGCTTCATTTATAAATTCCTTTTTAATGATCTTAACAATTTACACCTACTTGCTAGAACGTCATACTAAAATAGAACATTAGTGATTTAGTGGGATAGGAATTACATTACAAAACAAAAGAAGATCACTGAAGCTGAACTTTTTCTTTTGTCTTTTGATGAATTCCTTTCTCATTACATTACAAATGTTCTATTCTTGTATGACTACCTTCTTGCAAGTAGGTGTATATGATATTTTCAGATTTAGAGTATGAATGGCATGCAAATTCCTTGGGCTATGGAGGCATGGTTTGGATGGGAATCATATTGTATTATATTCATAGCCATACTGTGTGAATAATGTTACAGTCATTCTAGAGTGCATGCCATAAATCCATGAAAAAAATACTAAGTACTATTAGTCAAAACAGGTTCTTGTATTATGGGGTACTTATTGACAGTTCAGGCTAAGTAGGTTCTTAAGTAGGTTCTTAATTTCTACAGAGTAGACATTGTTGATTATCAGAAAATAGTATAAAGTGTGGTTTGTTCTTCATTATATATATTTTTTCATGTATCCATGTTGCCAAAAGTCCAACAAAATTAATTGATCAATGATATATACAATGTATCTTTCCACCAAGAACTGCCAATATGGAAACCCTGCTGTAACAATAATATAACAATAATATAATTTAACCCCACATATAAGAACCTGTTGGAATTTGTTTGGCTACAAAGAGGTTCTTATATTTTGGGGTATTAAAAAATCAAATTTCTGCCAGAAGGTTCTTAATTCCCTAGGTTCTTACATGCGGGTTTTTACTGCACTTAGTTATCGACAAACTAAGAATTCACTAAGGCATGAAAAACACAAAGAAACACATAAAAGCTAGTTGTTTGCAATGCTCTGCTTCATCGATAGCATTATAGTTTGTAAAAAATAGTGCAATTTAACAATAAATATTAAGTTTTGTTTCATGGAGTTATGGCCTGCACTCTACTCTAACCATGCATGGTCACTTGAGTTGCACAATTAGTTTATCAAACAATGACAAGTGAAATTCATATTTGTATTTCAATTCATATATATACTTTTAATATATGTTGTGATATAATCTGTGTTTTTTTAATGTTTAAGCAAGTGACCATGGTTATAGAATGACAGTAATGTTATTCTGATTGTTGGGTGCTGGTATGAAGGATGGCTGTTGCAATAGCGTGAAGGATGCCTCATTTATTGTTGTGTGTGTGATGCAGGGGTGTGTGGTTCCAGAATTTTCCCCATAGAGATGTGCATCAATTAGCAAAGATTGCCAAATGAAAAAGTCAACTGTAATGGTGTGAAAGTGACTGTGAGAGTGGGAAGAATAGTCAATGTGCTGATTGTTGGAGAACTTCTTCATACACTGTTGTCTCTGAAGGATGAATGAATAGAAGTTTTACTTTGGGGGATGGGACTGATGGTGTTAGTGTTGTTAGCTCAGACTCGGGGATGGAAGTATGTCCTTGCATTCTCCAACTGCTTCACATTGATGACCAACGAAATGACCAACAGATGACAAATGCACTACTGCCTTGCTGCACATTGGGCAGATGCAGGGGTGCACTGTCATAGGCTGGTACTCCATCTGGAATAGCCTGGAATGATTATTCTGACCCTAAAAAACTGTAAAAAAAATTGATCTATATTATTGTAAAAATTTCATTTTATTGTCAGCTGTATAATACTTACATCAAAATACCTGGAATATAAATATATGAAAGCAAAATTCTATTCTGTTTTCGACTACTGTACCTCAATTTCAAGATAACATGTATTGTTTACAACATGGCAGCGGACGTGTTGTACAGTAAAAACCCGCATAAAAGAACACTCATTTTTGGAGTTGAGGCTGATTTTGTTCTTATTTAACGGGTGTTTACTGAAAATCAGCATGAAGGTGTTATTAAGGTGTTCTTAAAATAAAGGTTTCTAAAATGTATAACAGTATTACTATATATAGCTAGACTACCAATACATGTAGATGATATCAATGTGTAAGTTCAAAAATGCTATTAAAAAATTCTTGACTGCAATAATAACTGTATCAAAACAGTAGAAAAATAAATATTGTCAGGTCAGGCTTGAAGTCTGCTACTGGTAACACTGTAACATAAACTCTCCCCCCATCGGTGTATACATGAGTACTGTACTGATGAGGAGGCATTTAATAGTGATTTTTGTTTTTTAAGAACACGTTTTAATATTTCAGGTTCTTATTTACATGGTACTTAAAAACCCCAAATTCAGGATAAGTATTCTTAACCCACTTGGTTTTTACTGTATCAGAATTACAACCAAGAGCCGAAGGCAATTGAAAGTCAAAGGAAATCCTAACAAGATCTCTGATGAAAAAGGACGTGCCATCTTTAATTTCGATAAATTTAGAAGAGAAAGATGTGAATTAAGGAAGGAAGAAAGTAAAAAAAAAAAAAAAAAAAAAAGAAGAAGAAATAATTATCGTTGATACAAGTCCGGGTAGAGTCCCAGCTCGAGTCCTGGCTCGAGTCCCGATTAATAATTTAGGTACACTCGACTCTTTCATAATATAAGAACGACGTGACACTTGGATATTTTGGATCTTAGTAGACTGCCGCACAACATCTCGACAAAAACTCCGTGTTCGGCAGTGCGAATTAAAAGAATACATCAGAGAGCTTTTGAAAACAAGAACGTAGTTATCTGTTTTTTCTTGGACTGGTTAGCTTATCTGCCGTATATATATATATTTTAAATCGACTGCCGGACACGGAGATCAAAAATATCTAATTGTCACGTCGTTCGTATGTTGTTGAGCGACGAAGAAACCTCGAATCTTCGACTTTGTAATTTCATCAGAGAGCTTTTGGAAACTAGAAGGAAGTTGTTAGGATTTCCTTTGACTGGATGGCTTATCTGCCTTGATTTTATTAAAAACGTTCGACTGCCGGGCATAGCGTATTTGTTGATATGCTGTCCTTCCCTGCTGACATCTAATGGTTTAACTGAATATTGAACGACTCAATTCTTTTCTGAAGAGATTTCAGCCGTCGTATTTTCATGATTGTTAAAACAGCTTTCAAACAGTATGAAATAAAGACTTCAATCTACTCACATCTGAAATGATCCAGAATCGATCTCTAATAAATGTAAAACTACGGAGAGAACACTTATTAATTATTTGCATCTCCGATCAGTACATCCAGTCTAGTCAGGCAAATAATTGGTAGGAAAATGACGTCACCGTAGGAATATTGTAGGATTCCTACGCCCATATAAGGAAGCAAAAGAGAGAGAGTAATTATTTTACGTGTTTCGTGGTACGTCCGATAATAATATTTATGATTGCATTTTATCTGAATTTTTGAGGAAAAATTTAGTGCTTGTATTAATTTCGTAAAAAAACTCTGTAGAGGTGGCTAAAGTTGGACACCCATAGCAGTAATACAACAAAGAAAGTTGTTAAATTTTATAAAAGATACAGGTACTTACAATTTCAAGAGCAGCTTTTTTGTTGCTTGGTCCCTCTTCTTCATGATCAGTTGTTTGCTTTAAGCCCTACATGTATATGAGATATATTGGGAGCATAAATGTATGTTATTATTAATATTATTATTATTATTATTATAAAATAATAATTATCAATTATATTATCAATAATAATACTAATAAGTATAGGTAATAGGATTACATACATGCTGTCCTGTTTGAAAATAATTGGATGAAAAAAATTCAGAGGACTGACAAGATTGGAAGAGGCCGATAGGCCGAGTCCAATATTTGGCAGTTCAAGGATTTTTTTAATTCAATTATTTCCAAATTGGACAGACATGTAATACTATTGCAGATTAATTATATCATTGTTTTTTAACGCTAAAAAGGTCTTTAAAAAGAAGATCCCAATTTAACAACTTCCACCATTTGGAAAAAAAATCAAAAAAAAGTAAACAAAGGCCGGCCGGTCGTAAGCAGATGTCGCGTTGATTGGCTCAAAGTCAATTTCTATTGTTTCCCCTGAGATTTGATTGGCAGATACAAAAAATGCGAATGGAAGCCATCCAGATTAATCTTTAATTTGGACAGGAAAGAAATTTGAAAATTGAAAATAATACAATAGTTGCTATGGGATTATAAAGTGATGATACAATTATAATAATAATAAAAATAATAAAAATAAAAATAATTATTTTTATTTTTATACTTATTATTATGAATATTATAATAATATTTAAAAACATATTATTAAAATAACGATAATAATAATAATGATAATAATAAATTATGTAGGTTAACACAAAACAAAGGCAGGGGGCTGTGCATATGTTGTTTTAATTATTTAGTTTCAATAAAGTAGTTTAATTTACATATTGATTATAATTGTATATACTTATATTTATATTCTTATATTTTATATTCTTATAATAGTATCATTTATATTAGTGTTATATTATATTTATCTATATTGTTGCTGAAAAGCCTTGTAAAAAGGAGCCTCAATAAATGTATGTATGTGTATGTATGTGTTGGTTGATTACATAGGGAAGACAATATTTTCAAGGATACTGAACCAATAAACTTACGTTAAGATTTCTTTTCTTCAGGGCATCCTGAGCTGACACCACCTTTAAAGACAAAATGTAATGTTTATAGTTGAATATTATGATTACAAAATCCTAGATCTAGTACTACTGATATCCTCATCTTAACTGCCCCTTACTTTAGAATTACTTAAGATGTAATTAATAAAAAATAGATCAGACTAATTTTTGCCATAATCTTAGCCTTTAAATTACATCTAAGTATAATTGGTAAATCTTCACCTGATTTTTTCACTAGAGTTTATCATTATTCGTATTTTTTTGCTATATGTAATTTAATTTTTCGTTAGGGTGCATTTAATTTGGAGCCAATCTCTGTTGTGCTTACCCCTTCCAATATAGCTTTGGAAATTAGATAATTTTCATGGATAAAGTTATGTAAATAAACAAATAAATATTAATTTGTTTATTGATATCATTTATGAAAATGCTCGATAATAAGGGCTTGTAATACACGTATGTAATGTGGCTTTGAATAAATAAATTGAAAAGAAATTTTCTTTATATAGACAATGGAAAAATATACCTAATAGTCACTGAATGTTTAAGGTTATAATGTACATTCACAGGCTGTTTTGCAATAATTGTACATAATTCAAAAATCAACAGACGGGTCATTTTTTAGAAAACATATATTGATCTATATATCATTTTAAAAGGTTATACAGTCGATCCCAAAAACGTTGTCCAAGTGAAAAGAAGTTTATAGGACAATAAATGTCACGTGTTCATTAAATATTCAGTTTTACGCGCGTGGATTTTTTAAATTAGCATACTGATGCAAAAGTAAATTACAGTATTGAAAACTGAATCTGAAAGATGCCGCGGGCTTTCTCGGATGATTTAGGTGGATAATGGTATACCAACATTTGTTTTATGCAAAAACATACCAGGAGATAGCCCCTAATCTGTTTGTAAGTCCTAAAACGGTCAAACGGACGTCTACACTAGTGGAGACATTTATCCTTGGCCCGTCGGTCGACCTCTTCAACCAGGAACACATGAAGAGTATATCGTCATGGAGTGTCTTCTAGAACATCCTGAAATGCAATTGAATGAAATAGCGTCGAAAATATTCAATACAACTGGCTCTGCTTTTAGTGCCCAAACATTATGCAGAACGGTCCACAGGCTTGGATTCACGCGCAAGAAGGTATGGTACGTGCAGATTGGTTTGCTCATTACTCATTACTCAGTCTTGCAGAACGTTCTCTAAGTCTGGTAAGGCTTTCACTAGCTCAGAACGTAGCTCTGAAACGGTCTCTAACACTGGAAAATTGGGTAAACTTCTTACAACGTAGCTAGACTTCTTCTTGGAGTCCAAAACCCGAACTTCTAAAGTCGAAAGAACTTGTTTTGAATTACCCGCCGTCGACATTTTCTGCCACGCATGTGATGCAGCACGTTCAGATTCCTATTTCCACACGCGCGTAAAACTGAATATTTAATGAGACACGTGACATTTATTGTCCTATAAACCTCTTTTCACTTGGACAACGTTTTTGGGATCGACTGTATCTATGACAGACTACAATGTTGCACACCTTGGTTTTTCCACTAGACGTACCCCTAGTTTTGCTGTGGTAATTGTTCTATGAAAAAAAAAAAAGATAAGCAGATTGCATGTACATCTTGTATTAAGTCTGCACTCGTCCAGATGCACAGATGGCTTAAAAATGTGGTGCGAAAAAAGACAATTTGATTTGAGTATATGACTTTTTATCGTTTTTCTTTAATGCGCAGAAAAGTTAAATAAAGCAATTATTTTATATAAAAATAAAATCAAAAAAATTATTAGTTACTTTTTTCTGTGCAGCATGGCAACTGAAAGGAAGCTCATTGTTTGAAATAACCATGATTGTCATATTATAATGTGTACATCTGTACTCTGACAACATAAAACTCTGGACCAATCAAAGTATACATAGTAATGATACCCCAACCACTCTAAAGTATTTAATATACAAAACATTTTCTTACTTTGCCTTTGTAAGCACTTGGCTTTCTGGCATGGGATAACTTGTTCCCAATGAAAGCTTTTGCCTGCTTTCTGTCTAAGGTGACAACACCATGACCATGTACAATCAATACTGAAAGTATCGTATCAGGGTTTAGGTGCACTTTAAATATTGATGATAAGTTATGAAAAGAACAAGTTAGAGTATTTGTTGTTGTTTTTATGATTTTGAAGTTTTAAGACCTCTAAACAAAGTTTTGTAATATATGCACTTCGCTTTTCGACTTCCATACCCTGATTCATCTCAGTTCTTCTTGCAAAGAATTGGCAACAATCTCTTTCATAGTAAGCTATTTAATAATTCTAAGGGTATATATAGTGACATAGAATTCCAATGGGAACAGGGGGGGATAAACAAATAAGGAGTTCCTTGGCCAGGGGCCTTTAGCCGTTTTGGAATTTCCAAAAGCTAGGGGGTAAGAAAATCGGTGTCGCCCATGGTATAGGTATGGATATTTTCTGGAACTACCCAATGAGCAAATTTTCAGTAAAATCTGATACGTTTTGTGACAAACAGAAATACATGTGCTTCAGGAAATATGGGACTAAGCCAGACCTTAGCACACTTAAGCTCTCAAAAATGTCTATTCATTTTTTGAAGCTAGGTGAACAAGTAAATTTTCTTTGGCAGCAGCCTTAAAAAAATGTGAAATCCCTTAAATGAAAAAAGTTCCTACTTACCACTACTGTTTGTAGTTTCATTAATTTGTTGTCCTGCCATGTTATCCTGCTCTCAGCCTCTAGATATGGAGAAAAAGTTATAATTGTAAACTTACTTCATTTCTAGTTGCCTATTGCTGTGGTTTTCATATCTATGCAGACAGCAAATTTTAAACATCGATGTGCAAAGAAGTGTTTTCAGCTATTATTTCAAAAACCCCATTCACAAATATTTGAATGACCAATTCCTAGCCAATGCTAAGATTTAAAGATTATGACCTTCATTTTAGTAGTTTCAAAACAAACTCAAATTTAAATTTCAAATAATAAATGAAATCTTCCAGCCATGATACAAACACATGAAGGAATGCTGAACTGCCCTTCCATGGTAATAGGTTAATAAATTTATACATGGCAAAAGTGGTATAAGCATGTTGGTAAGCTCATACTTAAGCTGTGCCTTGATTTATTCTCATTCCACATATAGCTGCTAGTGAGGTCAAATATGCGGGAAGTAGGGGTGTTATAGCAGCCAGTATTTAATTCCTTGCCTTTCACCAACGCAACCTGAGTTTGAGCCTTGCCTTTCACCAACGCAACCTGAGTTTGAGCCTTGCCTTGCTTGGTTTTGTAGAGAGCAAAGATATTTGTAAGAACTCTCCTGTGCTTTGAGGGCTTATCTCTGGGTCCTCCAGTTTTTGTCCCTCCATAAAAATCAACTTCTAAACTCCAATTCGTGCTTTACCTGTGTTACCCTCCTAACCAGAAAGGTTTGGTTTTACACAGGTAGTTCATTTGCATGTGATTCTGGCTCATGGGCTCAGTGTTATACCAGGACTTCATCCATAAATTCCCTCCAAAGACAATATATGCCGGAATGATAACGTAAAAATAGTATGAATAGCAGATTTAAGTTTATAATGTCTACATCAGTCATGGGAGTTCTTATCATATAGTATTGACACAAAATTCATAAAATGTTGAATGAAAGCTATCAAACTATTGTATTGGTCCACGTTGAGTACTCAGCACTTCGATTCCAATATGAATTAGACCCACTTTCGATTGTAAATATAAGAACTAGAAAATCGTTTCTGATAAGCTTCAATTGTAAAAAAAATGATGCTGTAGACAAAAGGTCGAGATTATAAAGCATAAACACAATAGCAAGACAATCGCAACCCGGGACGATCCTTCCCCTTGTTTAGGAGGCCTACCATATTAAATATAAAATCTAAATACAATCTGAATTTCAGATAATGCTTCAACTAAGTAAACCACTTGGAGTTTTAGTTGTTTTTTTCCATAATCTAAAGCGAATATATCGAACAGGCTAGCTTAACCTAGCGAGGATTTCACACCTCCATCTTGATCAGAGTGAAAGGCGTAACGAAAAGGAACATTAACTTAGGTTACGCTCAAGATTATGTCTATAATAATCACAGATAAAGACACAATACATTACCTGGTAATTATTCTTGAGAGTGCTTCGAGGTTTACGTTATTTTCAAGAGTTGTGACTAGCCGCCTACTTTCTCTGGTAAGTGTGTGTAGCGTGGTTAACGTGTCCGTAGTCTTGCCAGCCCGGGTCCCGAGGGGAGATGACGATACGAAGACACGATCACCATGCAATATCATTGGTAGATACTAGAACGCATCTTATTGGCCAATAGATCAGAAGACATCTCTGCCATCGAGGACACAACCACCATGCTACATGCTTAAATTAAATTGAGTAAGTATATTTTCTAGAAGTTGATGTCTTATTAGCATATCAAAGTTGGGGTAGTAACGAGCCACAGCCGAACAAACTTGCGAACAGCAGGTGTTCCAGTTGCTAAGGTGTGACGTCATAATCTTTACATCGTGAATTACGAAGCAGAAAGTAGATCAAGAATTCAACTACCAAAGTGGCGTACTGGTCGAAGGCTGCTGCTGGCTTGATGGAAGGCTGTTATTATCCAAGAGAAAGGGATTTCTGTAACCTGCCGGAGTTTTTGCAGCAATTTTAAGGCGCGCAAGGAAGGAAATAGATCTTGGGACGGACATTTATTATGTTTGTGAGTGTGACGTCACGTGCAACCCAAGAATAATACGGTATCAGACTTCGCAAATTATGAAAGTTGATAAATTTGCGAACTTTTTTTTACTAGTATATGATATAATTTTAAATTATATTAATACGGTATCAAGAAAATTGCGAACTTTTTTTATTAGTACTGTCAAAGAAAATTGCAAAATTTGCAAAAATGCTAATTCCCTTTACAAAATCTGTAATCGGAGTATCACTTATTCAAAATATGCCCATCAGTTGGGGATCTTTTGGTTGCTAAGAGCGTGTGTCTCGTTGGCTTTCTTACAACAAAGGAAATCCATAGGTGGAAATCCCTTATTAATAATGCGTGACAGAATATACTAGTCTACCGGCGCTGTTTGAAATTTTGTTTGAAATAGTGTTTTCCTCGTGACGAAATGAAATAAGTCTTCACTGCTTTTTATATTGATTTTTACTTCTCCTGATTTTCCATCTTGAGCCTCCTAGCCCTTCGCTTTTGGGTTCCCTGTGTTAGAACAGGGCAAAAAAGAACTCGATACTTTAGCTCAAGCAATATTTAGGGAAAATTCCCATTTCAAACTTTACTCAACCAGGAAATTATGCTAGAATGATTTAGTATCATTATCCAGGTAATTATAGAAAATCGAGTGCGCTGATTGGTCGAGAACTTTGTACTATTCAACAATTATTTGCTTAGGGCGAAGTGAATATCGGCGAAAATTTACCGATCCACGAGTCTTCGATATTCACCATAATCACTGAGCATGTATAATTTTAGACTTGAATTTCAGAAAAAAGAAGACGAAATTCAGCATTAAAAACTTTTTAGTATAACTTCCGCTTCTAAACAAGTTTTGAAAACATAAAACAGGAAGGGTAAGTCCCTATAATATTTGAATTGAACCGGAAGTCGCTCAGTTTAATGCTTGAACGTGGAAACTGCATCATATGTGTGTTTGTGGCGGGGTTTGTTTCCCTGCCGTTATGTTCTCGATCAATACAAGACGAAGTACATCGTCTTCATTAGGATTCATGACCTTCACAACGGCACAATGTTGATGGTTATAAATACCTTAACTATGTTGAGAAGAGAAGGTTAGGTTAAGGTAATGCGTTTGATTGTGCGTAGGCGAGTGGGAGCCCTGTGGCTTTATATAATATTTCCTGAACTGTTCGAATGGATCTCTTTATTTACCTTGGGCGTAATGTTTCCCCATTTCAGACCACGTGTCATACTCTTGAGACTAAGATTTATGTGTCTTCTCTTGTACGACCGTTAAACAAAGAAATGATACTCTAGGGAATAACACGTGGTCTTGAATGGGAAAACATCACACCCAAGGTAACACGGTATATCCATCTTGTTGCCATGGAAATATCACCTATCAAGAATATCGGTTTTGACACCTAATAGAGTGCAGTAATAATTTTTATTGATTAATAATTTGTGAGTGTTGGCTCTGGGTTTTCGTGCGCTCGGTTTTTTGTTGCTCTTATATGAGGCAAACTTTACACCTGCTCGATATAGTATAAGAGAGCATTAATATTATATTAAAAAACGGCTTTCTAATAAACGAGCAGAAGTATTTTATCAGGATTTATGAACACGAGGCGTATCCGAGTGGTTTTAGACCTGATAAAACACGATCTGCGAGTTTATTGAACGGCTTAAAAAACTCATGATGGATGTTCTCATATTGTATTGAAGTCTTTACGAAATGAACCAAGTTTGATAGAGAAAATCCAAGTTAAAGTTTATGCACTTGAAGACGAATCTATATCAGATATAAAACCTCCTTCATGGTCATGATTTCTATTGTGTTTCCTTCATGAATTAAAGTCATAAAGTCATTTCTAATTAAAGGTCGTAGTGTTAACGGGACGGGGGAAATTCTTGTGTAGTATGTGGGCCGAGTTTCAACCCACATGCCACACAACGTCAGAGTTAAGGCAGTAGTATTCAATCTGAAAGTGCAATGCAAAAGCCGTGTAAAAACTGTGATTGCAGGAGTTCCGCACTGGGCAAGTTCAGTGGAGACAGAAAAGTGTTGGTGCAACGAACAAGGAGGGAAGAAAGCCAACCCCGTAGAACAGTACGACTATCACCCAGTTGTTTGACTGGCTGCTGACTGACCGTGACTGACCGTGACTGACCGACTGACCGACCGACTGACCGACCGACTGACCGACTGACCGACTGACCGACTGACCGACTGACCGACTGACCGAC
Source organism: Actinia equina (assembly GCA_011057435.1). Lineage (NCBI taxonomy): Eukaryota > Metazoa > Cnidaria > Anthozoa > Actiniaria > Actiniidae > Actinia > Actinia equina. Next base: position 118,312 of record WHPX01000665.1, on the reverse strand, counting down.
TGACCGACTGACCGACTGACCGACTGACCGACTGACCGACTGACCGACTGACCGACTGACCGACTGACCGACTGACCGACTGACTGGCGGTCGTCTCATGTTGGCCTGCTTATTAGATTCCCTAGCTCCTTCTCGTTTCCTTCTTTCTTCCAACGATGTAGTAGACCCCTCTTTCTGACTGCCTGACTGCGCGTGCCTGACTGCCTGACTGCTTGACTGCCTGCTCGTTTTCTTTCTTCTTCCAACTACGTACTAAACAGCCTCTCTTTCAAAACGGAAAGAAAGCTCAACTGACATGTAGGTCTATCCTCCACGTTACCGATATATGACTGACATTAATCTTCCGATCCTTCCATCCACGTAACGTGCAAGTATTAGAACTATTTTCTTAACTAACACTTATATTCTCATCATATTCTCATTAAGCCGAATGTCTGACGATTTTCAACAGATTAGGTCTATTAAGACTTTACTTAGCCTCCTTAGGAATTGTCATCTTTGATGGATTAAAAATTGAATAAATAAATTCATGCGGTATTTTACTGAATTCCTTAACAGTGAGTAAATGACCTCTCCAAGACGTACGATACAAGCTGGAAAAGAAGTTCAACAAAGTAGCTTTTCAGTCATACTTATTAAATTCAATATTTTTGAGTTTTAGCGTTGTATGATTGTTACCTCTTAGAGTATAGCATCGTCCAGTTGCCCGCAAGGAGATCCAGCATCGTGAGTCTCATTATCAACTGTAGGTCGTAAAAGAATCAAGCTAGAGCAGTACGATCCTCAAAATATCGCCAACCAATCATGATAAACAACTCAGTCCACTTCAAAACATCCGTAATGATGTCATCGATGCTTTTCCTTCCTGCAATAAAGGGCTTGCCTTGGAACTGGTCAACTCAGCACTTCTAGAAACACCACGCTTGGATAATGACTAAACAAAGACAAATCGTCGCCAGTCATACAGTGTAAAATCCTCTACTGGACGGATAGTGGGTGAAAAAGACAAATATTTTGAATGGCTGTTGAAAGTTCAATGGGCCCCCTTCGGTGTGCGAGGGCTGAGACCGAATTGACTTACCGGCATGTATCACAACTTTCTCTTGGGTTTAAAAATGCTCCGAGTTTTGGTGGTAAAGCTCAAAGAGTGATTTCAAACGCTGGAATTTTCTCTTCCTGCAATAGTTATAAACTGGTGGATAACAAAGTTTGGTAAGTCGTAAATTCTATTTCAAAAGTGAAATAACAATGCAGTTTATTCGAAACATCTTTTCTTTTAACGGGTATTTGTCGAGCATTTATTCGCATCATTATTTCCTCTTTTCTCGTATTTAAAAAAAAAAGTAATTTAAACAGTATCATAATCTTTAAGTGTTAATTATCTAGATGTGTTCAAGGATTTAAGATTTCAGACACAAATTAATTGTTGATCAGATAACCCGGTTAACGAGTAGTCGTGATGCTCAGGCCAAGCGATGCATTGCGCTTTCAGCGCTATTAGTTTTCGTTTCTCCTGTACAAGTTACTTCAAATATCAAAGTATTCAAACATCCTTTGGTTTAGAGACTGAGTGTATAGCAAACAAATACTTTTGACATGATTTTGACTATTTGTTTCTTTGTTTCTGAAGTTTATTTATATTATTAAGATAAAATGAATGCGCAATTATTATATTGTCCGGATTTTTACAGACCACCCTTTTTTAGTGTCTATATTTTTGCAAACATTGTAGACTACCTCAATTATCTTATAACTAATTTATATAGGTTGGTAAGTAAGTATGAGTGAGTCTTTACTCTACTGGCTCCAAGGCGCTGTCTAGTTGGTCGTTTATTTTATGATTACATATTTAATGAGTTCGTGTTTAGTAGCTAAAGATGATTAAAGTATAGAGGCCACATGAGGTAACTCAACGAAGAGCGTCATATTCATCCTAGGCGCCATATTATCTAACCAGTTATTAAGAAACAAAAACCCTAAATTCGCTTCTTTTCATTAATCATTTGGAGCCATTGTTGGTTGTCAACAAAACACTCAGTACTTAACTATTGTTTCTTTGCCAATAGGTCTATCGCCTTGTAGTTTAAACGTGCTAAGATCATCACAAGCTAGACTTAGTGGCGGCCTGAAACCTCTATAAAACGATCACCCCATTTTTAACTTAGTAACAGTCATAAGAGGCTTTTGAGATACGATCATTGAGTGAACACGCGGTTTTGAAGTTGCAGGAAAATCAAGTCCGAAGATTTGCTCCCTTACACTTTACTTCCTCGAAAACTATTGTTTGTCAAGGTAATCATATGCGTTACGCTGAACGATCAATGTTTGTCTGTTGTTTTTGATTTTGAATGACAAAGCTGCTAGTCGCAGAACTCCTTGCATTTTGGACTCTTCTTCTTGCTAAGCATTAAATGTTCCTAGGCTAATTTGTCGATCTAGGAAAATGCCTTCAGTAGTTATGACAAGAAGAGATGTGAATCGTCTAGCACTAACCACAATGCAAGAACCGAGATTACATTTTGATGCTTTTGTGAACTTTCCTGATTCAAACCAGTAGCTGCTAATTAAATTTAAGTCTTCAAGGATCTTTGGAGAGGGAAATTCGATAATATATTTTTTGTAACATTGTCATTATTTTTTGTTGCAGATTGAACATGTTGGTCGTTCCTAAGTCTAAGACCGGTATCATAATTCTACTAATAGTAATGCTGAAGGCTTCACTCAATAATGGAAGATCGTTATCACAGGATTCGCTATATTCTACTAATGATCTAGAAAGTCAAGGATCGATGAGAAAGGTTCCTCTGCAGAATAAGTTTCCCTTATCTCCAAAAAACCATATGCCTTCAGGAACATCAGTGGTCGTTCAACCATCATCATCATCGGCGACTTCTCAAAAAACACACAACCAAATGTTTCCACTGAAGGGTGGCTCAACTCTTTTGGTTCTTCCATTCTTAAGAACAGCAATACCAAAAGACTGGTGCAAGACGAGAAAATTCCTTCAGAAGATTCATCATCATGGGTGTAATTCAACGTATATCACGAATAATGTCTGCGTTGGGCAGTGCCTTTCTGTGTTCATCCCGAACCACTTTGTGTCATGTTCGTATTGCACTCCTGTTGAAAAGAATGTCATAAGTGTTGAACTCAAGTGTCCTGGGCTTCAAAAGCCAGTTGTGAAGAAAGTCAGTATTGTGAAGTCCTGCCGGTGTATGCCTTGTGGAAAAAACTACCCGTCATAGCGACAATAAACTATGCGAAAATTCAAGATATCTATCTTTGAAGTCTCCACAGAGAGTTGTCCACTCTGTATAGTTAAGAAGTCAATTCACGACTTCATTAACTGATAAAAGGCTTAGAAACGAATGTCTGCTGTTCCGCTATTATAATTACAGGCAACTAGAAAACGTGTTCTGAAACCACACAAAGCAATTCCAATGACCCAGAACGGACAGTTCTACGAAGACCGTTAGAAAAAAAGTTGACCACTGGATAGTGAGACTAAAAATATGAACACTTAGCGGTTCCACTCCAAGGATGAAGTTATATTATGATTATCATCGACAGATAAAATCGAAAAACAAAATTATTATTTGAAAGCAATGTAAATATACAGAGTAGTAATGAAAAATTGAGTAAAATTGTAAATATTGACGATGAAGGTGTTGTGAATATTATTGATGTTAAACATGGTTCATTGTTCGCTTCGCTGGCTTTATTAGTGCTTCGATAGTTAATGGTGCTTCATACAAGAAGACTCATCATTCCATAGTAGCTCGTAGTGAACTGTTAAAATATTCATATGGTGTAACTGCATATAGAACAAACTTAGCTCACCGCCGGTACTATCGCCCCAGAATTTTTCACTCCTATTTCTTTAAAAAATGAGTCCAATCTACGTTTTTTCATGGATCGTCTGACTGACGGAACAAGCTAAATCGTGATACAACTCATTTTTTAAATAAAAAGTTTAAAAAATCTCTGCCACTTCATCAGTTATGTTGCAATTTTGGATTTACGTCTCTGTAGACTTTGTTAAAATGATGCCACCGGAATTACATTTGTCTATGACGACTCTTAACTTGTTGATACGTACATAGTTGCAGTTTTTGAACCCTGTGATTGTGCAATAATCCTTGCGTGCTGTCAGATATTTTCGCGCTAGGTAAGCTAGTGTTGAGTCATAGAGTTCTCTTTACTTTTACCAAAGTTCACGAGCCGACTTCCCGCCCGCAACTAATCAGGGTTATATTTTAGTTGGAGTTCTTTGGAGTAGGTGAATTACGATACTTATGCCAGGACTACCAGCTGCTGCAATAAGAATTTCCTCTCTTTTGCCACGAAAATATTTACTTAATTAACAAGAGTAGATGGGCAGAGGAAGAAGATTATAAGGAAGAGTCGAATTTGTTTGACGTGTGGTTCTCTCCCATTGCCACCACGTTTTTTCTCCAACTAGGTTCTCCGGTTTTCAGACTGCCTCCACAAAAATCAGCATGTGAGTTGAGAGTTGTGTGGTGAGAATATTAAATGCAGTGGTAGTGAATGTGAAGTGTGTTGTATACTGAGAAGACCAGGCAACGACTCTGCCTCATTTCATGACAAAATAAAATAAATATTATAGTAGTTTTGGCGCGCGCCGCGTCGTTCATTATGATATTGAAACCTATGTTTCCTAATCTGCCAAAAAGTTTACTTAATCATGCTCTTTAATTACATAAGTTTGATACATTGACGCGTTAGTTATTGAGGAAAAGAATATTACGTGTACCTCGAGGCATAAATTGTCGTTCTAAACCCAGGTATTTTACTGACAAAAATGTATGAAGACAATTTAAAAAAAACTTGGTCGTAAATGACTTTGTCTTAGAAATCGTTTATCAACCCTTGATTGAATGGTGCTTGAGTAAAAACCGCAATGAGGTGTAAATAACCCAATCAAACATCATTGGCGATACAATATGGCTTCCTGTCTCAAAAGGAAAGTATTAATTAAGAAGGTACACTTCCGATTACACGACAGGGCTTCTAGTTGCATTGATTTAACGTACTTCTAACGGTCTATACAGGAAGTTGTTGACAGCAAGAAAGGACTAGAGTGGTTTAGGAATCTTTGAATGATCGAACAATTTGTTCACCTGTTTTAAAGGCGACGTCGAGTCTATACTTCTAAAACCGAAGACCCGTTTAAGGTTCTTAGCTTCTCGTGTACAAAAGGTTGGATGCGGGAAAAATTGCGAACAAATAGATTGCGAACAAATACCAGAAAATAAGAAAATATAACTTTTTCCAAAACAAATTGGCATTGATTTGACATTGGAATTATAGGTTTTTTAATCAGGGATGAACGAATACTGAATAATAGGTCCAAAAAAAGACTCTGAGGAACTCCAACAAACGAAGAATTTACCGTTTATTTAAATAATTACTTTCTACCGTTGATCATGCTTCGGATTTTTCATAACTTTGGAAAACACAAATCCTACTGATCTGTTCTTAAGGATTCTCCTTTCAGTACATGGGTGCGTGTCTATATAATACCACACCATCAAAATCACAGTAATGCGAAGAATCCTGTCTACCATAAAGGAAGTGTTTAACTTATAATTGACGCGGTTTGTTGGCGCCGTTCAACGTAAGCCAGGAGTCAAGCCGTCTCTTTCGATTCATTATTAGTCCGAACGAGCACTAGCCAAGTCTCATAATCACTCACTAAGTTATAGATCTATTATTGATCTTGTTGTATCATTAGAGAAGGCGTTACGAGGCATACGTACAGTTTGCAAGAACTTCTACGGATCGGAGATGAATTATTTATACCATGTATATTGGCCTCTGTTCTCGAATCGTGTATCTTATTTACCTGGAGCACATGGAAAAGGAACTCATATCACGTACTTGCATCTTTCAAAGCAGAGATGAAATCTTTCATCTTATGCGCAATTGTTTTAGTCGTCCAATTTTTAAAAAAGGCAACTGAATATGCATTTAGGTTTCTTGATGTTGCCAACATGGTCATTGAATGGCGAATAGTAGAAATATCATGGGCTCTTGCAATTTTGTTATGATCTTGGGGATTTAAGACCTTTCACTTATTTCGTTTATACATTTCGTTTATACTAGAGATAACGAAGTTGAAATGCGCCAGAAATTGCCATACAATCTAAATATGTACACTTTAAGCCATTTCCATCGATCATCGAAATATATTATCAATAGCAAACAGTAGTCCAGACATGGACCCACACTTTTAAATTGTCGATGCGCGCGGCAAAGACGAACCGAGTATAGTAAATGGAAAGAGACTGGCTGTAACTTTTCTCAGTCTGGCTTCTGTTTTTATGTTATTTCCGAAGCATAATTATCTAGTAAAAAAAAGGGGTCAATTTTGGATTAGTTTAAGAGAAGATAAGTACAGATCTAACAAAAAATATTCTAGTCTTCTTATCTTCATCAGGTGCTCTGTCGTAACCTTCCTCAAGGTATTTGTGTTTTCCTTCCACTTCGAAGTATTCTCTCATTTTCTCCTGCGCATAATGGGGTTTTTCAAGGACCGGGTCGTAGTCTCGGCCAAGAATCCTTTGTATTTGCTTCCTGCCTTCTGCAGGAGTGACTTGTTTTTTCTTTGGCACCAGTTGACCTTCACGTTGCATGATCCAAGTCCATTCCATTCCCATCTCATCGCGCATGAGAATCAAATCTGTTACATCTTGAAAAACGATGATAAAATAAACATATTAAGTCTTAGTAAATCTCGCTTTCCGATTGGTCGTGGCGAGCTCTTTATGAAAGCCTATACAGCACGCATGCGCGCTTTCTATTTCGTCAATCATCATTTTGTATCCAGTTCAAAATAACAGCTATTGTAATTTGTATTTTGCAAAAGAAACATCCCATTTCCCCGAAGAAGAAAGTTAGTAACGCTGCAGGTTTTAACAGCCGCCATTTTGGTCGAATTTAACAAAAACTAAGAATTGTAATCAGTCTCTTTTGTTACATCAACCAACATGGCCGTTTTCATATGTTAAATCCATTTTCTACCTATTTGACGATTTCCTCACTTACTTGGTACTTTCTCCCCCGTCATGCCATACTCTACCTTGTACAGATGCACTTTACTGTCGTTCATAAACTCATTAGTACAAACTCCTGGTCGTTTTTCGTTTTGAACATTAGCGCAGAGTGCGAAAGATTTCGAAGATGAAATGGATTGGCAAAGGAGGTGAGCCGACGTTTAACAATCCAAGTCTTAACAATAGGAGCTGAAAGATAAGAAAAGTCCAGTCAATGAAGCAGGATCTCTTATTAGTAAGGGTCAAGGTCGAAACAATGGGCCAAAAAAAATAATAATAAAGGACAGGATTTTGATGTGGGTGGCGCGCCCGCACGCGCGGTTACTGTACACGATCATTCCTTCAGAGTCCTGTGGCGTCGATTGTTCCTCTCCTTATTCTTTTCCCAGTTTCCTTCTTTTCTCTCCTTGTTTTGTCTTGCTCTTCTATTCCCTTTCTTCCCTATCGTTATATTTTATCTTTATTTCAGCCAGAGACTTTCAATTAACTAGCCTCAAATTTTCCTTTCGTATTTCTTGTTTTTTTTTTCCATTTTTCTCATTTTCTGGTTAAAACAGCATAACAAAATATGTATAAACTTACAAGAGTCCATGCTTCTGAAAGTCTTGACTTGCCAACTAAAAAACGAAAAAATGAAATAAATAAAGTGGTAGCAAATATATATTTGCTGTCGTCTTACTAGGTAAGACTAAATCTTAGTAGTAACTCAGCATCATTAAGGCATGGCTCTCAGATGAAAAACTGATTAGCTATATCATAGCCAGTTTTCTACGAATCTTCCCCAAACTTGGCAAGTTAATGTCTTTTGTGAAAAGAAGGAACCTTAGAGCCTTGGTTACCATGGAAACTAAGTCACGTGACCACAAGGCCGCCATCTTGGATTTTTAAACAAGCCGTTTGTAAACGTACCGAAACATCTTTAAAAGTCATGAAAATGCAGATTACTATTCATATTTACAATGCCTATATGGATCTAATTGGATATCTTGGAAATTATTTTAAGTTTAATTTTTAGAATATTTTCTATTTTTTCCAAAAAATTAAAAATATTCTAAAAATTAAAATTAATATAATTTCCAAGACATCCAATTAGATCCATATAGGTATTGCAAATATCAAAAGGAATATGGTTTTTCAGGACTTTTGAAGTATTTTCAATACGATTACAAACGATTTTTTAAAAATCCAAGATGGCGGCCTTGTGGTCACGTAACCTGGTTTCCATGGTAACAGATATGCGGTTATTGCTTGCCTTGAAGAATTACTACTACGAGCCAAATTTGGGAAAGATTCATAGTAAACTGTCAAAGATATGAATAAATGACTGATTTTCCATCACTTCCTCAAAAGAGCCATGCCTTAATGGTGCTGAGAAGGTGAATTTTTGATAGATCTCGGGCCACGAAAGGAGGCACCAAATCGCTCAAATAAATACATAAAAACGATTAAAATAACTATACAACTACCAAACATGCCCTCTTTAGTTAAACATAATTAAACTATTTTAGGTGTTTTCGTACCTTAGTATTGAATAAACTTGAAAAGGCGTTCGTTTTGCAGTCTTTGACGCTTCTTCTTGAAAAGAAGATCCGCTTGGAGTAGATAGGTTAGAAAAACAATTGCTTTACATAACTATAATACTCGTCTGAAGCCCTAGGTCAAAATCTCTCAGCTGCATACACTACATACTACAGAATTTGAGAGTCAAACGCTAACGCTAAGCCTATCAAAGTTAAAAACACTTCAACACTTCAAGTTTTCATTCAAACGTCCAAGAGTTTGATTTCGCGATTCTGTTGCCTCAATATAGATAAAAAAGTACAATATACATAGAAAATATTACAGAAGTTCAAGAAATCCTGGTCTCAAAAGAGCCCTCGCTCTTCACCGCAGGCCAGAAGAAACGTAGGCTCTGGGTACGAGATTGCGACAAACTCTGCCTTGATTTTGTGTTTCCGCGGGAAATGAAAAAAAAAAAAACAAAAAATTACCTATTGTTTCTGCATATCATTTTGTAAATGCAAGATTCTGGGTACCTTGCTTAACATCAAAATCTTTTCCGCTAGTTTTATCTCTTCGGGGACGCTGTGGAGTATGCCGTGGACTTCCTTCAAACACTGACAATATTATCATAGAGTTTGAATGAACGCGGCTATTTTCATCAGCAATGACTTGACTTCTAGATTGGCCCGTTACTCGAGATCCCACATGGAAACTCGTGAGCCGAACCCTCCTTAGATTTTTGATGCTGTTTTTGACTGAACGTACAAACTTGTCGTTCCTATAAGCAAATAATATTGGGTTCAAGCATGCGTTGAATACAAGGAACATAGGAGGTAGCCATTTGCTTAGAACCGTATCCTGGACAGGAGTTAAAGGGAATTTAGCACTTCCAACGGTTAAAACAAACATGCTAATGTTCGGGAAAGCAAAAAATACGAAGCTTGTGAATACCATAAGGCAGATTCGCGAGGCTAGTTTGGTTTCCCTTCGAACTCCAGCGTTTATAGTTGATCGACGGACATAAATATATATATGACAGTACTGTAGCATGGTGACCAGATATATGGCCACAAGCATTAGCATCATTCCTTGACTGTAGAACATATCTGTATTTTCGTAGTTCTTCACATTACGTACGATAATACACATGAAGTTGTCAGTTATGGTAGAACCGTCATACACATGTAGTAGATAACTAAAAATCGAAGCAAGAATCCAGAAAAGTAGAAGAAAAATAGCGGATTTTTTCTTATTGACGCGAATCGAAGGGTTCATGCAAAAGACGATGGCAAAGTATCGCTCTGTTGTCACTAGCAACGACGTAGCGACTTCCATGACTTGTCCAAAGACAAAAATACTTCTAAAATAAGGACATAAATTATGGCGCCATTGTCGGAATTCATAGGAACTTTCAGTGACCACGCTGTGTCCGTTTCCAATGGCAACCGCATAAACACCAATCAAAATATCGCAAAATGCCATGTGCGAGATTAGCAGTAACGTCGTCGAAGAGCGAAGTGGTTTGGTAGCAACGATTACCATGATAACAACAGTGTTGAATACTATTGCAAGGATTCCTAGTAAGAAGACCACAGGTCGTAACATTCTAATTACCTCCCAGCATTTGTTCCTATAAACATTTCTCAAGGGTTTTGTATCTGTTAAAGAAATCTTACACTCTTTGTCCATCTCACATTTTCCCTTGAAGAGGATAAACGTCGATAGAAGCTCTTCAGCCATTGGATAATATTGCTGGGGTATATAGTTGCACCCGTTTTCAGGATGAATGAGACTCCAACTTGCGTTTTCTCTTGACATATTGCAACTTTTACACGAGTTGGAAAAAGATAAACCAAAAATCAAGGCGAGTGTGGTGTTTTTTAACAGCGAAGTCGAAAAAGAGAAGTTCTTGTTACCCTCGAGGTTCAAGACTTTGATTCTTGGAAGATCGAGGTTTCCTTTCCATGTACGTAGGTCGTTGTGTCTTATGCTCCTAAACCACATCACAACGATATTATCTTAAAAAAGTCTTCAAGTGTTATTGTAAATTAAGGTCAAGAGGGACTGTGTTCGACAGCTGTTCGAATAGTGTAACATGAGGTCAAATAATGATCTAATATTTTGTATTGAGCTAATATTTTATTGTAAATTAAGGAGAAGAAGGACGGTTGTTTGACAGCTGTTCGAATGTAACATAAATTGTGAAGTAATAGTGACAGGATTTGAAAACGAAGAATACTTACAGGTACTGCAAGGACTGTAAACCAAAAAAGATTTGTTTACGGAGAACTTGTAGCTTGTTGTCATCTAAATTACTAAATAAATGTAAAAAAAAAAAAAAAAAAAAAAAAAAAATGAACATCTTTAAATCAGTTAATCAATCACTTAGTCTCTTCTGCAATCAATTGATTTAAATCATAAGTCCGTCCGCTCCGTCCGTCTGTCCATCCGTCCGCCGTCTGTCTAATAATATATATTAGTAAAAATACACAGGTGATTATTGAAAATGTCGCGCGCTGATTAGTCGAGAAACTCACACTATCACACGATAATCACCTCCAGCGATAATCAAAAATGCGACCAGTCGCTTTTTTGCCGGTTCCCGGAAAAAATATCTTTTATCTTCTTTTTTTCTTTTTTTTTTTTCTCGAAAGAATCACCTGTGTATTTATACTTAAATAATTATTTGCCTCAGCCTCAGTGAATATCGGGTCATATTTACCTCGCCGCTCGAAGACTCGCGTCTTGGTAAATATGACCCGATATTCACTTCACGTTCGGCGAATAATTTGTATAGGAAATCGCACGATCTCGAGTACAATTTGGAAATTAATAGACACGAGTAATGTTTTGAAAGTTCTTGTAATTGCATGAGCCTTTAGGCGAGTGCAATTAAAGAACTTTCAAAACATTACGAGTGTCTATTAATTCCAAATTGTACGAGAAGATCGTGCGATTTTTTGTTTATAGTTCACTCAACAAAATTTCAGTAAAAAATGCGAAGCGACGCCGTTCATCTTTGTCTATTTGGCGGCCGATTTTCAGTCCATCGCGCAACTGAAATGCATAAAAAAGATTAGTTCTTACGGCTTAAAAATTTTATTTATGTTTTTTAAGTACAAAATGATAGAAAAAAATTGTTTTGACATTATTTTGGCCGTGTTGCCATAGCGACTTAATTCGGTACTCCAACGGAGTACAATTAACGCTATAATTGTACTCCTCTCGACCAATCAGAGCCGAGTAATTTTGTTGAGTGTACTATAAGTTAAATAATAATACGGTTTATTTAAACACGTGTTGTCCAAGAGCGTAGATCTGGTTCAAAATAAGAACGCGTCTATCTGTCTCCGGCGTCCGTCTGACCGTCAATTAACTAACCACCGCATGCGGATAACATTTACTCACAGTATACGAAGTTTGTCAAATCCACGAAACACATTTTTCCATAGTTCTGTAATATCATTTTGAGCCAAGTTTCTGCAAAAGAAACCTTAATAAACACATGCACTGAATACAAAGTGGCTCGCGATTTTCTGCCGTGACAACTTAATATTATATAATATTAGTAGTAGTATAGGTGAGTTGTTGCGTTTCCCTTAGCGGTCAGCGGAACAATATTGTGAGCCAGCGATATCGTTCCGCTGACCGCTAGAGGACACGCCCCAACTCACCTGTATTACTTCTAGTATTCTTAATCAATATCTGATATAATTAATCGCAATAGGTACTTTTCTGTTACTTTAAGAGGAATTTTTTTCCAATAATGAGCAATAATGACAAAAAGCGCCAAAAACTAGACTTCCGTATGAGTTTTGATCCTAATTTGTTTAAAAAAACAAAAAACAAAAAAAACCACTCTTTTTAACAATGTCTTTGGTCCACTAAATCCTAATAGTCTGATTTAGTTACACTTTATTTAAAGAGGGAACCGTTATTACAGAAAACTGTACTCTCCCTTGCGGCCCTAAGACAATTTGCTAGAAATTTCACCAAAAAGACAGAACCAGCATGAATTTACATGAACCAATCTTAATATCAATATTCATACGATTATTGCACTTTTTTTTCCTTCGGACTCTTTCAAATCCAGTACTGAACCACCTGTTCCTTTAGGGGGCTTTCGTTGCACCAAGCCGATTAAATAATTCATGCTTACAGGGACAAGAAATCTTTCTTCAAAAAAATATATAAAGAATTTTTCCACAATTTTTCTATCCTACACTCAATTATCTTCAAATAATTTTGACATTTAATAAATAAATAATTCTTCGTACTTACAATGAACAAATCCTTTGCTTTGGAATACCAAACTTCTTCAGCAACTTTTTGAGATTGTTCGTTTTGCATTTCAGTTCAATCATGTCTTCTTCGACCTCTCCTTCTTCGCAATGTTTACAGAAACATCCTTTCGGACAATCCCTGATCAAATCAGAACTGTTGACTCTACTTGGACTTGTTTGCGGATCGGATATCTTTTCACCGTTGTTAAAACTAGAGGGGGGATCCGGAAAGCTCGATATTTGGAATTTCATACTTTCAGCTGGAAAAGACGTTGGCGTAGTCCTCATCGAAGCGGTTTTCAAAAACATCGTTTTGAAGCTTGTATGTTTTATATTGCTGAGATTTAGGAGAGAAGGAGTTGATCTCGAGCTTTGTATATGTAGAGATCTCCCAAAGGAAGGACTAACGAAGACAGACGTTGGTTTTACGGACATGGAGATATTTGTAGTTGCTTTAGTCGTAAGGGAGTTTGTAGTTTCTGTGGCCTTTTGTGAAGGCAAGATCTGCGTCATTACAGAGGCCTGAGAGAAAACCACGGATACGTAGACAGATAGGAAAATGGTCATCATCTGAGGTGGCATGATCATTTTTTTGCTGCAAAAAAGCAATCAAAATTGAATATCGTATACGATGCGTGTGCAACAAACTAGTTTAACATGCATCACGCGCTTGGTCGTAATCAAGTATTCTGATTGGATGACGCGAGTCACATCCTCGCATTCGATTTGTTCGAAGCGGGAAGCCATATAATCAATTTTACTCGAGAGATCTTTTTTTAGCCAGTACGAAAAATCAGTATACTCTTATACCATCCGCACAGGCTGTGTTTATATAGACGAACGATATGTCAATGAGTTTGAATTTAATTACGCCTTTACAATAACAAACTAATACAGGCTTGAAAAGTTTGAGTTAACAATGACAGAAATTGTTTTCCTGGGACAATAAAGCAAAAATATTACTTTATCGTAAGCAAAAAATTAATGAAGAAAAAAAAAATTATATATATAACATAATTTTGATTACTTATAGAGGGCCTATTTATTAACACAAGAGAAGGCGGTGTTACGTTAAGACCTCCAGAGGCCAGGGTAGTGTTAAGTTATAGTTTAGGAACCTTTTTGCGAGTAAACTTAATAACTACAGATCTAGATCTTATCTTAAAACTCTGCTAATGATTAACGACATAAATTTTATGTATGCACTATAAGTGAAACTTTGTATTTAAAACGAATAGGCGCAAATCAGGAAATTTCAAAATTTAGACGCTTCGCCTTCATTTAGAATTAATAAAAACGGAGAAGAATTAAGATTATTTGTTGATTTATTTTCAATGTTGACGGTTTGCACACGGCGAGGAATGTGAAGTGACAGATATACAAGGATTTTCACTCGAATCTTTTTCCTAGTTATTGAAATTTGAACTTGAACTCAATAAACTGTTATAAGCATCTCCCGAGTTCCAAGTTAGAGAATCGTAGCGTCTTTATATCTCCTGAAATAACGAATGCACGCGCTCACTGGAAAAAGAAATGGGAACGTTTTGACGGGCAGAAAAGTTGAAATTAATTTACCTCGTTTAGTTTCCAAATTTCAGCTCCCCTGCAATGATTTTCCCAACGCTTTTTGTAGTTACTTTTAGCTTTTGGCACGGAATTAATTTATTGTATCGGTCAGAAGTTCATAACTATCTATATAGCTATGGATTTCTGATTCGGTTTATTATAGATTGATTCTGGAAACATTATTATATATATTAATATTTTTTGTTGCGTATGAAATTTTTTTTACATTTTCCATATTTCCGGCTTTTGTCATGGACCGAGATTATTAGATTTCAATTTGATAATCAAGTTGAAATTAAAGTCGTTATAAAAAAAAGCTTTTGTGTGGTGGCTGATGAAGATTTTTAATGAGTTGAAAAATAAAACTTCGGATTTGAATGTCAAAGGACTTAGAATAAAAAGTGAATCAGCTAAAAGCTAGCACAAACTGGTGATATTTTGAAAGGCAATAAGCCAGGTTATCATATACAAATGTTATCGTTATATTTATAAATGTTTCAAATTACAGACCTTTTTCACTTCATGAACGACAAGATATTTTGATTCCTTGCCGGCTGGATAGCAAAGTATAGCTGTGAGGTCTTTTCTAAAAAAAAAAAAAAAAAAAAAAGGCTTTGAAAAAGCAGCGAAGATTTTTGACAAAGGGAGGTAAAAGGAGAAAAGAAGAGATAGCATGCAGCAGAGGAGGAAAAACAAAAGATAAAAACACAAGAAAACCAAAATTATATTAGTTCGCGTGCTACCCAACGTAACTATGTTTAAGTCCGACCTTATATTAACCAGAGGTAAAGTTGGACTGCATTAAATTAAACTGCACTAAATCATTCTAAATTATATCGGATTTAATGAAGTAAATCAAATATACTCTTGCAAAGTGCAAAACTTTACCTTCGCAAGTCAAGGCAACCGTTGGTCTACGGTGAGGTATTTTCAACATTGTCTGATCAGCCTTTCTTTCTTTTTATTTCGTGAAAAAAAATGTAATAATGATTTTGCTCGAAGGCATTGTTTTAGTTTAGAGTTTTGACAGTTTCATTCCTCTTTCGGGGTTTTCATGAAATTAAATACTATTGAATTGGCGTAATGATAAACTTGTCTGTGCTTCGAACACACTCTACAAAATTAATTAATCGATTCTGATTGGACAAGAGTAAATCCCAAATTGTACTCTGTAGAGTCCCAATTAAGTTGCTCAATTTTGTTCAGGGTATTATGAACAAAAAATCGCACAATCTTCTCGTACAATTCGGAATTTATAGATACTCGTGATGTTTTGAAAGGCGGAAAGGCAGTGCGTGATCAAGACACGCGTGCTAACGCCTGATAGGCGGCGTAACGGCCACTTGACAAATAGATTAACCCGAGCTGGACACTCGATCCTTTTACGATGCCATCATTTCCGTTTTGATTCTACCGAAAGATATTTCAAAATCTCGGTATTATTTTACACCGTTACCAAAGAAACGAGGAATCAATCGCATCCAAACACTAACGCCATTTGACTCCAAAGAGCGAGCAAACAGTCCTTCATTCAAGGACAAAAACTCACTACGACTTTGTAAATATAATTTAAAATGTCTTCATCTGATGAAGAAAGCATCGAAGATGACGGCTTGCCATATCTTGGAGAATACGAAGGAGAACGAAATGAGAAAGACGAACGTCACGGTAAAGGACGAGCAAGGCTACCTAATCAAGATACTTACGAAGGACAGTACGAGTTTGGTAAAAGACATGGTCAAGGAATTTACAGGTATATAAATTAAAAAAGATTAACCAATTACTAAAACATGGCTGGGGTAGCAATAAATATTACTTAGAACAAAAAGTACTCCAAGAGATTAAAAGCTCAAAGACCCTGAAGGGAATTTCATTGATTTCATTTGTGCTGTTTGACTACTACTATCTAATAGCTCGAAGCGATCATAAACGTTTACATTTAGATTATAAATACACAAGCTTTAATTAGAAGTCAGTTGTTCATGTCTACAATTATAGGAGTCATGATTGTTTTAAATGTTGAGAGATTCAAGATCGCTTGAGTTTGAAGCTCCAAAACAAACTGGCGAAAGAAAGCTGAACATCGTAGATCGGCTTGACAGACGCTTAAAAATACAGTTAATTGATTAGTTGATTTATTTTGCGCGTGTGTGTGCGTATATTAATGAAGTTATATTTTTAGTGTTTATTTAGAAATTAATGGCTAGTCAATATCAGACAGAAATGAGTCATAGCTGGCTGACCGCTTTAACAATATTTTTTTGTAAATCCGCGTTCCCAGGTTTAAAAATGGTGCCCGTTACGTGGGGCATTATATCGGAGGGAAAAAGAATGGTGAAGGAACATTTTTCTATCCTGATGGATCCAGTTACGAAGGGAGCTGGGTCAACGATGAAAAACATGGCTGGGGCAGATATACATATGCGAATAAAGATTGGTACGAGGGTGAATGGGTAAAAAATAAAAGACATGGACAGGGAACATATACGTATGCTGAAACGGGCTCCCGGTATGAAGGGACCTGGTTCCATGGAAAAATGAATGATGCAGGTGAACTGATACACTCGAATCACAGGTGAGATGAAACAACATCATCCGTCATCAATACTCATCATCATCAACAACGACAACATCAAGCAAAACAACAGAAATAGTACACAAACAACGTCAACAACAACGGCAGCGAATAAACTACATCAAGTGACAGGCAGCCATATCAAACATAACAGTGACAAACGACCGACAACCACATCAACGATAAACACGACAGCAGCAACGAAATCGACAACATCAGCATGTGCAACGACAACAGCAGCAAGTACAACGACAACATCAGCAACGAGAACGACAACAGCAACAACTACAACCACAACCACAACGACAACCACATCAACTACAACGACAACGACAACAGAAGCAACTACAACATTAACAACATACACAAAACCTTAACTTATAGTATTTTTTATCTTTATCCTAGTGCTCTTATCGTACGATATCACAAACGAGTGGAGCAAAACTTTGAAATCGTTATTTTAAGTTGAATGTCTTTACGTAAATTATCGATTAGTCTATTTTTCTCTAATAACTACTAATATATCTCACAGGTACATAGGAACTTTTACTGACGACAAGCCAAAGGGCAAAGGAAAATACCTCTTTGACCTCGGTTGCGAAATGCGAGGAAGCTACGTGTGGATTGAGAAGGAAGATCAGAATCAAAACGTGGAAGATGAGATAGAGAATACTATAAAAGCACAGTGGATCGGGGCGGAGATTAGTCAAGCAGAAGACTGAGAGCCATGACTGTATTTAGGACATACCCTGGGTTACAGAGGGATTTCTTTTGCGGCTTTGGAAATCCCTCTGTAACCCAAGGTAAGGAGGACAGCCGAGAGAAGCCACTGCCAGATCCAGAGATCTGTTTCTATGGTGTTCCACAAGGCACGCGTATTAAGCTGAGGGTCTAGTTTCTTTAGAGCATAGTCAGGATTTTTAGATTTTTAAGCAAAAGTCTAATCCAGCTCACAGGGGAAGGAAAGGGGAGACTTTGGTCATGATTTTTAAACTCAGTCTTTGAAACGGAATATAGGGTTAGCCGTGAATCCCCTCCCCCCAACCCCAGGCGGCAAAGCTACTTCTCAGATGTCCTTGTAGCCTTGGGATCAGAGTTATGAGTGAATTGTAGAACATATTTTGTATAATTGTTTAACCCTATTGCTAATAGATGTGAACTCACTTGATACATCTTGGTTTGTCATCCTTTTCTTCTCTTTTTCTTTCCTTCTTTTTTCTTTTCCTTCTATTTCTGAACTGCTCCTATTTCGTTTCTATTATTCCTTTCCCTCATCCATCTATTTCTTTTTCTTCTTCTCTTCCTATTTC
Source organism: Actinia equina (assembly GCA_011057435.1). Classification (NCBI taxonomy): domain Eukaryota; kingdom Metazoa; phylum Cnidaria; class Anthozoa; order Actiniaria; family Actiniidae; genus Actinia; species Actinia equina. The sequence goes on along the minus strand of WHPX01000665.1, from coordinate 99,999 downwards.
AGCCATTTTCTTCTTGAATATGATTATTATTATACATTAATTTGAATTTTAATAAAGCTTATTAGATGGTATTAGTAAATCCAATAAAAAAACGAGTATATTTTGATTCACTCACCCTCACTGCCCTCGTTTCCATGTTTAAACTTTGTTCGAGCCCGCATAATAACTATCCAGCGGATTCTGCATGAAAACAAAATGGCGGATGAAGTCATGATATAACGGTACAATATATTCTTTTTAAAATGGCATCAAAAAACGACGAATTATCAGCAACCACTACTTACCTGAAGCAGCTGGGAGAGATATATAAGCATGAATGCCTTGGCTCAAAGAAAAAGAATGTAAGCTTCTAAATCGTATATCTTTCCTCGTGTAGAATGAGTTTATGACTTAGTTTTTTATCATCAGCCTGTCATCAGCTTGGCGAGTTCTACATGGCCGTCGAAAAAGACCCCGGCAAAGCAAAGGACATTTATAAAATGGCGTGTGAGGAGTTAGGACTCATGGAAAGCTGCTTTGCATTAGCAAATTTACACTTGACTCAAAGAGGTATGAAATTCTTTGAGACTTTCTCCCCAGGGTTCTCACAGTAGTTAATGCTCATTTGACCTCTGTTCATATGGGTAGAGTGTGACACAGGCAGCCCATAGATGTTAGTACTTTGTTGGAGTAAGAGCCAAAGAAGGGCTAATGTCCCAAATGTCAGTACAGTTGCAAACGTTTTAGTCTTTTTTTCCAAGTTTCCTTATTTACTCGTTGTATTCAACATGCAGACCAGTATCTGCTTGTCATTATCAATGTCAATGATCAAATTTAATTAAGAATAGAGCGAATTCGTATATCGCACTTTTACATGCTAATGAATTTTGCTAATATTCAAATGAGCTGTTTTCGAACCAAATATATCCTTGCAAATACTCCCACAAAACTTAACCATTCCAAACCCCAAACATCATATAAATGTATATGCTAACCAAATAAGTGTTTTAATTATCGATTTGTTAAATAATCTCTTTAGATATTTTCAAATGAACACAATTTATGTGCCGAACTTCAGCTCAGTACAATAGAAACATAACAGGCATTGTTTGTCATTCAAACATTTACTAAGCAAATTAAAGTCAACCCGTTTTAAACTACGTGCTTGTTGAGTAGACCAAAGTTTGCTGCAACGATTCAAGTTTCCTTTCACTATCATCAACACTTTTGTTTCACTTTTACCGTGCGAAGATGTGGGTAGTTCTCAGTGCAGTCTTTGGAACAACCGTATGCGTCTTTCAGCCAAAAATGTTGTTAATTCAACACAGATATGCAGCAACCAACGTGGGTGTCTCCATATCTGAGATACCGCTTTAAAAGTTTTTATCTCTTTAAACACATGCTCTATTTTAACTCTTCTTTTCGATAGAGCTCGGTTGAACTTTCTGGCACGTTTCCTCCCTCTTTGGTTTAACAGAGGCATCTGTCCTGCACGATTAGGTGTTAGTAGAGCTCCTCCATCAGGATAACCTCTGTCGCCCAACAGTTTAACACCTGGCGGTAAATCTAGGACTAAACCGGGCCCTATAGGCTGCATTAACCTATAAGCAGTCGCATCATGTGTGCTACCCAAGAAGCCAGCCTGAAGAAACCGAATATGGCCCTCATTATCCATTACCAATTGAGTGTTTAGGCAGTGATAGTGCCCATGGCCACTATAAAATGGTCGTTGAGGCTCCGCCAGAGGGCAATAAATCTCATGCGGGGTTGCATCTATAGCACCGACGGCATTTGGTAACTCTGGCCAGCTGCCCATTAGATTTCTCCACTCCGCGAGGTTTGGCCAGATGATTTGATTTTGAAAATATCTCCACATTACTGGTAAAGGTCTGTAAATAATGCGGATAACGGACGTAGGGTCTATATCAAACCACAGTGCTAAAGTGTCTATATGAGAATATTTACGTAACCACGTCATCACAAGCAGAACTTGGTTAACTACGTTTATTTTCAGTCTCCTCTGGCGTACACGGGGTTGCCCGTCTAATCTTAAGTTCTGCAAGGTTGGGAGGATATCATTCGCAAGTCTGAGAAACGACACAGGAGTTTCGCCAGTGTTCCGCCAGAAGAGGTGCGCTTGCCTTGATATAAGAGAAAACACATCTCTACCACGAAATATACTTCCCCGTGAAAATTCTCAAAAAGACGATGTTGTAAGGGAGACAGATTTTGTTGAGGTGGTGGCCTAATATAGGCGACAAACAGCAATATCCAGGCGACTATATTTAAAAGAACTACTCGGACTTGCTGCGCATCCATGCTGCATGAACTGCTGAGCGAAGATGCGCATTCCAACATAAAACACGGCATTTTTCATGCCATTCGCACGTGAATCATCACGCGAGCGCTATAAATTTACATTTTGCGCTTGCTGTGTACGGAGCAAGAGGATTCATATTTACACTCAGCTGACTACTTTCGAATTTCTAATAAATGAATTTTTCAGCAAACGTGCCAGGTCAGTATCTAAAAATATAACTTTTGTGTTGGTGCTTTAGATATCAACCCTCAACCATACTTAGTTTGCTGTTTATTACGAATTTTATTTCCCTCCAAGAAAAGTCGGGTCGGAATTGGAGAGAAAGAAAAAAGTGTTGTTCTCGAATGCTACAACACTCTTAACAGCAAAGGATGGAAAGAGGTTGTCTTGACAGCACGACAGAAAATTGGAGAGATAGCAGCAAGCATGCCACAACACGTAGTTAACCTGTATTTAACCCAAACAGACGAGTCCCTGACCAGACGCATGCAAAACATAGTAAAAAGTGCTATGCAGCAGCCCGAGTCAGGAGAGATTGGAACGGAGAAACAATTTCTATTTTCAAATCAAACCAAATGCCACAAGATGAGAGAAGGGCTGAAGCCCTCAAGGTAAGGCTGGATCAGAATTTTGCTGATTCATCTCCTAGCGAAGACGAGAGTATCGAACCTTTTGCTGATTCATCTCCTAGCGAAGACGAGAGTATCGAACCTTTTGCTGATTCATCTCCTAGCGAAGACGAGAGTATCGAACCTTTTGGTGATTCATCTCCTATCGAAGACGAGAGTATCGAACCTTCTGCTAAGAAGAAGAGGAAAGTAGACACAGCGAAAGAAGCTAACCTCGCACATGCAAAGATGTGCGAAAAAGCTATGAGAACGATGGAGAATGTCAATCAGCTTTTTCTGAAAGTAGACAAATACATCAGTGATCAGAACGGAACAAAATCCTAAACAGAGAGACTTTTCAAGTAAAAACTGTAGAAATTCGTCGAAGAAATGTAGAATGATTTATTTGAATGAATTGAAACTTTCATGTTTTGTTAATAAAATAATGGACATAAAATGTTGTAATTTCCCTATAACGTCATACAGTTGTGCAGTGTTTCCAATTCGTGTCTTTTTTAATTATTGTTTCTGTATTTGAATATTAGCAGACCTCATTAGCATGCTAAAGTGTGATATACGAATTCGCTCTAATGATAAAGCTGGGTTTACTCAATAAACTCACTTTCTTATCGGAGCTTATTATTAAATATGTATTTTATAGACTTTAGAGACCCAGAGGAGGCTTTAAGACTTTATACCAAGGCATGTGATAGCAACCAACCTGGAGCATGCAATAATGCTGGGTTAATATACCAAAGTGGCATCGAAGATTCACCAATCAATAAAGACATGAAGAAAGCCATGGAATTCTTTGATAGAGGCTGTAAAGAAGGAAACAGAAATGGCTGTTTCAACTTGAGTGCTATCTACCTTACGGGAAAAGATGGAATTGAGAAAGACATGAAAAAAGCTTTCGCACTGTCACTCAAAAGCTGTGAAATGGGACATCCATGGAGTTGCGCAAATGTTAGTAGAATGTATACGTTAGGTGACGGGGTGGAGAAAAATTTAAAAGAAGCCGAAAAATATAAAAAACTTGCTAAAAAACATTCTGGATATGAAATTAATTTATAGTAATTAAAATAAGATCAGTTTTGTTAATATAAACATTTCTTGTGAAATACTTTTCAATGATACTTTTACAATACTTTTTTCAATGATGATTTTCAAATACTAACAGTTACTGTTAATTGATTCAACTGTAAATTAACCCATTACAGTAACTGTTGATCTACTTCAAGGATGTGAAGCCATGATGTGTCAGATTGCTTTTTACATTGTAGTAATTGTTTAATAAAAATCTTCACAAATACTAGTACTTTATGAAATTAATTTATGTTACTTGATTTATGCAGCGCCCTTTCTAACTTAGTGATAATACATCAGGAGCAGATCCAGGGAGGGGTGCACTCCTTAGAATCAAAGAAAAAACATTCTGTATTGGTTATCTTTGAAGTAAGGGCACAAAGTAGAACCAATGAGGGGTGCGCACCCCTGGCCTGGATCCACCCCTGTTCATGTACATCATTGCCATTCTGCAGTAATTCTTATGCTTTTTCTATACATCACAGTAAATAGTTTCTACATTCCTTGCAGTAGTACAAAACTTATACAGCCATTGAAAATAATATGAAGAATCATTTACAAATATCATAGGTCATACTAATAACATTATCAAAGTATAATTGTTCAGTATGTTTTTTTGTTTTCACAATAAAATATATCAAGTATATTGAAGTTAAAAATTCCCTGTTACTTTTTATGTTTTGAAATTTAAGACATTTTTGTTAATGTTTTTTTTTCAAAATGATGCACAACTTTGACTTTTTTATTAGTAGCTAACATATTTACAAATTATTTGGAATACAATCTTATTGATATGATACAGCAGTAACTAACACAATCATTCCTAAATTGTGAAGCCTTATTTAGATAACAGCAGAAAACAGTATGTTTTCCGGTTTGATGAAAATGTATTTCTTGCCTCTTCAAGTGACGTCTAATTTTCATCTCCTTCTAACTCTACATCTTCTTTCAAATAATGTTTCACTGAGACAGGAAGAGGTAGGCGATCAATCTTCTCTAAGTCACTCATGAATCGGAGTTTCCGGCGAATACAGACTTTGCACATTTGCAACAGTGGTTGGGGATTTTCTGTTGAAAAAAAAAAAAAAATGAAAGAACACGTGAAACAAAGTGAAATTCATGCTTCCCAGTCTTTCCCTACTATTGGCCTCTTCATCCTTCCTGTTTCATGATTTGAAATTAAAAGAGATCCTGTAGGCCATATAAGCACTTTAAACAGCTGGAAACTGGAAACAGCTTTCGTCAAAAGTTCAAATTCTTAAGGTGACCCTCCCCTCTTAAGCCCCCCACCGAAGTAAAAAAACGTAACTTCCCTCACACATCTATAAAGTACAACACAAAACTTCACCAACCCTCCTTCAACACATACCTAAAGCTTCCATAAGGGTATCCATACACTCTCTTTGTCCAGTTTCTCTTATAATGTCAAAAGGGGTATCGTCATTATTGCCCCGTATAGTTGGAGAGGCACCATATTGCAACAGTAAAGTTATAATTGCTATAGCTGTGGGTGGCGGCAGTTTTGCACGAAGTGCATGGTGTAGCGGTGTATCTAGAACCATGTCTTGAGCATTTGGCTTGCTTCCTGCATCCAGCAACAAGATTGCACACAATACTTTTCCTGTGTTTTTGAAAATACAAAAGTAAATATATCAAATAGTTCCTTGTTAGTTGTTGTTACATTCACAATAATTTGTCTTATCTACCATAGTTTTAATAAATTCAGAGCTTTCGGCCTACTTGGCCGAAATTATTAAAACTATTAAAGTTATTAAAACTATTGAAATTATTATGAGTAAATATATCGTTTATTAAAGATATTTGGGAAGCACATGCAAATGCACTGCTCCTCACCAGTGCAACCAAGTTTTGTGTCCTACTGCGCTTGGTGTTGTAAGTGAGAGGAGTTGTTTGTTAGTTCTCTACTGTGCTTGGAGGATTTTTCTTCAAGTTCTTCTGTTTTTCCTCTCTCCTTAAATATCAACTTCTAAATTCTGTGATTGTCCCCGACTGTAATAAAACTTCCAAATGGTCATATATTTTTTGACAATAAAGTGCACAACTAGATGATATCCATGAAACAATAGCTATGTAGCACTTATTTTGTTATTGACTATTTCGTTGTAAGATAGCTATGAATTCACTCATGCATGAACCAAACATAGATGGACAGAGGTATTTGCTTTTGTTCCCAACCTTCTGCTTCAGTGATATCCATTTTAATCTTGTTCAAAATAGCTTTAAATTAGACAATACACCTTTGGTTTGAATATGTGGTGAGCACCGACTCTAAAGTGATGAATAATAAAATATGATGCTATAATATTTAACAATAAAAACTAATAACTACTATAGACTATACCTTGTTGACATGCCTCATGAAGCGGTGTTCGTTTCTGGTTATTTTGAGCATTAGGCCTTGCATTGTAATGAAGTAGTCTGTCGACAATATGTGAAAAACCCCTGAAAGCAGCCTCGTGTAGTGCAGTATGCCCACCAGCATTCTTACCATGCACATCGGCACCAGCATCAAGAAGCAAATCAATACACTCCAGATAACCCGATCGGGTTGCGATATGCAGTGGCGACCATGGCGTACATCCCTTGTCTAAAGAAATATTCAAAAAATATTCATTTGTGAATTTCATTTAGAAGATGTCATTCCATTGAGCTGTATATTAATTTCTTTAACTATACAAAGAGTGGTTTTCATTATACCTTGAATACACTTTTAAATATATTTAGCACACCTAAAAATTTTGAGTAGACAAGACCCTTTGCCTTCCTGCCTTTTGTTTATGATCAACTAGCATTCAAAATAAACAGTAACAATGGTAAACTTAATTATAGCTGTTGTGCTTGCATCTCAAAATAATCCTGAAAATTGACTGTCCCAGCATTAAACGTACAAACGATTATCACATTTTTTCTGTACACTGCTGTATTTTAACAACACCTTTGACAGGAGTCAACGGGAAATGAAAAAATGAAAGAAAGATACAATAATTTTCACTTACATTCACTAGGGTTATTCACAGGGGATCCAAGTTTAACTAACATCTTAATAATATTCTGGTGTCCATATTTACAAGCTTCATGAAGAGGATGCCAATTACTGTTAGGGGTTGTGAGAGAAGCTCCTGCATCTAACAATGTTTCTATCATTTCTTGGTTTCCGGTTTGAGTGGCCCATAAAAGAGGAGTACGACCGTATTTATCTGGCTTGTCGAGATATGGTTTGTACTTGAGTAGCAACTTGACCACCTCTAGTTTTTTGTTACTTGCCGCTAAATGTAATGCAGACTTTCCTCTTCTTTCTAAGATAAATAGAGATTATCACATGTTAAGAACTTGATATCGCTTTTATTCACGAGTTTTTCCGTATCATATCGCGAACGAGTGAGTGAGCGCTATGATACGGAAAAACTCGTGAATAAAAACGATATCAAATTCTTAACATGTAATAATTTGTTTATTACACATTTAGGCTTGATATATAACACACACAAAATGTTTTATTGTCTTAAATATCCTTAACCAACTTACACCATTTCAAAATGTTAAAGAATTATACCTTTCCAATTCAATATCATTCAAGATATTAAAGCTTAATTAAAAATGTAAGAAGCACAAAATTCATCTTGAATTTGATAGAAATAAACATTAAATAGAGATTTATCTCGTCACTCTTGACTACTATCGTAGTCAAGTTACAGTTACAGTTTACCGTGAAGTGATATCGTATCACTTCACAGATATGGTTTTTATTCACGGCTTTATTTCACGGATATCGAGCTTAAATGTGTAATAAGAATAAATATACCATTGAAAAAAGATTGATATTAAGGTTTATACACACAATGTACATGAGTATATCTCCACGACTACATATCAAGTGGCATAGCTGTTGACTGCAGTGAGGTGTAGTAATTTGCACAAGCAACTTTTGATACAGCAGCATTTGATGCAGCAGCATTTGTGCCAGCATTTGCCCCTAGTTTACCTGATTGCTTGATATTCAAATTACAAGTATTTGAATTGCAGTTAACAACGTTGGAAATGGCCACAAAAATTGTATCGAAAGTTGGTAGTAAATATGTGTATTTGGGCAGGTCATTGGAGGGAGCAGATAGGTGGGGGGGGGGGGGGGGGGGGGGGGCAGAAAATAAACAGAATCCTACCTAGCAAATTGATATCAGCCCCTTCTTTCAAGAGAAATTCTACACATTCAAAGTGCCCTTCCCTTGCAGCAAGGTGAAGACCTGTTTCTCCTGAAGTTACATGACAAACATTGGGTTGAAGCTTTTTCTTGGTATAAATCAATTTTGCCTGAATTAAGTAAACAAAAAAGTATAAGCTTAGTACAGTAATGTAGGATATCATAACGTATTAAAGCTTATGAATGATAAAATTGAGTATATTTTTCAGTAAGCTTAACTTTTATAACTAAAATAATGCAGACCTTGAATTTTTATACTAAAAAACTAATCTAGTAAGTAGAAATATGATCCTTGCTGAAGCATTTCGATGGTTTAATGCATTTTAACCGGAAAAAATGCTAAGACAACAGGCCTACCGTTTCTATGTCACCTTCTTTTATAGCCGTCAAGAATTGTTCCAATCCAGTTTCGTTAGGGCTGTTCAAAATTCTGGATAAAGAAGAAGGTTGACGACCCAGATAATTATTAAGAAAATTATCAAAGTTCTGTGCTTCTTGCATGATTGTTGAAGCTCATAAAGAGGACTAAAGTTGAAGCCTAAAAAATCGATTAATCTTGATTTATGACAAGAATATTTTGTCAAGCCTTCAACAGTTCACTGAAAACTGCTCAAAATCGTTAAAATAATCCAAATATTAGGTTACTTGAGACGAATCTTAACGCATTAAGAATTTCTAAAACCTTTAGTGTGATAAAAAACAGTCATAAACAACTAGAAATATTTAAAAAATTGGAAAAAATGCGAGTAAATTCACAACAACTTGCAAAATTATGTAAAATTTTCTTCTGTAGTGGATAACCACTGGTTGAAGTAACCGTGGGCTCAGAGGCTGTTTATTTGACCAAATATGGTAGTAAAAGGGAGAAGTTATTTTAAGGATATGACGTAATGCATAGGAAGATTGAAAAAAAGGGCTATTAAAAGTATGAGAAGTAATGAAAAAGAAGTAAAAGGAGAGAAAGAAATAGAATAGAAAAGACAAGCCAAGGAAAAAAGATAACAAAAGTAAAAAATTAAAAATTAAAAAAAAGTTAAAAAAAAGTTTAAAAAAAAAAAAATCGAAAATCTCATTGTTTATTAAAATTCTATCCAAAAAATAGGAGTCAATACTATGTCATGTTTCTACGTGTAAAATAAATATTCATCATCATATAACAAATATAAATATGTCATGCCAATTCCATTCTTGAATATCATTCTTTCCCCATCTTTGTGCACAAATCCCACATTAATTACATATACGTTCAATTCATTTTTAAGAAATTTTTAGTCCAAAAACACTAGATTCATAATAGATTTTTTCCTCTCTTATTTAATGAGGAATTGAGGAATTCACTTTTTTGAAAGGATTGTAAGATATTTCCTTTCGTTTCCTTCCTCATACTATAATTCAAACCAATACTTTCCTGTGGCCTTTCCTTCCATATTCGGTTCAATGATTGAGAAAACATTACTCATATAAATCAATGGCCATTTTAAGATAAATAATTGTATAAAACGTGGCAAAGGTTTTTAGTCATATAAAATTGAAATGGTCAGTAGCTATGACAATATATGTATATCGAAAAATAGAAATTACACTCATTCAATGCTGGGAATTAATATATTATTCTCTATTAGTGATGCACCTTTCTCAAAATTGTCTTGAATGCAATACAAGGCTAACATGGAAATACAAAAGAATTGCCATAAATTCCATCGTTAAATTCCATCTTTTGTATTTTCATGGTACCTAGCCTCGCATCTTCGATACTTTTGAAAGGGTCCGTTCCATTAGTAGTGCTCTTTTATTCCTTTTTGCTCTCCTCTTCTGCAATAACTTCCATAATTTTCCTAAGGACATTTTTACAATAGCTCAGTCTCTCAAGGATCTTCATCGAGCATGTGTCTGAGCTCACGTCACTTAGCAACTGAGTGGTACACTCTCGTTGTTCGTTTACGTAAATTAGCATAGCCTCGTCTTCGCCCGGAATAAGGACCACTTTTGTGTGGTCATTGAAAAAATTCACCTGAAACAACAACAAAGAAAAAAAATACATGAAAATTTTAACTGAAAAGATGCAAAACGAAATTGTGAAAATGAATAAAATTTTGTTCCATATATTCGTAAAATGAAATAAAAAAAACATACGTCTCACTGAATGGAGTCACTGTTACCTGAAGTGTTCCGTTGCTAAGATACATCACCATGGTGATATCAGTGCGGAACCAGATATCGATGAAAGGTGAACTAATTTGTTGGTTACTACTGATGCAGCCCCTTTGGTCGCCTCCCTAGAAAGAGAAAAAGTTTCCAGTTTGTATGTTAGTCACCACACTAGGGATTGTATATTCTGCAAGGTTACTCACAAGAGAATGACCGATGTGTCTCAGAAATAGGAAAACATTACACGCAATTGATCCGGAACGCCCTATTACTTGAGTTCCAGACTGTAGCCTAACCTTGAGTAGATGCTTGTCCATGTAATTAGAGAAATATGTCAGGAGTGTGACTTTGGTCTCGATGCTATCGGGAATGTACGATGATGAGAAACGGGCTATCTTGCTATCTTCGTCACAGTAGCAAATACTCCTGGGAAAAAAGCATTTAATAAATAATTGATTCATGGAGCATATGTATGTGCACTTTTGTGTAAACTTTGTGACCGGTAACGGTAGAGTATTACAGTAATAAAACTTGGGTGCTGCAGGTGCATAGAGTAGTTTTTTAGCATAACTGTGAAACGGCACGACACTGTAATGGTACGAATTTGACATCTTTTGAACCAATCACAGCACAAAGGACATTGCTCAGACACGGTGTACGGAATTGGTGACATTTTTGGAACCAATCACAGCACGTGATGTAACTGCTTTAACTAAGCTAATGCTCGGACAAGGTACCGATTTGACATACTTAAACCAAACACAGCGCAAGTCACGGTATTGTCACATGCTCGTGCAAGGCCCAGTCATATGGATATCCACCTATAGACCCCTCAGTCTACTTGTAGCACGTCGGAAAGCAGCTTAATTTGGAGGACATAACAATAGGTTTCCAATTCTCTGGAGATTGAAATTCTTTTGTTTTGTTCTCTCCAAATTGAGCTGCTTTAACGTCACATGCAAGAGGGATCTATATAACATTGTCATAACACAATATATTAAATAATGTCATTATAACTGATTGAATTGGAATCACCTTTTGTCCACAGAAAGAGCAATCTTTGTGCAGTCGTTGAACCTAACAGACACGCTACCATCAGACATCTGAGCGCCAAATCCATATTTATTGCTGTAATCTACCCATTTGACGATAAAAACCTTGCTAAAATCGTCCATTGTTGAATTCTTGGATTTTGAATTCTCTCTCTTTGATTTAAACCGAGAAAAGAGAGGCTTTGAAGTTCCTTTTAGTTCAGGTAAAGGAGATCTAGAGTTTTCACGGAATTCATTGTTAAGAGATTGAAGACATGTAGAGAGTTGAACGAAGAGGCCTTCTGGTGAGAAATACTTTTGAATTTCGCTATCTGCAAAGGAAAAGTAATGGTGGAACTGTTTGTTTATTGGAATTGGAGAAAAGGTATAGAAAGAAAGCAACTAAAAATAGGTAGAAGGAAATCAAAATGATGTACAAAATAAATGGCAGGAATAAGAGGAGGAGAAAAAAGTAGTTATGAAAAACTTAGAAGATAAAAGATGGATATTGATGTGCAATAAATGAAGGAATGGGTGGGTGGGTGAGAGAAAAGGTCACTCTTTCGATTCAAAAGTTTTTTTCCGAGTCTTCGGTTTCTTTCCCTTCGCCAGACCTGACACACTAAAATTCAATTCCATCTGTAAGTAAGCCGTGCCCCAACTTAGATCAGCCCAGTGGTTGTTTCATGCAGGGTTCCATCTGTGAGTTATTCGTGCCCTGACTTAGATCAGCCCAGAGGTTGTTTCAGGGTTTGATCTGTGAGCTAACCATGCCCTGACTTAGATCAGACCAGAGGTTGTTTCAGGGTTCCATCTGTGAGTTAGCCATGCACTGACTTAGATAAGTCCAGGGGTGTTTCAGGGTTCCATCTGTGAGTTAGCCATGCACTGACTTAGATAAGCCCAGAGGTTGTTTCAGGTTACCGATAAAATTCGAAGATTAATTAAACTAAAGATGATCCCAACAATCTCTCACCTGATTCAATTCCACGGTCACTATCATCGCTATCTTTACTTCTCGTTCCATTTTTCAGTTTTCCTGACTGTCCATTTCCTAGTTTATCTAACGAATTTCTATTAACATTCACACCTCGTTCTTCAATTGCCTCTTTTTCGTCCATCTCAATCTTCATTTGACGATCAAAAACCTTAGCAAGTCCATTCAAAGAGTCTTTCTTCCAATCCGTAGGTGTCCGTCTCTCGTACTCTGTTATCTTCGGTGACCCGGTCAGAGACGTGAGGGGGAGGGTGCGTGGTAGTATCCCACATTGAAAAAAATCATCGTAAAAGATATATTTGAGATCAGGGCGATCGCTCGGGTTGGGTTGGAGAAATCGTTGGATGAGTTTGGCGGCGTTGCTTGATATTCGTGAAGGGATGGTGTACTCGTTGTTCCGAATGCGCTGGTATGTTTCGCGTAGGGATTTAGTTTCGAAGGGCGGGTGGCCAACCAAGAGAGTATACCTGTGTTGAAAATGCATAAATAAAAATTATAAAATCTTGCTTGAATTAGTTATAATACATAGATACTTACATTACGCAGCCCAGTGCCCAAGTGTCCACCTGCCAGTTGTGTCCCGTTTTTGATAGGACCTCAGGCGCGATGTAGTTTGGTGTACCACACATGGTCCTATAAAAATATAAAATTCAAAGACCTTACTATTTTTAGAGTCTCTGGTTTTGCGACGGAAGAAAATTCGGAAATACCAGGAAAAACAACTTGAATCAAGGGTAAAAACTATAAGATTTTACACCAATGTGATACCAAGTACAGGAATGATTAGGAACCTAACGGTGCCGCTACGCCATGCACGCTTGTAGGGTGATTTTCCATTTCCCTATCAAAAACTTTACCGAAGATTTTAAGTTTGGCGTCAATCGTACGGAAAAACGACATCCGGGTCCAATACGAAAAGCAGTTTTATAAAAACATTTTCTTGCATTAACAATCATAACGGGATTGTTGCCCAAAGTTTTTATCATTGCAGGTGGAGGTTGAATCATCAAGAAATTTGTTCGCTTTATTTTAGCAGTGTTTTGTGTACAGTTGGATTCGAAAATACGCATGACCTCTCGCAATTGATTTTTCATTGCAATATCTAAAAACTTCATAAAAATGATATACTTGCCTTATTTGTTTTTGATCAGGTTGCAGTCTGGCAGCCAGTCCAAAGTCTCCTAGTCTAAGTTCCATGTCATTTTTGAGGAAGAAGTTGCCTACTTTGATGTCCCGGTGGATGACGCGCTGCTCGTGTAGATACGCGCAGGCCTGGACTGCCTGGTGCATGAAGAAGCGCACTTCCGGTTCCGTCAGTCTCCCTCTACTTTTGAGCATCTGAACCAATGACTGAGAATAACAAGCGTAAAAGATAAGACGTACGTCGAGAGGGCCATTGACTCAGTTCCACTTGAAGTACAAAAAAGCTTCAGTAGGTTGAGAAGTAGAGAAAATCAACTATTGCGCGGTCATGTGTAATTTGGCTTCCTTTGATTGATCAATCCTAGGTGGTCTCCATATCATTTTTTCTATAAGAGTACTCGATACTGATATCTTTTAGTGCGGTTACAAATGATTTAAAAAAGGCAATGGATTTATAATTATTTTTTAAATTACATCTTCTGCACAAAAGCTTCGTGCGCGCAGAAGTGCGTGCCTAAGAAAAATCCCTCGCGCGCGTCTGACAACATCCGCGATCAAATGCAAGACAATCCGCCACGCGCATTTGAGATCTGCGCGTGCGTGAAGTTTTGACAGCTTCGCAATCTCACGGCTGCGTCACGAACCAGCGATATTTAAGTGATTTTCCTTTAAATGAGTGGAAAATATACTGCAATTACTTAGTAACACATGCTACGTATACACGCAGTATAGTATGTTGTGGCATCGAAAATAGCTTCCCACTGATTTTCCCCCCAAATCAAATCAAACGACTTTTAATTGCTAATCACCACCACAACTTTGGAGCTTAGCACGACGGGATTGATCAGCCAAAAGCAAAGTGAGGCTCCTCTGGTAGGCGCTATACAGTCCATGTATACAATGACCCCGGTGCAATGCTCTAAGCAGTTTGAATTAGCACGTTAGGGTCAGTTTTAGAGGGTGGAGGCCCCGGAGAGCTGAATAAACCCTTACGCAGGTCACATGCGCTACGAGACAAGCGTTTTACAAACCACGCTATCCTGACTCTTAACAGCAACGGCTAACGGCCATATCATGAACACGGTTCCTTCAGTTAATAATAAACGTAGATGTAATGACTTAGAAGAAAATTAATGTACCTTACGATTGCACAGTTCCATGAGAATATAGAAATGAGATTGGTCTTGAAAACTGCCGTGAAATCCAACGATGTAACGGTGACGCAACGTCTTGTGGAGGTCGATTTCTAATTGTATCTAGATGTGAAAAACAATATTTGTTAAGTCCTCTCCTATTGCCAATGTTTGGTTCATAGCTCAGGGGCGGATCCAGGGGTGCGCACCCCCCTGGTTCGAATTTGTGCCCCTACTTCGAAGATAACCAATACTGTTTTTTCCTTTTGTTTCTAAGTGGTGCACCCACCCCCCCGAGTTAACTTTGTGCGCAGCACCCCTCCCCGAACAAAATCCTGGATCCGCCCCTGTAGTTTAGTCTTCTACGCAGTCGCGATAGAAAATAGCGACTGCGTAGGAGATCTAGACTAGCCATAGATAGGATTTACAATAGCCCATTTCCGAGATATGCTTCGCTTATCACGCACAAAGGTTCCAGTATGAGGCTACGTGCTAGATTAAATTTATTCTTACCGCCTGTCACAAATGACTGAGCATTTGGCATGTAGCCTCATGCTGAAACCTTTGTGCGTGACAAGCGAAGCATATCTCGGAAGTAGGCTATTGTTGTAACATGGCACCACATTCAGCTTTTTACCTTATTGACTTTACCAGGAGATTTGGTGAGCCTTTCTTTTGGAACGACTTTCAAGGCAAATTCTTTGTTATTCGACATGTCGGTTACTTCGAAGACACGGGCGAACCCTCCCTGAAGCAAGGAATCAATTATGATTGAGGTTGGAAATGAAATACATGAATGAAAGAGAAAATGAAAATTAATGAATAAAATGAAAAATGCATGACTGAGTGTATGCATGGATGAATGGATAGAACGGATGGATGGATGCATGGATGGATGCATGGATGGATGCATGGATGGATGGATGGATGGATGGATGGATGGATGGATGGATGGATGGATGGATGGATGAATGGATAGAACGGATGGATGGATGGATGGATGGATGGATGGATGGATGGATGCATGGATGGATGCATGGATGGATGCATGGATGGATGGATGGATGGATGGGTGGATGGATGGATGGATGGATGGATGGATGGATGGATGGATGGGATGATAGGATGGATGGATGGATGGATGGGTGGGTAGGTGTTTGGGATTATAGGATGGATTGATGGGTTGGGGCGGGTGGATAATTGGATGGATAGGTGGAATAGTAGATGAGTGGATGGATTGGTGGGTGGGTTGCTACACGGGTTGGTGGGTGGATGTGATTGATGGATAGAGGGATGGATGAATAAATTGATAACAATTAAATGAATAACATATGAATGGCTGTGTGTGTTGATGTATGAATTCACGGGTGAATAGATGAATGAATGGACGAATGGGTGGCATGGGTGGGTGGATGGATGAAAGGAAGGATTGTTGGGCGGGTGAGTAAAAGGATGGATAAGCCTGCAAAAATTTATACTTATGAACATTTCATAATGATGTCCCGTTTATCATACTTCTACGCAAAGCTTGCATTATCCACAACCGCAAATCGACCAGATATGCACAAGCTGCACGCGAGCTAGAGTGCATACCGTACATCCACGAAAACGGTTAACTAACCAAATGTGTACAAATTACTGCAAAGGTTTGTAGGTATACGGTCTAATGAACTTACTAATTTGTGCAAATTTGTACAACTTCTCTCAAAGTTTTTCACGGATATATGGTATGCACTCACAACTCTGAACTGCTAAATAACGTTATATATATTTTTTTGTTTCTCATAGTACTAGTGAAACTAAAAAACTAAATTCTACCTCGCCGAGTTGTCAATGCGTATAAAAAAAACCAGGACTGACAGAAGCATTAGCAGTCCCAAATGGACCAAAAAATACATGAAAAAATTACACAAACGCGTGAACGAAGGATAAAAATTTTTCCAAGATAGTAAAGAAAATTTTCCTTTTCCATAGCAGGAAAGAGCTTTATGCCCTTTTTTTATAGGAGGTAAGAGTTATTTTTTTTGTAGCAATTTGAAATAATGCTAAATGATGTGCGGTCCATAAGAAGTAAACAAATTTATTTTTCGCATACAATGCTTAAAACTATATATATTGCAAATGGCCTTCGTATAGTTCTATATTTAGAACTCGGGAAATATGAATTATATTTTCGCACTCAATACGGCAAAGTAAGAAGGATAAAGAAGTTTTTAGATTTCAGTACTAAAACTAAAATACCTTTAAGTTAAAAAAATAATTCGAAATTCAATTTGTACCTTTCCGAGCAGTCTTCCTCTGAAGTATCTCTTGCCATTACTATCTTCGATAACTTTGGGAACCTCAGGAAAATTTTCATCCTTAGAACTTCTTGTCTTTCTCGCCGAAACTTCCGCTGGAGTTCTGTTACTCGAATTAAAACTCTGTGGCGATGAATTAGACGAGACTGAAGCCATTTTACTGGGGTTTTTCATCGAGGACTTGATCTTTCTGCCATGGCGTTTTAGCATTCATTGTGATAGTTTTCAAATACCATCAACCTCGCAACGGACGGGTGGTTACCCGTAAATCGCGGTTTTTGATTGGCTGACAAGCGCGCACTAGGAACCGTCATTATTTATGCGTTAACAGCGCGCGCGGTTCACGGAAGTTCCTTCGTTCCATTCCAATTTCTCTCAGCTAGTTTTCGGTAGAATTTTTAAATAATCAGTGGGAGGAATATTACAAATATTATAACATAACCGGGTTTATTTTGAACAACAATTTAGCTAGTAGTATTTATTGAAGTAAGACGTAACGGGTAATTTTAGTCATGACAGAGGTATGGCTCTATTTTTGGCAAAGATCTGAGCAACAGAAAAAACATAGCTACGCCTTGCTAGTTATTCAACTTGTTGGATCCAGAATTTAAAGTTTGACACTAAAAGAAAATATTTAACCAATGAGGCATACAACAAATTTTCCAGAATCTCTCTTTCTCCAAACGTTTGTATGCAGAGGCTAGTGTTTTCGGTCTTTATGCAGTGAGCTGATAAGACAAGACATGAGTTTATTTATTTCAATAGCGACCTTTCCAGACGGGTAATTACTAGAGTACTTGAGGTTAACTGGTCATGGTGTGTCTGCGGTTGGTCATAGCTAAAATTGGAGTTCTCAATATCGAAGGATTTTTTATAAGAATTAAAAAAAAAAAAACAAAAAAACATTTATATTTAAGTGTTGGGTCTTCTGGTTGTAGACTCGAAGACTTCATTGAACTCTTTCAATAGTCACACATACACACATCCATCTTATAATTATTATTTCTAAGTTTCGATTTTTATTGAAAATTCAACCTGCATATTTTGATATAGTCAAAGTAGATACCTTACAATTAATCTCATTAGTTATTGTAATTCTTGTAGTTAACTTGAGTAAAAAGTCTAAAATACCATTTGTTTTATTTTTATAATACTATTAAAAAAATGTAAAAAAGATAGAAAATAAATAGAAAATAACTGCATAAATATTCGTATTATTATTATTATTATTATTATTATTATTATTATTATTATTATTATTATTATAGGAGTAAAAAATGATATCTTCGGTTATTTGATTGGCGACTGAATAAAACACCTAAGTCCAAAATGGCGCACGGCCGATAGTGTTACATTCAGGGCCAAATGCAAAGAAATAATATGGTGTAAATGCAAAGTATAAACTTGTTCACTTGTTCTGTCTTTCTTTTCTTCTTACATTCAGAAACACAACAATTTTGCAGCATCAATTTATAAGAAAATACTGTACATTTGTAAATTTGGGCCTGGATGCTTCGTTTTCAACTGGCCGTGCGCCATTTGGAATTTAGGTGTACGGAATTCGCTTACAGAGAGCTAGAAATATTATTCAAAATTTCCGAGAAAATACACTGACTTGTCGGCTCTTGTCCAACTTGAACGATTTTGTAGATTGCAAGTTTTGAGACGTCCGACTATTTCAAACTGCTATATATGTGGAGACTGTTTTGATTTAAAAAAATAAAAGCAGGTAGCTGCTTCGAAATACCAGCGGTATTGAGTGAATTGTAACGTCAATATATGCTTCAGACGAGACAAACTATCAGGAAACGGATACAGAATAAAGTTATCTCATGCCACAAAGATGTATCCTGGGAGAAACGAAGGAACTTTTACTTAAAACTGTTATTAAATCCAATGCGGTTCCAATCAGTGCTCATTCATTGACCCCTGAAGCTTTACGGGTTAGATTCTAAGTATTTTACGACTGTAAGACGCATGCGTTAACAAACATACTATATATTAACATAACTATATATTTCTAAGAAGCGTTTAGAAAGTTGCTGTTTACGATGGCTAGCGCATTAAAACCGTTCGCTGACGATTTGGAAGATCAGCTTACTTGTTCCATTTGTCAAGAAATATTCACAGATCCAAAAACTCTTTCGTGTCTACACAATTTCTGCTTAAAATGTATCGCTGACTGGTACAGAAGAAGCGGAAATCCAGTTTCGAAGCGATTTGATTGTCCAATCTGCAGGGTACGAATCGATGTGCCAGACGACGACGTCTCCAAGCTTCGATCTTCATTCCACTTGAAATCTCTTTTACAGTTGCTCGAAGCTGCGAGAGCAAAGTCTGACCAAGAGCAAGCAGGATTGCCGGTATGCATGTCATGTGAAAAGCATTCGAAATTAGTTGCATTTTGTCCGCAATGCGATGGCTTGATCTGTGGCGTATGTTTGGATTCCCACAAAACAGTTAAGCAGCTCCGACAAGAACATCATGTACAACTGGTAGCCGATTTTAAGGAAGAAAATGTCGAAAGTTTCGTTAAAAGCCAAATGTTTTGTCAAGAGAAATTCCATGAGCGAAATAAACTTGAATTTTACTGTAAAGAAGAGACTTGTAAAAGATGCGTTTGTCAGAAATGCGCTATTTTACATCATCGAAATCACGACGTGTTGATCGTAGAAGAAGCTGCTGAAGTAACGAAACAAGCCGCAGAACGAGACATGGAAAAACTGAACCAACTAAAAGAGAATTACAAAGAAGAATTGATGCAGTCAAAGATGAACATCGCTCGAATTGAGAACGACGTACATCTGGCAAAGCAAAAGGTTGGAGATGTAGTAGAATCGATTATCAAGACGGCGAGAGAACATGAAACGGCGATGAACGACAAGCTGAACGGGATATCATCCGATCGACAAAAGGCAAGTCAAGATGAGCAGAAAGATATTGAAGCTGGCATTAATGAGTTAGCCGAGTTCTTACTTCGCTGTGCGACACTGCTGGACAAAAGTGCTGCAAGCGAAATTGCAGTAAGTAAAGATGACCTTCAGCAAAGATTGCAGTCATATTTGGAACGGCCTTCAATTCTGCCAAGCAAACCGATCCAACGAAACGTGACGGTCCGTTACGTGACAAACCAGGAAGTAACACAATCGTTACAAAATGTTGGCAGAGTTGTTGAAAGTGTGTCAGATCCCATGCACTCTTCAATTGCATCAATGAAGGAAGTAAGATGTGGTTTTGTGAATGATTTTCTTATCATCACAAGAAATTCAGAGGATGAGCTGTGTTACACAGACAAGGGCTCCATTGACGTAAGGATCAAAGACCCTGAAGGAAACGAAGTGGAGAGAAGGCTAACTGAACAGGGCACTGGAAAATACAGGGTGAGTTATCGGGCAGAGAAAACTGTGAAGTATGAAGTACAAGTGAATATTAGTGGTCAACCGATCAGGAATTCACCACAGAAAATAAACACGCTTGATATAAACACAGAGTTTGTACACGTGAAAACGTTTGTAGGGGTCGAGAAAGTGGAAAAGCAAAAAGAAGAAGAAGAAAAAGACAAAAAAAAAAAAGAAGAAAAAGAAGTAGAAAAAGAAGCTTTTATGAAAATCTCAGTCAACGATGTTAATCAAGAAATAGCTGTTCTTGATCCAAAAAACCAATGCATCGAAATCTTCGATGTTGTTGGTAACAGTTTGAGAAGTTTCAATGTTGTATCGCCTGAGATGGAAGAAAGTAAGCACCTCTTTCCAACTGCATTCGTTTTGAACGAAAACAAAATCGTCGTCAGTCTTTTTCATCTAGAAAATGGGATATGTGTTATACAAGAATTAGATTTAAACGGTACTTTGCTAAACACCATCCATCCATCTGACCAGCCTATTTTCCCGTTTAGCTTATGTATTACTGAAGATCAAAACCTTGCAGTGTGCTGTGCTGGAAGTGATAAGTATCATATCAAACCAAGCGTAAAGTTGTTTAATAAACAAGGTGAATTAATTCGTGAGTTTGATGGCATCAAGGAAGATGATGATCCTCTTTTTATAACTCATAATAATGGTAAACATTTTGTCTCCTTTGGAAATAAAAACTACATTCGTGTTTATGATAAGAATGGAGCCTTCTTGTATAAGTTTGAAGAGACAGGAGAATTGGGCGGCCAGTTCGATGGTGTTGTTGGACTCACTGGTTATGGCCCTGACATGATTCTTGCATGTGATTGTGATAATCGCCGTGTTCAACTATTAACAACACATGGAGAGTTTATAACATCGTTAAGTGGGTATGACTCAGGCGTGATGGAAGGACCTATGGGCATAGCTGTTGGAGCTGACGGTAAAGTGTTTGTCTTACAATATGATGGTAAAGTGCATATCTGGCGCTAGTGCGAATATCTTTCATGTCTTTTCTAAGCCATTTAGAATGTATATTGGTTATTGAACACTGCAGTTATATAGAAGCACGCTGGCTAGACCCAAGAGCCCTGACATTCTTACTGCGCATGCTCGACCGAGAAATTCCAAAGTTGTGACGAGATAGAAAATTTCTGTCGCTGATTGGTCAAATCAAACCGCGCGAGAAGTCAAGAGCCAAACAAGTGCAGCACTAATATCTGGGATCTAGATTGCTATATGCAGATTTTCGGTGAAGTCACTGCCAATATTTTGCATCAGTAGAATTATTGGCGTACGTCAAGCAATTAACTAAAGAAAAAGCTGTACACAAATCAGAAGATAGTTTAGTATAAATCAGGGAAAATAGTTCGTTTGATAATTTTATAGAAATTTAGTATTTTTCTTTGTGAAATGATATCACAAATTTATGCCTGGAGATTGCACCGAAGTAATGACTATATGGTAGTCAAAAAAAATTAGTTTAAAAATTGTTTAGATCTAAGCATGGTGAACTATAAAAATAGTATAAAACGAAAAAAAGCCGAGTCACGTCACAAATAGCTGTCCATTCTTGGTTCGACCCGGCAATCATCGTTGCATGAGTTTTCCTAGTGGAATAAAACTAGTCCCACAAACAGCTACACCACTGAATCGGTTTTAAAGGTTACTACGTGGATTATGAGCCGGACAAATTTCTTTTATTTCTGATCCATTTTCCGCCAAGATATTCTAGCTAATTTGTTGAGCTTGTGGGACATAGCAACGTTAACTAAGGGGAGCGGTACCATGAATGAATATGGAGGGCAAAAAGGTATGGCAGCAATGACGGAAGATGTTACCAAAAAAACAAGAAAAAAAAAAGATTACATTTTAACATATCTTGGGGTAAATATTAATAACATGGCAAATATGATTTCCTCACACGAGAAAAAGAATAAAAACTAGAATAGAAACAGATTTATCAGTTTCTAGTTACGCATTACTTTAGGGTGCTAACCACCCATTTAGTGCATTTCCTAGATCTCTTTTAAAACTCAAAACTCGGTTTGTAGAACTCAAACCATTCAACGAAAAAGTGATTAGGTTAGTTTTGACAGATTTTAAAACGATTTCGCACGCTCTCGAGACTAGATAGCAATGCTTAACTTAGATGGTAACTGGGAAAAAAAAAAAAAAGAGTGACAGCAACAATGATGGAAAATTTTACAAAAAAAAAACAAAAAAACTAACACATCTTTGGGTTGATTTTTATAACATGGCAAATGTGATGTCCTCAAAAGAATTAAAACTAGAATAGAAACAGATTTATCAGTATCTAGTTACACATTATTAGAGTTTGCAACTGTGAAGCACTTATATTTAAACGTAGAGAGAAAGTTCTTTAGGGTACTAACCACCCATTTACTGCATTTTCTAGGTCTCTTTTGAAACTCAAAACTCGGTTTGGAGAACTCAAACCATTCAATGAAAAACTGATCAGTTGGTAAGTGTCGACAGAATTGAAAACGAATTCGCAAGCTCTCGAGGCTAGTTAGTAAGTTTCTACTTAGACGGCAATTGGGGGAAAAAAACCAATGGCAACAGATGGAAAATTTTACAAAAAAAAATAAAAAAAAATCAGATTTTAACATATCTTTGGGTTAATTTTCATAACATGGCAAATGTGATGTCCTCAAAAGAATTAAAACTAGAATAGAAACAGATTTATCAGTATCTAGTTACACATTATTAGAGTTTGCAACTGTGAAGCACTTTTATTTAAACCGGTAGAGAGAAAATTCTTTTGGGTACTAACCACCCATTTACTGCATTTTCTAGGTCTCTTTTGAAACTCAAAACTCGGTTTGGAGAACTCAAACCATTCAATGAAAAACTGATCAGTTGGTAAGTGTCGACAGAATTGAAAACGAATTCGCAAGCTCTCGAGACTAGTTAGCAGGGCTTTATTGGCACTGCTTTTGCAGTATGGCTTTCTCGGTAGTGAATTGAAGACAAGAGCAATTAGTTACAAAGCTAACATCAATAAATGGATAAAAGAACTTTATCACCTTAAATATACAGCTAGGTTTCCTGTGTTCATGAGGTGGAGCAAGACTTGGGAAACCTTGAAGCATAATTCCACAATATATTTTTTAATTATTGTGATGTGAAAATCTAAAAAAGCTGATTAAAGTAGCGTAAAGTACTTTTAAATTCGTTTCTATCTTATTTGTTAACTTTGTTACTAGCTGTCAGATCAAACAGAAAGATTTTGTGTTTAACTGAATTTATATACTGCTCCCACCTTACCCCACACTCAGAAAAGACGAATTTTTAGAATAACGAGTTTTACGATTCCTGTGGACGCGCGTCTTTCCGAGAATCCACAGCAACTCTAAAACTTGGTATTCTGAAAACTCACCTTTACTGATTTTGGAGTGATAAGTGAGACTATTTGCAGTTTAGAATTTGTAGACTGAAAGATCACTATCAAAGCATACAACCACCAAGTATTGGAGCAATGCATTTAATCTTTCAGTACTTGGTCAGCTTGTTTTAAGGCTTTTGACACCCCTGGGTCTTATTTACGAAGTTCCCCATAGTTTAAGATTTCAAATCCTTACCCCTCCCCCTCCCATAAGGATTTCCTAAGGCAGGGGAAGCAGCTGAAAAATTGCAATAGCACCAAATCTCATACTCAGACCCCTGTCAGCAATATTAAGTGGAGAAAATTTTCCTGATGTGTGGGGAATGGTTATTAGACGAGTCAGTGGAGCTGAAAAATTAAATGCAATGGCACCAAATTTTATACTCAGTCCGCTGTCAGCAATATTAAGTGGAGAAAATTTTCCCGATGGGTGGGTAATGGTTAGAGTCAGGAGGAGCTGAAAAATTAAATGCAATGACTCCGTCTCATACTTAGATTCTCATCAGCAATTAAAAGTGGAAATAACCTTCCTCATGGTTGGGGAATGGATATGAGAGGATTTCTTACTGGTCAAATATGCTTTTAAACGGGCTTTTGTTGTGGGTTTATGCATAGAGAACCCCTAGGCTTATCTAATTGAGTGATCTAGTCATCATCAAATCCTTGACTTAAGAGGAAGTTTGCAGCTAAATTTTCATTTTTGTCACAAGCAAAGTGAAGCTTGGACAGCCATGTTTTCATTGAATCCAAGAGCCTTTAGCTGAAAGGAAACAAAATATTCAAATCAAATAGGTGTTTGTAGGTTGGATTTAACTTCATTTGGTTACAGTAGATTGGTTTCATTGACTTTTAAATACTTTCTTTAATTTACAGAAATTTTTTGGCAAGAAATATTGATGCGCATTTTCATTGTTTTGATGGCGAAGTTTATCTTGCGCATTTGTAAGGAGTTCAGTTGCCCTGAAGATGACCACGTAGGTTAAAAGCTTGGTAAATTGAAGAAATTGTTTAAAAGTTCATGGAACATATCTAACCAAATGAAATTATTGAAAGTCAATTTTTTCTGAAGCAGTTTGTTGAATAGCAAGGAAAAACACAATAAAAATTTGAAAAAAAATCTCAGGTGATCTAAGTTAAGTCAGGGCACACATAACTCATAGAACCAATTTGAATGTAGGGTTTGCATGTGACAGGACAATTTGAGGACCCAAAGAAAAACCCTCAAATCAAGGTGAGAAAGGCCCAACAAACTCTTCTTATATTTGATGCCAAGTCCACCCTTAATATTCTAAAACTCTTACCCTTTCTATAGCTTCCTTCTCTGTTTGTGTTGTGTGAATATAGCTAACACCAGGAGGTGGAGCTGCTTGATCCCCTTCAGCAGATGGTGCAACTTGGCCAGGTGTACCTTGCTGTCGACCTTGTGCGGATGCTGGTTGTGCAGAGGATGCATCTTCTGGGACTGGCTCGTTTAGCATTTGAATAAATTCCTCCTGTCGTTGACTTATAATAAGCTGTAATATAACATAATTATTGTATCATATGTTTATCAGAAATACAGACTTCTTAAAATATTTGACATCAGATGCATTAAAAATCCTTTCATTTTTTTAATACCCCGGAACAACTTCTTGGCTGATCAAAGTTAGGGCACGGCCAAATAACAGGTAAAAAATAGGAATTTGGTAAGTTCGGTTTTGCAGAGGGAGGAAAACTAGAGATCCTGGAGAAAAACTCCCCAATCAAGTGAGAGATTTAATAAGCTCTACTCACATGTGATACCAAGTCCAATTTCAATTGAACCTGAGATAACAGAGGTGAGTATGCTAATGCCACCCCACCCTTGATTCCCTAAAATTGCAATGAAATGATTAATGTTAAGTGAATACCTGTAGTAGTTGTGGATTGGACTGACCCATTTGCTGTAGTAGCGTGGGAAGCGAAGAAGGGTTTTGTTGAACCATTTGTCGCATTTGAATAAACTGAGGCTGATTCCGTAAGAAATCCAAAGATCCTTTAACATGAATGAATTACAGTAGAATCAAGGTTACTTTTCAGTAGCAGTATATTTTGGTGATGCTAATTTTTTCTTTTTCACATCATCTGAACTACATTAAAAAGACACTCATGCAAAAAACCAAGCCCAGTTAAGTAAATTGCCATGTGACTTCCATCCAGTTATTAAACCCTAACAGTTAATTAGTCTCCTAAGCAGCCACGATTAATAGTGGCTGCTTAGAAGATGTAATAATAATCGCTAATAATACTTCTAATAATAATAGTTTATTTTGAATTGCAGCGCAAGAACTGCATTGCATATCAATACAATAAATAACCATACAATTAGAGAAAATTAGATTAACCATAGCTAGAGCTTATAATATTGTGACATGGCACCACATTGATTTCTTCTTCTTACCTTATTGACTTTACCAGGAGATTTGGTGAGCCTTTCTTTTGGAACGACTTTCAAGGCAAATTCTTTGTTATTCGACATGTTGGTTACTCCGAAGGCACAGGCAAACCCTCCCTGAAGCAAAGAATCAATGATTGATTTAGACTGGCAATGAAATAAATAAATGGATGAAGGGATAAATGAAAATTAATGAATAAAATAAAAAAAACTGCATGGCTTAGTGGGTGCATAAATGAATGCATAAAGGATGGATGGGTGGATGAATGGAAGAATGGATGGATGGAGGGATGGAGGGATGGATGGATGGAGGGATGGATGGATGGAGGGATGGAGGGATGGATGGATGGGATGGATGGATGGGATGGATGGATGGATGGCTGGATGGCTGGATGGAGGGATGGAGGGATGGAGGGATGGGATGATAGGATGGAGGGATGGGTAGGTTGGTGGGATAAAAGATGGAAGAATGGAAGGATAAGACTAGAATGGATGGTTGGGTGAGATGATGGGATAGATTGATGGGTCGGGGTGGATGAGTGAATGGATGGATGGATGGATTGGTGGGTGGGTTGGTGGGGGATGTGATTGATGGCTAGAGGGATGGATGGCTGAATGAATAAATAACAAGAAATGAATAGATGGATGGTTGGATAAATTTGTGTGTGTGTGTGGATGGATGAATGGAAGCTGGGATGGATCAATGGGTATATGGATAAATAAAGGAAGAATTGCTGGTGAGTGGGTGAGTAAAAGAATGGATAAGCCGGCAAAATTAATACCTATGAACCATTTCATGATGATGTCCCGTTTATCATACTTCTACGTACAGCTTGCATTATCCACATGAAACCACAATCTTTATTTCAACCAGATATGCACAAGCTGCACGCGAGCTAGAGTGCATACCATACATCCACAAAAAAGTTAACCAACCAAATTGTGCAAATTACTGCAAAGGTTCATTGTAGGTATAACGCGGTCTACTGAACTGACTAATTTGTGCAAATTTGTACAACTCCCTCAAAGTTTTTAACGGATATATGGTTTGCATTCTACATTTCTAAACTGCTAAAAATATCGTTAAATATATTTTTTATTTCTCTTCATACTAGTAAAACTAAGAAACTAATTTCTACCTCGCCGAGCTGTCAATGCGTATGAAAAAACAGGACTGACAGAAGCATGAATGAGTAGTCTGAAAAAAAGATATGAAAATATTACAAACGCGTAATTGTACGAATAATAAAAAACTTTCCCAGATAGTAAAGAAAATTTGCCTTTTTTATAGCAGGAAAGAGTTATTTGCCTTTTTTATAGGAGGTAAAAGTTATTTTTTCGTAACAATTTGAAATAATACTAAATGATGCACGTTCCACGAGAAGTAAACAAATTAATTTTTCGTACATATTGTTTAAAAATATATTGCAAATGGCCTTCGTATAGTTCTATATTTAGAACTCGGGAAATATGAATTATATTTTCGCATTCAATACGGCAAAATAAGAAGGATAAAGAAGTTTTTAGATTTCAGTACTAAAACTAAAATACCTTTAAGTCAAAAAAATAATTCGAAATTCAATTTGTACCTTTCCGAGCAGTCTTCCTCTGAAGTATCTCTAATTGCCATTACTATCTTCGATAACTTTGGGAACCTCAGGAAAATTTTCATCCTTAGAACTTCTTGTCTTTCTCGCCGAAACTTCCGCTGGAGTTCTGTTACTCGAATTAAAACTCTGTGGCGATGAATTAGACGAGACTGAAGCCATTTTACTGGGGTTTTTCATCGAGGACTTGATCTTTCTGCCATGGCGTTTTAGCATTCATTGTGATAGCACAGGCTAACCACTCTAATAAATGAAGGAAATACTAAATGGTGTCTTGTCTTTGTCTTTTTATGCGCGCGCGCTATCGATTTTTTGTCATCTCACCTACCCCCCTTGGTAACAATTTTGTTTTTCTACTATACAATATACTAACAAGGTAGGCAACTTCACGGGCTTCCTGTGGAAAATTCAAACTTTGACGAGAGAAAGCCACGAATTTATCCAGATATTTTGACTTCGAAAACAAAAAAAGTATACAGAACGTCGTACTTACATCTAATCTTCAATAATTTAAAGGATTTTTGATAATAAATTCTCTATAAGGAGGGTTTTGGATCCCTTTTCTCGTGTTCAGGCCCGCTCGGATGCAAGCATAACTGACGGCACATAAGTTTTCGCTAAAAAAGCCCAAGAAACCCTCCTTATAGAGAATTTATTATCAAAAATCCTTTAAATTATTGAAGATTAGATGTAAGTACGACGTTCTGTATACTTTTTTTGTTTTCGAAGTCAAAATATCTGGATAAATTCGTGGCTTTCTCTCGTCAAAGTTTGAATTTTCCACAGGAAGCCCGTGAAGTTGCCTACCTTGTTAGTATATTGTATAGTAGAAAAACAAAATTGTTACCAAGGGGGGTAGGTGAGATGACAAAAAATCGATAGCGCGCGCGCATAAAAAGACAAAGACAAGACACCATTTAGTATTTCCTTCATTTATTAGAGTGGTTAGCCTGTGGTGATAGTTTTCAAATACCATCAACCTCGCAACGGACGGGTGGTTACCCGTAAATCGCGGTTTTTGATTGGCTGACAAGCGCGCACTAGGAACCGTCATTATTTATGCGTTAACAGCGCGCGCGGTTCACGGAAGTTCCTTTTCGTTCCATTCCAATTTCTCTAAGCCTTTTTTTTTCGGTAGAATTTTAAAATAATCAGTGGGAGGAATATTACAAACATTATAACATAACCGGGTTTATTTTGAACAATAATTTAGCTAGTAGTATTTATTGAAGTAAGACGTAACGGGTAATTTTAGTCATGACAGAGGTGAGGCTCTATTTTTGGCAAAGATCTGAGCAACAGAAAAAACATAGCTACGCCTTGCTAGTTATTCAACTTGTTGGATCCAGAATTTAAAGTTTGACACTAAAAGAAAATATTTAACCAATGAGGCATACAACAAATTTTCCAGAATCTCTCTTTCTCCAAACGTTTGTATGCAGAGGCTAGTGTTTTCGGTCTTTATGCAGTGAGCTGATAAGACAAGACATGAGTTTATTTATGTCAATAGCGACCTTTCCAGACGGTTAATTACTAGAGTACTTGAGGTTAACTGGTCATGGTGTGTCAGCGGTTGGTCATAGCTAAAATTGGAGTTCTCAATAACGAAGGATTTTTTATAAGAATTAAAAAAAAAACAAAAAAACATTTATATTTAAGTGTTGGGTCTTCTGGTTATAGACTCGAAGATTTCACTGAACTCTTTCAATAGTCACACATATATACATCCATCTTATAATTATTATTTCTAAGTTTCTATTTTTATTGAAAATTCAACCTGTATATTTTGATATAGTCAAAGTAAATCCCTTACAATTAATCTCATTAGTTATTGTAATTCATGTAGTTAAATTGAGTAAAAGTCTAAAATACTATTTGTTTTATTTTCATAAAACTATTTAAAACTATTTTATTTATAAAAATGTAAAAAAGATAGAAAATAAAATGTATCCTAGGTCAAAAGAAGGCACTCAAAACTATTATTAAATCCAATGATCCAAAAGGCCTTTTACAACAAACAGTCACGTGCTGAATACTTTTATAACAAATCAATTGGCAGTTAAAGGTCCCCTGGGGAAGACTCTGCTGGTTGGCTAACAAACTTTAAACTGCTTTGTATCTTGAAATCGAAATTATCTTAGGGGAAAAAGTATATTTGAAAAAGTTTTGGATACGATATTAGTAAGTCAACGAAAAAAATATTTAAATAAAGGAAGTCTAATTATTTTCCCCATCCAGTAACAATCATGTGTCAATCTATTGCAAAAGGAATATCGGAGCTAGAGAAAATTGAGCTCTGTAGATTTAGTGGTAAGCTTCTAAATAATTTACAACTGTGAGACGCATACCTTAACAAATTAACATATGAAAAAAATATATGTTTCTAAGAAGCGTTAAGAAGGCTGCTGTTTACGATGGCTAGCGCGTTAAAGCCGTTCGCTGACGATTTGGAAGATCAGCTTACTTGTTCCATTTGTCAAGAAATATTCACAGATCCGAAAACTCTGTCGTGTCTACACAGTTTCTGCTTAAAATGTATCGCTGACTGGTATGTAAAAAGCGAAAGTCCAGTTTCGAAGCGAGTTAATTGCCCCATCTGCAGGGTACGAATCGATGTGCCAGACGGCGACGCCTCCAAGCTTCGATCTTCATTCCACTTGAAATCTCTTTTACAGTTGTTCGAAGCTGCAAGAGCCAAGTCTGACCAAGAGCAAGCAGGATTGCCGTTATGCATATCATGTGAAGAGCATTCGAAATTAGTCGCATTTTGTCTGCAATGCGATGGATTGATATGTGGCGTATGTTTGGATTCCCACAAAACAATTAAGCAGCTTCGACAAGAACATCATGTACACCTGGTGGCCAATTTTAAGAAAGAAAATGTCGATGTGATAAGCATTGAAGAAGCTGCTGAAGTAACGAAACAAGCCGCAAAACGAGACATGGAAAAACTGAACCAACTAGAAGAGAATTACAAAGAAGAATTGGTCCAGTCAAAGACAAATATGGCGCGAATTGAGAACGACGTACATCTGGCAAAGCAAAAGGTTGGAGATGTAGTAGAATCGATTATCAAGACGGCGAGAGAACATGAAACGGCGATGAACGAGAAGCTCAATGGGATCTTATCCGATCGACAAAAGGCAAGTCAAGATGAGCAGAAAGATATTGAAGCTGGCATTAATGAGTTAGCCGAATTTTTACTTCGCTGTGAGACACTGCTGGACAAAAGTGCAGAAAGCGAAATTGCAGTAAGTAAAGATGACCTTGAGCTAAGTTTTCAGTCATATTTGAAACGGCCTTCAATTCTGCCAAGCAAACCGATCCAACGAAACGTGACGGTGCGTTATGTCACAAATCAGGAAGTAACACAATCGTTACAAAATGTTGGCAGAGTTGTTGAAAGTGTGTCAGATCCCATGCACTCTTCAATTGAATCAATGAAGGAAGTAAGATGTGGTTTTGTGAATGATTTTCTTATCATGACAAGGAATTCAGAGGATAAGCCGTGTTACACAGACAAGGGCTCCATTAACGTGAGGATCAAAGACCCTGAAGGAAACGAGGTGGAGAGAAGGCTAACTGAACAGAGCACTGGAAAATACAGGGTGAGTTATCGGGCAGAGAAAACTGTGAAGTATGAAGTACAAGTGAATATTAGTGGTCAACCGATCAGGAATTCACCACAGAAAATAAACACGCTTGATAAAAACACAGAGTTTGTACACGTTAAAACGTTTGTGGGAGTCGAGGAAGTGGAAGAAGAAGAAAAAGAAAAAAAAGAAGAAAAAGAATTAGATGAAGAAGCTTTTATGAAAATCTCAGTCAATGATATTAATCAAGAAATAGCAGTTCTTGATTCAAAAAATCAATGCATCAAAATATTCGATGTTGTTGGTAACAGTTTGAGAAGTTTCAATATTGTATCGCCTGAGATTGGAGAAAGTAAGAACTTTTTTCCGATTCATGCCTTCGTTTTGAACGAAAACAAAATCGTCGTCAGTCTTGTTCATCTACAAAATGACATAGGCGTTTTACAAGAATTAGATTTAAACGGTACTTTGCTAAACACCATCCATCCATCTGACCAGCCTTTTCTCCCGTTTAGCTTATGTATTACTGAAGATCAAAACCTTGCAGTGTGCTGTGCTGGAAGTGATGATGAGTATCATACAAAACCATGTATAAAGTTGTTTAATAAACAATATGAATTGATTCGTGAGTTTGATGGCATCAAGGAAGATGATGATGCTTTTTTCATAACTTATAATAATGGTAAACATTTTGTCTCCTTTGGAAATAACAACTTCATTCGTGTTTATGATAAGAATGGAGCCTTCTTGTATGAGTTCGGAGAGAAAGGAGAATTGGGCGGCCAGTTCGATGGTGTTGGTGGACTCACTGGTTATGGCCCTGACATGATTCTTGCATGTGATTGTGATAATGACCGTGTTCAACTATTAACAACAGGTGGAGAGTTTATAACATCGTTCAGTGGGTATGACTCAGGTGTGATGGAAGGAACTTTGGACATAGCTGTTGGAGCTGACGGTAAAGTATTTGTCTTACAACTTGATGGCAAAGTTCATATCTGGCGCTAGTGCGAATATATCTCTTGCCATTACTAAGCCATTTAAAATGTATATTGGTTATTGAACACTACAGTTATATAGAAGCACGCTGGCTAGTGCCAGGTGGACTAGACCCAAGAGCCCTGACATTCATACTGCGCATTCTCCACAAAATGTTATGAACAGAATAAACTCAATCCCTTTCCAATAGCCTGCGTTTCTCTTGGTCAGCACCGAGAAAACGAAGACTCTGAATTAATCCACTCTCAGAGGAATTTTCATTAATGGCTGTTTCAAATTGAAACTGCTCATGCGCATTATTTCGGAAGTGAACTCTAACCAAAAATCGAGTCTGGCGCTAGGTAGTTCGATTATATATTTTATCAATATTTTACACCAACTCGTTAACAGTTAATGTATATTGGATATTGGTCTTTTTTACTGCGCATGCTCGACGAAATGCCAAGGACTCAATAGAGCAGTTTTCGTATGACTGTGAAAATCTCAGTGACGTATGCATGCCTTGCGTGACATTGATATTTTCTAGAATTTTGATTGGCTTGATTTTTTTCGTGCAATGTGATTGGTCTGGCAGTGCCGTGACCTTGGCGTGACCGTGTCCGCGCCGTGTTCGTGCCGTGTTCCTGGCATTTGATTTGATGCAGAGTAAATTGTAGTGCAATGTAATTGGTCTGGTGGGTTATCTTCCATTCATAGTCATACGTAAACTGCTCTACTCAAACACGAGATTGAGGATAACCCAAGAAATTGAAGGGTTGTACGTGGTTAGATAAAAAATCTTTCTCGATGATCGGTCAAATCAAACTACGCGAAAAATGCGCAGCAAGAATGACAGGGTTCTAGGATCTAGAGTGTTATATGCAGATTGAGTGGCGTCATTGTTCAATGTTTTACATGCAAACGTCACGCAATAAACAGACTGTACTTAAATTACGAGAGATATTGAATTTAGTAAACACTAGCACTGAAAATGTGAAAATACTTGGTTTTATATTAATTGCGCAATTTTTAATTATGAAAAGTACCGTACCGTGAGAATGTTAAAAAGTGGAAAGAATATCAGATGAGGAGAGAGAGAGAGAGAGAGACCAGGGGTAATTTACAGTTGCTGTAGCCATGCAGTTAGTCCTAGATACAACTCCTGTTGGAGGATATTGTGTTTAATCTGTATATCACGGTAGTCAACTGATAAACTTAAAGTTGAATCAATAAAGTTAGTCATCACCTGAAAAGTTACAAAGGTGGGACCTACAAGGATTATGGGTACATACATTTTACATGTTTCAACCGCTTGATAACTGTTGATGGACTTGAACATCTTTTACCAGTTACATCCTCGTCTTTTATGAGCATCCTCAAGCTGTAGTTTTGTTAAAAAAAGCTTTATTTGTTTGATATGAAAAATTTCTCATGATTCGCAGTGATCTCAGCTTTCTAGGTTTTCGGTGACTAACTTTATTGAAATAACATATACACCTAATTAATTGAAAAAACGTAGTCAGGTTCGAGAAGGTCATGTCATCGATATAGTAGGCCGTAGTAATAAATGATAATAAAGAACAAATCATATATAGTAGTATATGATCATACAGATAAAGAAAAAAAGAAGTATAGATGTATTATTGATAATTAAGAGAAAATTAACAGATAATAATGGAATAAATTATAAATATACATTATGCTTATTAGAGATTCTCGGCAGGAAATTAATATTTTTGTAAAGACAGGAAATTTTCATTTTTATTTTGAAAGATTTAAGAGATTGAAGAGATTTGATTTTTTCATCAATGTCATTCCAAATGATTGGACCAATATAGCTTAAATTAAATTTTCCATAATTAGTTCTAACGGCAGGAGTTCTAAAAGTTGACTTACTTGCTAGTCTTGTTCTATAATTGTGAGATGAAGAAACACTCTGGAAGTAACCATCAAAGGCTTTAGGTAAAATATTATTTTTAAATTGAAACATAAATATGGCATTTGAAAAGAAAATTAAATCTGTGAATTTTAATAATCCTAGATTGGCAAAAATTGGTTGTGTATGAGCATCCCACTTAGAGAATGTGATCACATGTACAACCCTTTTTTGTAGAGTAATTATTGGTTTGAGACAAGTTTCATAAGTATTACTCCGATCCAAACTAGTATTCCATAAATAATTAATGAGTAAAAGAGGCTGTAATATAGCTGTATCATCACATCATTCGACACAAAGTATCTTATTTTGGTGAGAACTCCTATGCTTTTAGAAACTATTTTTAGTAAGTTCATGAATGATAGTGTTTTTTCCAGTTCAAATTGCAATCAAACATGATGCCAAGATATGTAACAAACGTATCATTCTTTATATTTTGATTGAGGATTTTTAATTGCAGAATAAATGGGATTTTTTTTCTGTGGAGGGTGGAAAATAACAAAACTAGTTTTATCAATATTTAGAGATAGTTTATTAGTTGACAACCAAATGCCAACTTTATGAAGTTCTTGGTTTAGAAGAATTTCAAGATCAGATAGGTTCTTATTATTCATAAATAAATTTGTGTCATCTGCAAACAGGTGAAAACCAAAAAACTGGGAGCATTTGAAGGAGTCATTTACTGTATTTTATATACTAATCTCGCTAGCTGAAGTGGGATTAAGAAAAAAGCTATTGGATATAGGTTCACCTAGGTAATTCATGTAAGATTCACCAGTAGGAGTAATAGAGAAGAAGCGAACTGTTTGCCAATATTAGCAAAATATTCATTAAATTCATTTGCAATTAATTTTTGGTCTAAAATAATTAATTAATTTTTCAAGGGGAATGAGAGTTTCTTTTCTTTAAGGTAACTAACTCACGTATCCCATACCAAGTGGCTTTAGCATCACCAATACTTTTTTTGAAATATTCCTTATGATAGTTTTGTTCACAGGTAGCCCAGGCTTACCATTAGTGTTGAATAACTGAATCGATCGAGAGACAGACAGACAGACAAAGATTATATGAATCATATGGGTATTTTTGAATCCTCATTTTTACGCTTTAAAATAATTAAAATCAAATAAAACTCCCACCGTATGTTGTTGATATATATAACAGCCCCATGGTTTAATTACAGCTCATTTCGTTCGGGTTTAGATGACGCTTTCCCACCACACACCACACTAAATTTGAATTTAAAGTACTAAGAACTTCTTCTGTGTGTAAATAATTTTCATAATTTAATAAATTGAAATTGAAATCACCAAGAATTAAGCAGAATTTTAACCTTCTGAATTTATCTTTTCTAGGGTAGGAGTTAGAAGTTCTAAAAAGGTTTCAGGATTTGAATTTGGATGTCTATAGATTACTCCACATATAAGATTTTTTTATTTATCATAATTGATTTCAAGCCAGAGCATCTCACATTCTATAGTGCACTTATTCAAGTCATTTCTGACATGAAAATTATGTGAATCTTTGATATAAAAACCAACCCCACCAGCTCTTTGCTTAGTGGGTTGAGATATAAAATTGAAATTTGGTAAGTCAATGTTGACAAAGTTTGGATTTTCAGAATTAATCCATGATTCAGAAACACCAATTATATCAAAGGAATGATCCAATTCAAAAAGCATCTGATGAAGTTTATCGAAGTTTTTTTTTTGAATACTCCTGACATTAGATTGTAGGACCTAAAAGGAAGATTGTGTGATATGGCTACTTGTGCCAATGAATCTTTCAATTCAGTTGGAGTGTAATAGTCAAAATGAACCCTTAAAGGTAAATTAATTTCTGGATCAGCATTACTAAAATTAATTTCAGAATTGAAGGCAAGTTCATCAGAAGTGTCTATAATACTAGCACTTTCATTTGGCATTTAGTAAGGAAAAAATATATAATCATAATATAATATTATACAATATTAGGAACTAAATGAATGATTAAGAGAAACCTTCATTTTGCCCTTGAACGACTCGAGCATAGGAGGCAGGTAGCCTCCTCCACATCCCCTCCACATTCATCTCTCTTGTCTCTTCTCTCCTTTTGAGTATTGGGCTTCCTGTGTCCTTCTAATTGGCGCCTAGTCTCTTTCGACAGGAATCCCGATTCGAGACACAGGAATCCCAATTCAACAAAAAAAGAAAAGAAAAAAGAAAGACACCTGCGGAGGAGGCTAGGAGGCAGGATGGGATGGAAAGCCAGATAGGCTGTTGTCGTTCTTTCTCTTTTCTTAAATCTGTTTTCTTTCTTGAACTTCAAGCATTTTTTTAAAGAGTTCCTTTTTTTTGGAAGTCAGACTTTCTTGAATAAAGATCTTTGAAGTGCCAAGGCGACCCAGACCAATGTCGTCGATCGAGTGATCTTTCAATAAGCGTCTATTTGAAAATAGCTTGTCTCTAGCATCTCTTCTTGTGAATTTCACAATGATCGCTACAATTTTATCCTTTTTATCTTTGCTTTTTGTAGGCAATCTGTGGCTTACAGAAATGTCGTTTGGTTTGATTTTGACATTGATATTAAAGTGATCCGACTTTGGTAATTGTCGTTGGTATCTTCTTTTGCCACTGTAGTTATGCCATGGAGCTCCATGGATTTCAAGACATTTACGTCTATTGTATTGTTCCTGTTCATCGCAGTAGAGTTTAAAAGATTCAAGTTCATTTTGAAGTGCAGCATACTTCATTTTTAGTTTGTTGTGTTCTTCCTTGAGTTCAATATGCGAATCCTCGAGTTTTTTCAAGCTTGATTCTAGCTCATCGATAGACTCAATAACTAGTTTAAGTTTTTCATCTAGGATTTCATTCAATATTTCTTTAATTTTGAACTCGTCTGAGCCATTTCTGGTGATAATACATCTAACAATACGACAAAATTGATGTAAATTCAGAGAGCAGGTTTTTGACCCTCCATCTTGGTTCACGACCGCTGACCGCCGACTGTAAGACGCATGCGTTAACAAACATACTATATATTAACATAACTATATATTTCTAAGAAGCGTTTAGAAAGTTGCCGTTTATGATGGCTAGCGCATTAAAGCCGTTCGCTGACGATTTGGAAGATCAGCTTACTTGTTCCATTTGTCAAGAAATATTCACAGATCCAAAAACTCTGTCATGTCTACACAATTTCTGCTTAAAATGTATCGCTGACTGGTACAGAAGAAGCGGAAATCCAGTTTCGAAGCGATTTGATTGTCCCATCTGCAGGGTACGAATCAAGTTGCCAGACGGCGACGCCTCCAAGCTTCGATCTTCATTCCATTTGAAATCTCTTTTACAGTTGCTCGAAGCTGCGAGAGCCAAGTCTGACCAAGAGCAAGCAGAATTGCCGGTATGCATGTCATGTGAAAAGCATTCGAAATTAGTTGCATTTTGTCTGCAATGCGACGGATTGATCTGTGGCGTATGTTTGGATTCCCACAAAACAGTTAAACAGCTTCGACAAGAACATCATGTACAACTGCTGGCCGATTTTAAGAAAGAAAATGTCGAAAGTTTTGTTAAAAGCCAAATGTTTTGTCAAGAGAAATTCCATGAGCGAAATAAACTTGAGTATTATTGTAAAGAAGAGACTTGTAAAAAATGCGTTTGTCAGAAATGCGCTTTTTTACATCATCGAAATCACCACGTGTTAATCATCGAAGAAGCTGCTGAAATAACGAAACAAGCCGCAAAGCGAAACATGGAAAAACTGAAACAACTGAAAGAGAATAACAAAGAAGAATTGGTCCAGTCAAAGATGAACATCGCTCGAATTGAGAACGACGTACATCTGGCAAAGCAAAAGGTTGGAAATGTAGTAGAATCGATTAAGAAGACGGCGAGAGAACATCAAACGGCGATGAACGAGAAGCTCAATGGGATCTTATCCGATCGACGAAAGGCAAATCGAGATGAGCAGAAAGATATTGAAGCTGGCATTAATGAGTTAGCCGAATTTTTACTTCGCTGTGAGACACTGCTGGACAAAAGTGCAGCAAGCGAAATAGCAGTAAGTAAAGATGACCTTGAGCTAAGTTTTCACTCATATTTGGAACGGCCTTCAATTCTGCCAAGCAAACCGATCCAACGAAACGTGACGGTGCGTTACGTCACAAACCAGGAAGTAACACAATCGTTACAAAATGTTGGCAGAGTTGTTGAAAGTGTGTCAGATCCCATGCACTCTTCAATTGAATCAATGAAGGAAGTAAGATGTGGTTTTGTGAGTGATTTTCTTATCATCACAAGGAATTCAGGGGACGAGGTGTGTTACACAGACAAGGGCTCCATTGACGTAAGGATCAAAGACCCTGAAGGAAACGAAGTGGAGAGAAGGCTAACCGAACAGAGCACTGGAAAATACAGAGTGAGTTATCGGGCAGAGAAAACTGTGAAGTATGAAGTACAAGTGAATATTAGTGGTCAACCGATCAGGAATTCACCACAGAAAATAAACACGCTTGATATAAACACAGAGTTTGTACACGTGAAAACGTTTTTGGGAGTCGAAAAAGTGGAAGAAGAAATGTCAATGATAAAATGTAGGAAAATCTCAGCCAATAGTGTTAATCAAGAAATAACAGTGCTTGATCCAAGAAACAAATGCATCAAAATCTTCGATGTTGTTGGTAACAGTTTGAAAAGTAGTTTCAATGTTGTATCGCCTGAGATGGAAGAAAATAAGCACTTCTTTCCAATTGCATTCGTTTTGAACGAAAACAAAATCGTCGTCAGTCTTGTTCATCTAGAAAATGACATATGCGTTTTACAAGAATTAGATTTAAACGGTACTTTGCTAAACACCATCCATCCATCTGACCAGCCTCTTCACCCGTTTAGCTTATGTATTACTGAAGATCAAAACCTTGCAGTGTGCTGTCCGGGTGATGATGAGCGTCGTATCAAAGCATGTATAAAGTTGTTTAATAAACAAGGTGAATTAATTCGTGAGTTTGATGGCATCGAGAAAGATGATTATCTTCTTTTCATAACTTATAATAATGGTAAACATTTTGTCTCCTTTGTAAATAAAAGCTGCATTCGTGTTTATGATAAGAATGGAGCCTTCTTGTATGAGTTCGGAGAGAAAGGAGAATTGGGCGGCCAGTTTACTGGTGTTGTTGGACTCACTGGTTATGGCCCTGACATGATTCTTGCATGTGATTGTGATAATCGCCGTGTTCAACTATTAACAACACGTGGAGAGTTTATAACATCGTTAAGTGGGTATGACTCAGGTGTGATGGAAGAACCTTTGGACATAGCTGTTGGAGCTGACGGTAAAGTGTTTGTCTTACAACTTGATGGCAAAGTTCATATCTGGCGCTAGTGCGAATATCTCTCTTGTCATTACCAAGCCATTTACACTATATATAGGTTGTTGAACACTGCAGTTATATAGAAGCACGCTTGCTAGTGCCAGGTGGAATAGACCCAAGAGCCCTGACATTCTTACTGCGCATTCCCCATAAAATGCTAAGAGCAGAATAAACTCAATCCCTTTCCCAGAGCCTGCGTTTCTCTTGGTCAGCACCGAGAAACAAAGACTCTGAATTAATCCACTCTCAGAGTAATTTTCATTAATGGCTGTTTCAAATTGAAACTGCTCATGCGCATTATTTCGGAAGTGAACTCTAACCAAAAATCGAGTCTGCCGCTAAGTAGTTCGATTATATATTTTATGAATATTTTACGCCAACTCGTTAACAGTTAATGTATATTGGATATTGGTCTTTTTTACTGCGCATGCTCGACGAAATGCCAAGGACTCAATAGAGCAGTTTTCGTATGACTGTGAAAATCTCAGTGTTTTAATTGGCTTGATTTTTTCTCACGCAATGTGATTGGTCTGGCAGTGCTGTGGCCTTGACGTGACCGTGTTCGCGCCATATTCGTGCCGTGTTCCTGGCATTTGATTGGATGCAGAGTAAAATTCTAGCGCAATGTAATTGGTCTGGTGGGTTATCTTCTATTCATAGTCATACGAAATTGCTCTACTCAAACACGAGATTGAGGAGAACCCAAGAAATTCAAGGGTTGTACGTGGTTAGTTAAAAAATCTTTCTCGATGATTGGTCAAATCAAACTGCGCGAGAAATGCGCAGCAAGAATGAAAGGGTTCTAGGATCTTGAATGTTATATGCAGATTGAGTGACATCATTGTTCAATGTTTTACATGCAAACGTCACGCAATAAACAGACTGTAAATAAATAACGAGAGATATTGATAAATGCAATAGCACTGAAAATGTGAAAATACTTGTTTTAATAATAACTGCACAATTTTTAATTATAAAAAGTACCGTGACAATGTTAAAAAGTGGAAAGAATATGATGAGCAGAGATAGACCAGGGGGTAATTTACAGTTGTTGTAGCCATGCAGTTAGTCCTAGATACAACTCCTATTGGAGGATATTGTGTGGAATCTGTATATCACGATAGTCAACTGATAAACTTAAAGTTGTAAAACCCATTCAGATCGGAGGCTAATTTTGTATATATGCTGCTTATTAAATGTCTAAGTGTATGATTTTATATTCGACTGATTGTTTTGAGACTGAAGTGAAGTTGACTGAGAAAATCCACTTCGGTTAAAGTAGAAATCAAATGAGATCGAGAACGATTCTGTATCTGATCTACAGCATACGTTCAGCTTACTGAACTGTGTAGGCCGTGTTGTTTACTGTAAGATGGAGTCGCCATGTTGTATTTCTATTTCCTCATCAGTTTCGCATATACAACTTCTTTGCTACTAAGAGAAAAAAGGTAAATAAAAAACTAAAAAAAGTATACGATATGAATTTAAAATAATAGATTAAGAGAAATCAGGTGGTTTTGAAAGTATTTTAAGAGATCACACATATAAGAAGATTTGTTATTTAACTAGGTTTGGTTGAACGGCCGTTAGAAATTTGTAGAATGTCTAGCTTGATATCAACACCGGCCGCTACCTCCTATTGCTCCTATTATGCATCATATTGACCCTATCAAAAAAATCTTGGAATTCAGACGCCCAACATGACATAACAAAAGAAAACTACATTCGAGACTAAATTTATGGCATTTCTTTCGTATTTCTATGTTTGCCTTGAATCCAAGATATTTTTTTAGAAGAGTCAATTTTCGCCCCTGAGGTTGCAAAAGACATCATCAGTCAATTTTACCAAAGGGGCTGTAGAAATTAGCCCGGAACTATTGATTCAATACCGCACTGCAATAAGTGGTTAATTCCATAATTTCATCTGGCAGTTCTGAATATTTTAGTTTGTGTGAAACGTTTTGTTGTATGATGCAAACAAATAAACTTTAGATTAGTGTTTTATTAATTGAATTCATTCATTTATTCATCATATGACCGACCACTTGACGAATACGCATACATGGTCATCCATGCATTTCTTTATTCCACGAAATACAATATTCAAGACCATTTGAAGACTTTCAAAAACAATGGCTAGCGCATTAAAACCGTTCACTGACGATTTGGAAGATCAGCTTACTTGTTCCATTTGTCAAGAAATATTCACAGATCCAAAAACTCTGTCGTGTCTACATATAATTTCTGCTTAAAATGTATCGCTGACTGGTACAGAAGAAGCGGAAATCCAGTTTCGAAGCGATTTGATTGTCCCATCTGCAGGGTACGAATCGATGTGCCAGACGACGACGCCACAAAGCTTCGATCTTCATTCCACTTGAAATCTCTTTTACAGTTGCTCGAAGCTTCGAGAGCCAAGTCAAACCAAGAGCAAGCAGGATTGCCGGTATGCATGTCATGTGAAAAGCATTCGAAATTAGTCGCATTTTGTCTGCAATGCGACGGATTGATCTGTGGCGTTTGTTTGGATTCCCACAAAACAGTTAAGCAGCTTCGACAAGAACATCATGTACAACTGGTGGCCAATTTTAAGAAAGAAAATGTAAAAAGTTTTGTTAAAAGCCAAATGTTTTGCCAGGAGAAATTCCATGAGCGAAATAAACTTGAATTTTACTGTAGAGAAGAGACTTGTAAGAAATGCGTTTGTCATTAATGCGCTTTCTTGTATCATCGAAATCACGACGTGTTGATCGTAGAAGAAGCTGCTGAAGTAACGAAACGAGCCGCAAAACGAGACATGGAAAAACTGAACCAACTGAAAGAGAATTACAAAGAAGAATTAGTCCAGTCAAAGATGAACATCGCTCGAATTGAGAACGACGTACATCTGGCAAAGCAAAAGGTTGGAGATGTAGTAGAATCGATTATCAAGACGGCGAGAGAACATGAAACGGCGATGAACGACAAGCTCAATGGGATCTTATCCGATCGACAAAAGGCAAGTCAAGATGAGCAGAAAGATATTGAAGCTGGTATTAATGAGTTAGCTGAATTTTTACTTCGCTGTGAGACACTGCTGGACAAAAGTGCAAAAAGCGAAATTGCAGTAAGTAAAGATGACATTGAGCTAAGTTTTCACTCATATTTGGAACGGCCTTCAATTCTGCCAAGCAAACCGATCCAACGAAACGTGACGGTGCGTTACGTCACAAACCAGGAAGTAACACAATCGTTACAAAATGTTGGCAGAGTTGTTGAAAGTGTGGCAGATCCCATGCACTCTTCAATTGAATCAATGAAGGAAGTAAGATGTGGTTTTGTGAGTGATTTTCTTATCATCACAAGAAATTCAGAGGATGAGCTGTGTTACACAGACAAGAGCTCCATTGACGTAAGGATCAAAGACCCTGAAGGAAACGAAGTGGAGAGAAGGCTAACTGAACAGAGCACTGGAAAATACAAGGTGAGTTATCGGGCAGAGAAAACTGTGAAGTATGAAGTACAAGTGAATATAAGTGGTCAACCGATCAGTAATTCACCACAGAAAGTAAACACGCTTGATAAAAACACAGAGTTTGTACACGTTAAAACGTTTGTGGGAGTCGAGGAGAGGAAAAGCAAAAAGAAGAAGAAGAAAAAGAAAAAAAAGAAGAAGAAAAAGAATTAGAAGAAGAAGTTTTTATGAGAATCTCAGTCAACGATGTTAATCAAGAAATAGCAGTTCTTGATCCAACAAACCAATGCATCAAAATATTCGATGTTGTTGGTAACAGTTTGAGAAGTTTCAATGTTGTATCTCCTGAGATGAAAGAAAATAAGCACCTCTTTCCAACTGCATTCGTTTGGAACGAAAACATAATCGTCGTCAGTCTTTTTCATCTAAAAATAAAACATAGGCGTTTTACAAGAATTAGATTTAAACGGTATTTTGCTAAACACCATATATTTATCTGACCAGCCTATTTTCCCGTTTAGCTTATGTATTACTGAAGATCAAAACCTTGTAGTGTGCTGTCCGTGTCATAATAAGCGTCGTCTCAAAGCATGTACAAAGTTGTTTAATAAACAAGGTGAATTAATTCGTGAGTTTGATGGCATCGAGAAAGATGATAATCCTCTTTTCATAACTTATAATAATGGTAAACATTTTGTCTCCTTTGGAGATAAAAACTGCATTCGTGTTTATGATAAGAATGGAGCCTTCTTGTATGAGTTTGGAGAGAAAGGAGAATTGGGCGGCCAGTTCCATGGTGTCGCTGGACTCACTGGTTATGGCCCTGACATGATTCTTGCATGTGATTGTTATAATCACCGTGTTCAACTGTTAACAACACGTGGAGAGTTTATAACATCGTTCCGTGAGTATGACTCAGGTGTGATGGAAGAACCTTTGGACATAGCTGTTGGAGCTGACGGTAAAGTGTTTGTCTTACAATTTGATGGCAAAGTGCATATCTGGCGCTAGTGCGAATATCTCTGTTGTCTTTTTTAAGCCATTTACAATGTATATTCGTTATTGAACACTACAGTTATATAGAAGCACGCCGGCTAGACCCAAGAGCCCTGTCATTCATGCTGCGCGTGCTCGACCAAGAAATTCCAAAGTTGTGACGAGATAGAAAATTTCTGTCGCTGATTGGTCAAA
This sequence comes from Actinia equina, assembly GCA_011057435.1. Classification (NCBI taxonomy): domain Eukaryota; kingdom Metazoa; phylum Cnidaria; class Anthozoa; order Actiniaria; family Actiniidae; genus Actinia; species Actinia equina. The sequence goes on along the minus strand of WHPX01000665.1, from coordinate 55,712 downwards.
TCAAACCGCGCGAGAAGTCAAGAGCCAAACAAGTGCAGCACTAATATCTGGGATCTAGATTGCTATATGCAGATTTTTTAAGCGAAGTCACTGCCAATGTTTTGCATCAGTAGAATTATTGGCGTACGTCAAGCAATTAACTAAAGAAAAAGCTGTACACAAATCAGAAGATAGTTTAGTAATCAGGGAAAATAGTCCGTTTGATATTTTTTAGAAATTTAGTATTTTTCTTTGTGAAATGATATCACAAATTTATGCCTGGAGATTGCACCGAAGTAATGACTATATGGTAGTCAAAAAAAATTAGTTTATAAATTGTTTAGATCTAAGCATGGTGAACTATAAAAATAGTATAAAACGAAAAAAAGCCGAGTCACGTCACAAATAGCTGTCCATTCTTGGTTCGACCCGGCAATCATCGTTGCATGAGTTTTCCTAGTGGAATAAAACTAGTCCCACAAACAGCTACACCACTGAATCGGTTTTAAAGGTTACTACGTGGATTATGAGCCGGACAAATTTCTTTTATTTCTGATCCATTTTCCGCCAAGATATTCTAGCTAATTTGTTGAGCTTGTGGGACATAGCAACGGTAACTAAGGGGAGCGGTACCATGAATGAATATGGAGGGCAAAAAGGTATGGCAGCAATGACGGAAGATGTTACCAAAAAAACAAGAAAAAAAAAAAAGATTACATTTTAACATATCTTGGGGTAAATATTAATAACATGGCAAATATGATTTCCTCACACGAGAAAAAGAATAAAAACTAGAATAGAAACAGATTGATCAGTTTCTATTTACACATTATTGGAGTTTGCAACTGTGAAGCACTTATATTTAAACGTAGAGAGAAAATTCTTTAGGGTACTAACCACCCATTTAGTGCATTTCCTAGATCTCTTTTAAAACTCAAAACTCGGTTTGGAGAACCTTAAACCATTCAATGAAAAACTGATCAGTTGGTTAGTGTCGACAGATTTTAAAACAAATTCGCAAGCTCTCGAGACTAGTTAGCAAGGCTTTATTGGCACTGCTTTTGCAGTATGGCTTTCTTGGTAGTGAATTGAAGACAAGAGCAATTAGTTACAAAGCTAAAATCAATAAACGGATAAAAGAACTTTATCAGCTTAAATATACAGCTGGGTTTCCTGTGTTCATGAAGTGGAGCAAGACTTGGGAAACCTTGAAGCATAATTCCACAATATATTTTTTAATTATTGTGATGTGAAAATCTAAAAAAGCTGATTAAAGTAACGTGTAAAGTACTTTTAAATTCGTTTCTATCTTATTTGTTAACTTTGTTACTAGCTGTCAGAACAAACAGAGAGATTTTGTGTTTAACTGAATTTATATATACTGCTCCCACTTTTCCCCCACACTCAGAAAAGACGAGTTTTTAGAATATCGAGTTTTACGATTCCTGTGGACGCGCGTCTTTCCGAGAATCCTCAGCAACTCTAAAACTTGGTATTCTGAAAACTCATCTTTACTCATTCTGGAGTGATAAGTGAGACTATTTGCAGTTTAGAATTTGTAGACTGAAAGCTCACTATCAAAGCATACAACCACCAAGTATTGGAGCAATGCATTTAATCTTTCAGTACTTGATCAGCTTGTTTTAAGGCTTTTGACACCCCGGGGTCTTATTTACGAAGTTCCCCATAGTTTAAGATTTCCAATCCTTACCCCTCCCCCTCCCCCTCCCATAAGGATTTCCTAAGGCAGGGGAAGCAGCTGGAAAATCGCAATAGCATCAAATCTCATATACTCAGACCCGTGTCAGCAATATTAAGTGAAGAAAATTTTCCTGATGTGTGGGGAATGGTTATTAGACGAGTCAGTGGAGCTGAAAAATTAAATGCAATGACTCCGTCTCATACTTAGATCCTCATCATTTAATAATAATATTATTAAAAGTGAAAACAACCTTCCCCATGGTTGGGGAATGGATATGAGAGAATTTCTTACTGGTCAAATATGCTTTTAAACGGGCTTTTGTTGTGGGTTTATGCATAGAGAACCCCTGGGCTTATCTAATTGAGTGATCTAGTCATCATCAAATCCTTGACTTAAGAGGAAGTTTGCAGCTAAATTTTCATTTTTGTCACAAGCAAAGTAAGCTTGGACAGCCATGTTTTCATTGAATCCAAGAGCCTTTAGCTGAAAGGAAACAAAATATTCAAATCAAATAGGTGTTTGTAGGTTGGATTTAACTTCATTTGGTTAGATTTGTTTTATCGACTTTCAAATACTTTCTTTAATTTACAGATAATTTTTTTTGTAGGAAAATATTGATGCGCCTTTTCATTGTTTAGATGGCGAAGTTTATCTTACACATTTGTAAGGAGTTTTACATGTTGCCTTGAAGATGACCGCATAGGTTAAAAGCTTGGTAAATTGAAGAAATTATCTAAAAGTTCATGGAACAAATCTAACCAAATGAAATTATTGAAAGTCAATTTTTTTCTCTTAAGCAGACAGCTCTAATTACGGACAGCTTTCCAAAACCCCGTTTTTCCTCCCATACAAAACACTGTATTCACACTTTCCCTTGAGCGGACTTTCTCGTAAGCGGACGCGGACAACGTAGAGCGAATCCCAATTGACTGTTTCAATTATTTTCAAGCTCTCTTAAGCGGACACTCTTTCAAATATTCTAATAAACGGACTCGGAATAGAAACATCGCCTACTTCTTAAATTGCTATTATTAATCTCTAGAAACGCTTAAGTAAACGGAAAACGACACTATTTCACATTATTTGTCCGTTTAAAGACCCCTTTCTATTTTAGGCGGACATCTCTACTAACAGACACTTTTTCCGTTTCCCAAGGGTCCCGCTTAAGGGAGATTCAACTGTATACTTTAAAGAGTTGTACTGTCCACCAGCGAATTCCATGTGCCTTGGAAAGACGTTAAAAAAATCTTTGAAAACATCCGCTTACACAAATAATAAACGTTTCGTCATAACAAATTAGTATTCATAGAATCGGTTAACTTGCAATATTGGTCTGTTAAGTAAAAAATTCTAATTTTTCATCAATAAAATTCAAAACATAGCAAGGTAGTTCAAAATATAGACATTTTTGTACGATGATAAGGCGGAATTTAAGATTTATGATTGGATGAATTTAACACGTGACGAGTACCCATCCTCTGTTAATGCGCTACAAAAATGTATCCTGGCTCAAAAGAAGACACTCAAAACTATTATTGATTCCAATGGTCCAATAGGCCTTTTACAACAAACAGTCACGTGCTGATGTATGACTTTTATAACGAATCAATTCAGCTCAAGGTCCCCTGGGGAAGACTCTGCTGGATGGCTAACAAACTTTAAACTGCTTTGTATCTTGAAATCGAAATTATCTTAGGAGAAAAAGTATTTTAGAAAAGGTTTTGGATACGATATTAGTAAGCCAGCAAAAAAATATTTAAATAAAGGAAGTCCAATTATATTTTGCCATCCAGTAACAATCATGTGTCAATCTTTTGCAAAAGGAATATCGGATCTAGAGAAAATTGAGCTCTGTAGATTTAGTGGTAAGCCTCTAAATAATTTACAACTGTAAGACGCATACGTTAACAAATTAACATATGAAAAAATATATGTTTCTAAGAAAAGTTTAGAAAGTTGCTGTTTACGATGGCTAGCGCATTAAAACCGTTCGCTGACGATTTGGAAGATCAGCTTACTTGTTCCATTTGTCAAGAAATATTCACAGATCCAAAAACTCTGTCGTGTCTACACAATTTCTGCTTAAAATGTATCGCTGACTGGTACAGAAGAAGCGGAAATCCAGTTTCGAAGCGATTTGATTGTCCAATCTGCAGGGTACGAATCGATGTGCCAGACGGCGACGCCTCCAAGCTTCGATCTTCATTCAACTTGAAATCTCTTTTACAGTTGCTCGAAGCTTCGAGAGACAAGTCTAACCAAGAGCAAGCAGGATTGCCGGTATGCATGTCATGTGAAAAGCATTCGAAATTAGTTGCATTTTGTCTGCAATGCGACGGATTGATCTGTGGCGTATGTTTGGATTGCCACAAAACAGTTAAGCAGCTTCGACAAGAACATCATATACAACTGCTGGCCGATTTTAAGAAAGAAAATGTCGAAAGTTTCGTTAAAAGCCAAATGTTTTGCCAGGAGAAATTCCATGAGCGAAATAAACTTGAATTTTACTGTAAAGAAGAGTCTTGTAAAAAATGCGTTTGTCAGAAATGCGCTATTTTACATCATCGAAATCACGACGTGTTGATCGTAGAAGAAGCTGCTGAAGTAACGAAACATGCCGCAGAACGAGACATGGAAAAACTGAACCAACTGAAAGAGAATTACAAAGAAGAATTAGTCCAGTCAAAGATGAACATCGCTGGAATTGAGAACGACGTACATCTGGCAAAGCAAAAGGTTGGAAATGTAGTAGAATCGATTATCAAGACGGCGAGACAACATGAAACGGCGATGAACGACAAGCTCAATGGGATCTTATCCGATCGACAAAAGGCAAGTCAAGATGAGCAGAAAGATATTGAAGCTGGCATTAATGAGTTAGCCGAATTTTTACTTCGCTGTGAGACACTGCTGGACAAAAGTGCTGCAAGCGAAATTGCAGTAAGTAAAGATGACCTTCAGCAAAGATTTCAGTCATATTTGGAACGGCCTTCAATTCTGCCAAGCAAACCGATCCAACGAAACGTGACGGTGCGTTACGTCACAAACCAGGAAGTAACACAATCGTTACAAAATGTTGGCAGAGTTGTTGAAAGTGTGGCAGATCCCATGCACTCTTCAATTGAATCAATCAAGGAAGTAAGATGTGGTTTTGTGAATGATTTTCTTATCATCACAAGAAATTCAGAGGATGAGCTGTGTTACACAGACAAGGGATCCATTGACGTAAGGATCAAAGACCCTGAAGGAAACGAAGTGGAGAGAAGGCTAACTGAACAGAGCACTGGAAAATACAAGGTGAGTTATCGGGCTGAGAAAACTGTGAAGTATGAAGTACAAGTGAATATTAGTGGTCAACCGATCAGGAATTCACCACAGAAAATAAACACGCTTGATAAAAACACAGAGTTTGTACACGTGAAAATGTTTGTGGGGGTCGAGAAAGTGGAAGAGGATGAAAAAGAAGAATATGATGAAACTGAAGGAATCGTATTGCTTAAGAAAATCTCAGTCAACGGTGTTAATCAAGAGATAGCAGTTCTTGATCCAACAAACCAATGCATCAAAATATTCGATGTTGTTGGTAACAGTTTGAGAAGTTTCAATGTTGTATCTCCTGAGATGGAAGAAAGTAAGCACCTCTTTCCAACTGCATTCGTTTGGAACGAAAACAAAATCGTCGTCAGTCTTTGTCATCTTCAAAAAGGGATATGTGTTATACAAGAATTAGATTTAAACGATACTTTGCTAAACACCATCCATCCATCTGACCAGCCTATTTTCCCGTTTAGCTTATGTATTACTGAAGATCAAAACCTTGTAGTGTGCTGTCCGTGTCATAATAAGCGTCGTCTCAAAGCATGTATAAAGTTGTTTAATAAACAAGGTGAATTGATTCGTGAGTTTGATGGCATCGAGGAAGATGATTATCCTCTTTTCATAACTTATAATAATGGTAAACATTTTGTCTCCTTTGGAAATAACAACTTCATTCGTGTTTTTGATAAGAATGGAGCCTTCTTGTATGAGTTTGGAGTGGAAGGATTTTTGGGCGGCCAGTTTAATGGTGTTGTTGGACTCACTGGTTATGGCCCTGACATGATTCTTGCATGTGATTGTGATAATGACCGTGTTCAACTATTAACAACACGTGGAGAGTTTATAACGTCGTTCAGTGGGTATGACTCAGGTGTGTTGGAAGATCCTTGGGACATAGTTGTTGGAGCTGACGGTAAAGTGTTTGTCTTACAAGGTGATGGCAAAGTGCATATCTGGCGCTAGTTTGAATATCTTTCTTGTCTTGTCATTACTAAGCAATTTACAATGTATATTGGTTATTGAACACTACAGTCATAGAAGCACGCTGGCTAGTGCCAGGTGGGCTAGACCCATGAGCCCTGACATTCTTACTGCGCATTCTCCACAAAATGTTATGAACAGAATAAACTCAATCCCTTTCCAATAGCCTGCGTTTCTCTTGGTCAGCACCGAGAAAACGAAGACTCTGAATTAATCCACTCTCAGAGTAATTTTCATTAATGGCTGTTTCAAATTTGAAACTGCTCATGCGCATTATTTCGGAAGTAAACTCTAACCAAAAATCGAGTCTGGCGCTACTAGGTAGTTCGATTATATGTTTTATGAATATTTTACACCAACTCGTTAACAGTTAATGTATATTGGATATTGGTCTTTTTTACTGCGCATGTTCGACGAAATACCAAGGACTCAATAGAGCAGTTTTCGTATGACTGTGAAAATCTCAGTGACGTATGCCTGCCTTGCGTGACATTGATATTTTCTAGAATTTTGATTGGCTGATTTTTTTCTCACCCAATGTGATTGGTTTGGCTGTGACGTGAAATTGGCGTGACCGTGTCCGCGCCGTGTTGGTGCCGTGTTCCTGGCATTTGATTGGATGCAGAGTAAAATTCTAGCGCAATTTAATTGGTCTGGTGGGTTATCTTCTATTCATAGTCATACGAAAACTGCTCTACTCAAACACGAGATTGAGGATAACCCAAGAAATTCAAGAGTTGTACGTGGTTAGTTAAAAAATCTTTCTCGATGATTGGTCAAATCAAACTGCGCGAGAAATGCGCAGCAAGAATGAAAGGGTTCTAGGATCTTGAATGTTATATGCAGATTGAGTGACATCATTGTTCAATGTTTTACATGCAAACGTCACGCAATAAACAGACTGTACTTAATCAGAAGAGATATTGAGAAATTCAATAGCACTGAAAATGTGAAAATACTTGTTTTAATAATAATTGCACAATTTTTAATCATAAAAAGTACCGTGACAATGTTAAAAAGTGGAAAGAATATGATGAGCAGAGATAGACCAGGGGTAATTTACAGTTGTTGTAGCCATGCAGTTAGTCCTAGATACAACTCCTGTTGGAGGATATTGTGTGGAATATCTGTATATCACTATAGTCAACTGATAAACTTAAAGTTGTAAAACCCATTCAGATCGGAGGCTAATTTTGTATATATGCTGCTTATTAAATGTCTAAGTGTATGATTTTATATTCGACTGATTGTTTTGAGAATGAAGTGAAGTTGACTGAGAAAATCCACTTCGGTGTAAAGTAGAAATCAAATGAGATCGAGAACGATTCTGTATCTGATTTAGAGCTACGTTCAGCTTACTGAACTGTGTAGGCCGTGTTGTTTACTGTAAGATGGAGTCGCCATGTTGTATTTCTATTTCCTCATCAGTTTCGCATATACAACCTCTTTGCTACTAAGAGAAAAAAGGTAAATAAAAAATTAAAAAAGCATACGATATGAATTTAAAACTAATAGATTAAGAGAAATCAGGTGGTTTTGAAAGTATTTTAAGAGATCACACATATAAGAAGATTTGTTATTTAACTAGGTTTGGTTGAACGGCCGTTAGAAATTTGTAGAATGTCTAGCTTGATATCAACACCGGCCGCTACCTCCTATTGCTCCTATTATGCATCATATTGACCCTATCAAAAAAATCTTGGAATTCAGACGCCCAACATGACATAACAAAAGAAAACTACATTCGAGACTAAATTTATGGCATTTCTTTCGTATTTCTATGTTTGCCTTGAATCCAAGATATTTTAGAAGGGTCAGTTGTCACCCCTGAGGTTGCAAAAGACATCATCAGTCAATATTACCAAAGGGGCTGTAGAAATTAGCCCGGAACTATTGATTCAATACCGCACTGCAATAAGTGGTTAATTCCATAATTTCATCTGGCAGTTCTGAATATTTTAGTTTGTGTGAAACGTTTTGTTGTATGATGCAAACAAATAAACTTTAGATTAGTGTTTTTATTAATTGAATTCATTTATTCATTCATCATATGACCGACCACTTGACGAATACGCATACATGGTCACCCATGCATTCCTTTATTCAACGAAATAGAATATTCAAGACCATTTAGAGTTCTGCTAACTTTCAAAAACAATGGCTAGCGCATTAAAACCGTTCACTGATGATTTGGAAGATCAGCTTACTTGTTCCATTTGTCAAGAAATATTCACAGATCCGAAAACTCTGTCGTGTCTACATAATTTCTGCTTAAAATGTATCGCTGACTGGTACAGAAGAAGCGGAAATCCAGTTTCGAAGCGATTTGATTGTCCCATCTGCAGGGTACGAATCGATGTACCAGACGGCGACGCCTCCAAGCTTCGATCTTCATTCAACTTGAAATCTCTTTTGCAGTTGCTCGAAGCTGCGAGAGCCAAGTCTGACCATGAGCAAGCAGGATTGCTGGTATGCATGTCATGTGAAAAGCATTCGAAATTAGTCGCATTTTGTCTGCAATGCGACGGATTGATCTGTGGCGTTTGTTTGGATTGCCACAAAACAGTTAAGCAGCTTCGACTGGAACATCATGTACAACTGGTGGCCAATTTTAAGAAAGAAAATGTCGAAAGTTTCGTTAAAAGCCAAATGTTTTGTCAAGAGAAATTCCATGAGCGAAATAAACTTGAATTTTACTGTAAAGAAGAGACTTGTAAGAAATGCGTTTGTCATAAATGCGCTTTCTTGTATCATCGAAATCACGATGTGATAAGCATCGAAGAAGCTGCTGAAGTAACGAAACGAGCCGCAAAACGAGACATGGAAAAACTGAACCAACTGAAAGAGAATTACAAAGAAGAATTAGTCCAGTCAAAGATGAACATCGCTCGAATTGAGAACGACGTACATCTGGCAAAGCAAAGGTTGGAGATGTAGTAGAATCGATTATCAAGACGGCGAGACAACATGAAACGGCGATGAACGACAAGCTCAATGGGATCTTATCCGATTGACGAAAGGCAAGTCAAGATGAGCAGAAAGATATTGAAGCTGGCATTAATGAGTTAGCCGAGTTCTTACTTCGCTGTGAGACACTGCTGGACAAAAGTGCACCAAGCGAAATTGCAGTAAGTAAAGATGACCTTCAGCAAAGATTTCAGTCATATTTGGAACGGCCTTCAATTCTGCCAAGCAAACCGATCCAACGAAACGTGACGGTGCGTTACGTGACATACCAGGAAGTAACACAATCGTTACAAAATGTTGGCAGAGTTGTTGAAAGTGTGTCAGATCCAATGCACTCTTCAATTGAATCAATCAAGGAAGTAAAATGTGGTTTTGTGAATGATTTTCTTATCATCACAAGGAATTCAGAGGATAAGCTGTGTTACACAGACAAGAGCTCCATTGAGGTGAGGATCAAAGACCCTGAAGGAAACGAAGTGGAGAGAAGGCTAACTGAACAGAGCACTGGAAAATACAGGGTGAGTTATCGGGCTGAGAAAACTGTGAAGTATGAAGTACAAGTGAATATTAGTGGTCAACCGATCAGGAATTCACCACAGAAAATAAATACGCTTGATAAAAACACAGAGTTTGTACACGTCAAAACATTTGTGGGAGTCGAAAAAGTGGAAAAGCAAAAGGAAGAAGAAGAAAAAGAAAAAAAAGAAGAAGAAAAAGAAGAAGGAGAATTTTTATGAAAATCTCAGTCAATGGTGTTAATCAAGAAATAACAATTCTTGATCCAAGAAAAAAATGCATCAAAATATTCGATGTTGTTGGTAACAGTTTGAAAAGTAGTTTCAATGTTGTATCGCCTGAGATGGAAGAAAGTAATCACCTCTTACCAACTGCATTCGTTTTGAACGAAAACAAAATGGTCGTCAGTCTTGTTCATCAACAAAATGAAATAGGCGTTATACAAGAATTAGATTTAAACGGTAGTTTGCTAAACACCATCCACTCATCTGACCAGCCTTTTCTCCCGTTTAGCTTATGTATTATTGAAGATCAAAACCTTGCAGTGTGCTGTCCGTGTTATGATAAGCATCGTTTCAAAGAATGTATAAAGTTGTTTAATAAACAAGGTGAATTTATTCGTGAGTTTGATGGCATCGAGGAAGGTGATAATCCTCTTTTCATAACTTATAATAATGGTAAACATTTTGTCTCCTTTGGAGATAAAAACTGCATTCGTGTTTATGATAAGAATGGAGCCTTCTTGTGTGAGTTTGGAGAGAAAGAAGAATTGGGCGGCCAGTTCGATGGTGTTGGTGGACTCACTGGTTATGGCCCTGACATGATTCTTGCATGTGATTGTGATAATAACCGTGTTCAACTATTAACAACAGGTGGAGAGTTTATAACATCGTTCAGTGGGTATGACTCAGGTGTGATGGAAGAACCTTTGGACATATCTGTTGGAGCTGACGGTAAAGTGTTTGTCTTACAACTTGATGGCAAAGTTCATATCTGGCGCTAGTGCGAATATCTCTCTTGTCATTACTAAGCCATTTACACTATATATAGGTTGTTGAACACTGCAGTTATATAGAAGCACGCTGGCTAGTGCCAGGTGGACTAGACCCAAGAGCCCTGACATTCTTACTGCGCATTCTCCACAAAATGCTATGAACAGAATAAACTCAATCCCTTTTCCCAGAGCCTGCGTTTCTCTTGGTCAGCACCGAGAAAACGAGGACTCTGAATTAATCCACTCTCAGAGGAATTTTCATTGATGGCTGTTTCAAATTGAAACTGCTCATGCGCATTATTTCGGACTTAAACTCTAACCAATAATAGAGTCTGGCGCTAGGTAGTTCGAATATATATTTTATGAATATTTTACACCAACTCGTTAACAATTAATGTATATTAGTTATTGGTCTTTTTACTGCGCATGTTCGACGAAATACCAAGGACTCAATAGAGCAGTTTTCGTATAACTGTGAAAATCTCAGTGACGTATGCGTGCCTTGCGTGACCGTGATGTTTTCTAGAATTTAAATTGGCTAATGTTTTTCTCACCCAATGTGATTGGTCTGGCTGTGACGTGACCTCGGCGTGACCGTGTCCGCGCCGTGTTGGTGCCGTGTTCCTGGCATTTGATTGGATGCACAGTAAAATTCTAGCGCAATGTGATCGGTCTGGTGGGTTATATTCTATTCACAGTCATACGAAAGCGTTTCTTCTCAAACACGAGATTGAGGATAACCCAAGAAATTCAAGGGTCGTACGTGGTTAGATAAAAAGCCTTTCTCGATGATCAGTCAAATCAAACTACGCGAGAAATGCGCAGCAAGAATGACAGGGTTCTAGGATCTAGAATGTTATATGCAGATTGAGTGACATCATTGTTCAATGTTTTACATGCGAACGTCACGCAATAAACAGACTGTACATAAATTACGAGAGATATTGAATTTAGTAAACACTAACACTGAAAATATGAAAATACTTGGTTTTATATTGATTGCACAATTTTTAATTATAAAAAGTACCGTGACAATGTTAAAAAGTGGAAAGAATATGATGAGCAGACAGAGACCAGGAGTAATTTAAAGTTGTAGCCCGCCTGAGTTAGTCCTAGATATAAATCTCCTGTAGGAGGATATTCTATGGAATCCAGTAGCGTAGCGAGGGCGGGCACGGGGGGGGGGGGGGGGGGGGGGGGGGGGGGGGGGCACGCGCCCCCCAAAAATTTTTGAAAAAAAAAAATTTTGAAAAAAGAATAACAACAAAAAAACATATAATAATAATAATATAATAATAATATGTTTATAACGCGCATATTTCATGTGGATATGTTCATATGCGCAGAAATTAACTATGCCATTCAATTAAATAAATTGGATAAAAAGAAATATAGATATAACATAATATAGTATAGTATAGAATAATATAAATATATAAAATAAATAAAATATATAGTAAATAGCAATAAAGATGTATAAAATTCTAAGTAAAAGCTAATTTAAAAAGGTATGTCTTGACAAGTGATTTAAATTTCCTGATACACAGTTCATTCCTGATTTCAACAGAAAGAGCGTTCCACAGTTTAGGGGCCGCAGATTGAAAAGCCCTGTCACCTAAAGTTTTTTTACATTTCCCACTAGCTGGATTTAGCAGAGTGCCCTTATGATTCCGGAGGTTATACCTAGAAACCTTACTTACTGAAACCAAATCAGATAAATATTGTGGTGCTAGCCCACGTAAACATTTAAATGTTAACAGTAGTATCTTAAAATGAATACGATATCTAATAGGTAACCAGTGTAAATCAAAAAGAACTGTGGTGATGTGGCAAAAACGAGGAAGCCCTACAATAACCCTGGCAGCAGAATTTTGCACTCTTTGTAACTTATTTACATGAATATCAGGAAGCCCATACAATAAACTATTACAGTAATCAAGTTTACTCACTATAAAAGCATGGACCAAAGTCTCGGTAGAACCACGTGAAAGGTATTTCCTAATTCTTCTAATATTGTATAGATGGTAAAACGATGAACTACAAGTTTTCTTAATTTGTTCATGCATATTCAAGTGGGAGTCAAACCAGGCTCCCAAGTTTTTTACAACAGAAGATTGGTTAATCTTGGATTCTCCAACTTGTAGATTGGTGACGTTCACTTTCTCCAGCTGTTGTTGGGTACCGATCACCAAGAATTCTGTTTTACCAGGATTCAGCTTCAGTTTGTCAGATAGCATCCATTGTTTAATGTCTGAAATACACGCTTCCATAGTACTCACAGCCAACCTCTCATCAGTATCGTCGCCAGGCTTGAAGTCCAGGTACAGTTGTGTATCATCCGCATATGCGTGGGCTTGAGGCAGATGACTTTCAATAATTCTGAATAGCTTGCTTGAATACAATATAAACAGCAGAGGACCGAGGCAGCTGCCTTGTGGAACACCGTATTCCAGATCAAACGAATCAGAAACAACACCCTCAATGGTGACACGTTGACTTCTGTTTGACAGATATGACTCAAACCAGTTTAAGGCCATCCCTGATATGCCAAAATCAAATGAGAGGAGGTTAAGTAGAACGTTGTGGTCTACTGTATCGAAGGCAGCACTGAGGTCAAGTAGGACCAACAAGGTTACGCATTGTTTATCCATGTTCATTAGTAGGTCATTCTTAACCTTAAGTAAGGCAGTTTCAGTACTGTATCCTGGTCGATAGGCTGATTGAAGATCAGGTATCAAGCCATATTCAATCATGTAAGTATACAGTTGATCAGCCACTGCTCGTTCAGCAAACTTTGATACAAACTGCAAGTTGCTGATTGGGCGATAGTTCATGAAAACTGTGTCAAGTCCATTCCGCTTCAAAGTTGGGTACACAAGAGCATCTTTCCATGAGTTAGGGAATTCACCAGTTTGCAGTGATGAATTCAGCATTTCAGTCAGAGGCGGTAAAAGTTCTTCCAAACAGTCCTTCAGTAAAGACGTAGGTAAAGGATCAAGAGGGCAGGACTTCGTAGATGCTTTAGTTACAAGCTTTCTCACAGCATCCATATCAAGGACACTAAACTGAGAGAAAGTTGCATTCATTCAGAGAGAATCAGAAACAGGAGGCAAAGTCTGTTGAGCTGCACAGGTCATATCAAGCTCACCTCGGATGTCAGATATTTTCTTCACAAAGTAAGCTCCCATGTCATTTGCAAGAGACTGTTTATCACTATGCAGCGGGAATTGCATCTCATATTGTTGACCCAGCAACTTCTTTGTAGCAGAAAACAGTTTCCTCTGATCATCAGAATTATCGTTGACGAAATCAGTGTAAAATTCACGACGAACACTGTTCATAACATACGTTGTCCTGTTCTTTAGAGCTTTAAATGCAGCTAAGTCAGTATCAAGTTTTGTTCTTCTCCACTTACGTTCATCACGTCTACGTTGCCTCTTTATAGCACGGATCTCATCAGTGAGCCATGGTACACGAGGGCGTATGACGACAGAACGGGTTAAAAGAGGAGCATGCTTGTCAAGCAAAGATGACAATGTCATGTTGTAGGAGCTAACCAAGTCATTCAGCTGAGAAGGTGTCTGTACAATGAGTTTAGAAGCACGTAGATCATCTTTGAGAGCTTCTAGATCAATTGATTTCAATTTCCTGTAAGATACTGTGTTAATAGTAGATTTTGCTTTGCACAGCAATAGACCACAAAGAACTGTTGCATGATCAGAAAGAAAACTGTCTGATATAGGTGAATGCAAGATAATGTTATCAGAGACTCTTGTAATGATTAAGTCAAGGCAATGGCCATGGATTTGGGTAGAGGTGCGTACATGTTGCTTCAGGGCCATCGTTTCAAGCAAGTCAGATAATGCAGTAGCGTAAGGATCAGATGGGTCATCGATGTGTATATTGAAATCACCACAAATCAATATAGGTTCCGTACAAAGAACAAAGGACTCCAAGTTATCTGAAAATTCAGTGATAAATGTCCCAGTGGACACAGGGTTGGCAGTAGAATAAGGAGGTCTATAGATGATAGATAAACGCAGACGTGATGATTGGGCACTCGATAAAGTCCATTCGGCAACCTAAATATTAAACAGAAACGAAAGAGGAAAATAAATTATTACAACCTACAAAAGTGCGAATTTATACGAAGTTATCCGGACGTGCTATCTGTGCACTGCGAACCCGGTCAGAGCCTGGAATCTGCACGTGGGAATTTGAATTTTTTTTTTTTTTGGATCAGTGCCCCCCCCCCCAGCTCCTAGGTCCTCGCTACGCCCCTGATGGAATCTGTATATCACGATAGTCAACTGATAAACTTAAAGTTGTAAAACCCATTCAGATCGGAGGCTAATTTTGTATATATGCTGCTTATTAAATGTCCTCCTAAGTGTATGATTTTATATTCGACTGATTGTTTTGAGACTGAAGTGAAGTTGACTGAGAAAATCCACTTCGGTGTAAAGTAGAAATCAAATAAAATCGAGAACGATTCTGTATCTGATTTACAGCATACGTTCAGCTTACTGAACTGTGTAGGCCGTGTTGTTTACTGTAAGATGGAGTCGCCATGTTGTATTTCTATTTCCTCATCAGTTTCGTATGTACAACTTCTTTGCTACTAAGAGAAAAAAGGTAAATAAAAAACTAAAAAAAGTATACGATATGAATTTAAAACTAATAGATTAAAAGAAATCAGGTGGTTTTGAAAGTATTTTAAGAGATCACATATATAAGAAGATTGCTATTTAACTAGGTTTGGTTGAACGGCCGTTAGAAATTTGTAGAATGTCTAGCTTGATATCAACACCGGCCGCTACCTCCTATTGCTCCTATTATGCATCATATTGACCCTATCAAAAAAATCTTGGAATTCAGACGCCCAACGTGACATAACAAAAGAAGACTACATTCGAGACTAAATTTATGGCATTTTTTTCGTATTTCTATGTTTGCCTTGAATCCAATATATTTTTTAGAAGAGTCAATTGTCACCCCTGAGGTTGCAAAAGACATCATCAGTCAATATTACCAAAGCGGCTGTAGAAATTAGCCCGGAACTATTGATTCAATACCGCACTGCAATAAGTGGTTTTAATTCCATAATTTCATCTGGCAGTTGAATATCTTAGTTTGTGTAAAACGTTTTGTTGTGGATGCCAACACATAAACTTTAGATTAGTGTTTTTATTAATTGAATTCATTTATTTATTCATCATATGACCGACCACTTGACGAATACGCATACATGGTCACCCATGCATTCCTTTATTCCACGAAATAGAATATTCAAGACCATTTAGAGTTCTGCTAACTTTCAAAAACAATGGCTAGCGCATTAAAACCGTTCACTGATGATTTGGAAGATCAGCTTACTTGTTCCATTTGTCAAGAAATATTCACAGATCCGAAAACTCTGTCGTGTCTACATAATTTCTGCTTAAAATGTATCGCTGACTGGTACAGAAGAAGCGGAAATCCAGTTTCGAAGCGATTTGATTGTCCCATCTGCAGGGTACGAATCGATGTGCCAGACGACGACGCCACAAAGCTTCGATCTTCATTCCACTTGAAATCTCTTTTACAGTAGCTCGAAGCTGCGAGAGCCAAGTCCGACCAAGAGCAAGCAGGATTGCCGGTATGCATGTCATGTGAAAAGCATTCGAAATTAGTCGCATTTTGTCCGCAATGTGACGGATTGATCTGTGGTGTATGTTTGGATTCCCACAAAACAGTTAAACAGCTTCGACAAGAACATCATGTACAACTGGTGGCCAATTTTAAGAAAGAAAATGTCGAAAGTTTCGTTAAAAGCCAAATGTTTTGCCAGGAGAAATTCCATGAGCGAAATAAACTTGAATTTTACTGTAAAGAAGAGGCTTGTAAAAAATGTGTTTGTCAGAAATGCGCTATTTTACATCATCGAAATCACGACGTGTTGATCGTAGAAGAAGCTGCTGAAGTAACGAAACAAGCCGCAAAACGAGACATGGAAAAACTGAACCAACTTAAACAGAATTACAAAGAAGAATTGATGCAGTCAAAGATGAACATCGCTCGAATTGAGAACGACGTACATCTGGCAAGGCAAAAGGTTGGAGATGTAGTAGAATCGATTATCAAGACGGCCAGAGAACAACAAACGGCGATGAACGACAAGCTCAATGGGATCTTATCCTATCGACAAAAGGCAAGTCAAGATGAGCAGAAAGATATTGAAGCTGGCATTAATGAGTTAGCCGAATTTTTACTTCGCTGTGAGACACTGCTAGAGAAAAGTGCTGCAAGCGAAATTGCAGTAAGTAAAGATGACCTTCAGCAAAGATTTCAGTCATATTTGGAACGGCCTTCAATTCTGCCAAGCAAACCGATCCAACGAAACGTGACGGTGCGTTACGTCACAAACCAGGAAGTAACACAATCGTTACAAAATGTTGGCAGAGTTGTTGAAAGTGTGGCAGATCCCATGCACTCTTCAATTGAATCAATCAAGGAAGTAAGATGTGGTTTTGTGAATGATTTTCTTATCATCACAAGAAATTCAGAGGATGAGCTGTGTTACACAGACAAGGGATCCATTGACGTAAGGATCAAAGACCCTGAAGGAAACGAAGTGGAGAGAAGGCTAACTGAACAGAGCACTGGAAAATACAAGGTGAGTTATCGGGCTGAGAAAACTGTGAAGTATGAAGTACAAGTGAATATTAGTGGTCAACCGATCAGGAATTCACCACAGAAAATAAACACGCTTGATAAAAACACAGAGTTTGTACACGTGAAAATGTTTGTGGGGGTCGAGAAAGTGGAAGAGGATGAAAAAGAAGAATATGATGAAACTGAAGGAATCGTATTGTTTAAGAAAATCTCAGTCAACGGTGTTAATCAAGAGATAGCAGTTCTTGATCCAACAAACCAATGCATCAAAATATTCGATGTTGTTGGTAACAGTTTGTGAAGTTTCAATGTTGTATCTCCTGAGATGGAAGAAAGTAAGCACCTCTTTCCAACTGCATTCGTTTGGAACGAAAACAAAATCGTCGTCAGTCTTTGTCATCTACAAAAAGGGATATGTGTTATACAAGAATTAGATTTAAACGGTACTTTGCTAAACACCATCCACTCATCTGAACAGCCTATTTTCCCGTTTAGCTTATGTATTACTGAAGATCAAAACCTTGCAGTGTGCTGTCCGTGTCATAATAAGCGTCGTCTCAAAGCATGTATAAAGTTGTTTAATAAACAAGGTGAATTTATTCGTGAGTTTGATGGCATCGAGGAAGGTGATAATCCTCTTTTCATAACTTATAATAATGGTAAACATTCTGTCTCCCTTGAAGATAAAATCTGCATTCGTGTTTTTGATAAGAATGGAGCCTTCTTGTATGAGTTTGGAGTGGAAGGATTTTTGGGCGGCCAGTTCGATAATGTCGCTTGACTCACTGGTTATGGCCCTGACATGATTCTTGCATGTGATTGTGATAATCACCGTGTTCAACTATTAACAACACGCGGAGAGTTTATAACATCGTTCAGTGGGTATGACTCAGGTGTGATGGAAGGAACTTTGGGCATAGATGTTGGAGCTGACGGTAAAGTGTTTGTCTTACAAGTTGATGGCAAAGTTCATATCTGGCGCTAGTGCGAATATATCTCTTGTCTTTACCAAGCCATTAACACTATATATTGGTTATTGAACACTGCAGGTATATAGAAGCACGCCGGCTAGACCCATGAGCCCTGTCATTCTTACTGCGCATTCTCCACAAAATGTTAAGAACAGAATAAACTCAATCCCTTTCCCAGAGCCTGCGTTTCTCTTGGTCAGCACCGAGAAACGAAGACTCTGAATTAATCCACTCTCAGAGGAATTTTCATTAATGGCTGTTTTAAATTGAAACTGCTCATGCGCATTATTTCGGAAGTGAACTCTAACCAAAAATCGAGTCTGGCGCTAGGTAGTTCGATTATATGTTTTATGAATATTTTACACCAACTCGTTAACAGTTAATGTATATTGGATATTGGTCTTTTTTACTCCGCATGCTCGACGAAATACCAAGGACTCAATAGAGCAGTTTTCGCATGACTGTGAAAATCTCAGTGACGTAAGCATGCCTTGCGTGACATTGATATTTTCTAGAATTTTGATTGGCTTGATTTTTTTCGTGCAATGTGATTGGTCTGGCAGTGCCGTGACCTTGGCGTGACCGTGTTCGCGCCATATTCGTGCCGTGTTCCTGGCATTTGATTGGATGCAGAGTAAAATTCTAGCGCAATGTAATTGGTCTGGTGGGTTATCTTCTATTAACAGTCATACGAAAACGTTTCTACTCAAACACGAGATTGAGGATAACCCAAGAAATTCAAGGGTTGTACGTGGTTAGATAAAAAATCTTTCTCGATGATCGGTCAAATCAAACTACGCGAAAAATGCGCAGCAAGAATGACAGGGTTCTAGGATCTAGAGTGTTATATGCAGATTGAGTGGCGTCATTGTTCAATGTTTTACATGCAAACGTCACGCAATAAACAGACTGTACTTAAATTACGAGAGATATTGAATTTAGTAAACACTAGCACTGAAAATGTGAAAATACTTGGTTTTATATTAATTGCACAATTTTTAATTATGAAAAGTACCGTACCGTGAGAATGTTAAAAAGTGGAAAGAATATCAGATGAGGAGAGAGAGAGAGAGAGACCAGGGGTAATTTACAGTTGTTGTAGCCATGCAGTTAGTCCTAGATACAACTCCTGTTGGAGGATATTGTGTTTAA
The DNA here is from genome assembly GCA_011057435.1 of Actinia equina. Taxonomy (NCBI): domain Eukaryota; kingdom Metazoa; phylum Cnidaria; class Anthozoa; order Actiniaria; family Actiniidae; genus Actinia; species Actinia equina. The sequence goes on along the minus strand of WHPX01000665.1, from coordinate 36,478 downwards.
TCTGTATATCACGGTAGTCAACTGATAAACTTAAAGTTGAATCAATAAAGTTAGTCATCACCTGAAAAGTTACAAAGGTGGGACCTACAAGGATTATGGGTACATACATTTTACATGTTTCAACCGCTTGATAACTGTTTATGGACTTGAACATTTTTTACCAGTTACATCCTCGTCTTTTATGAGCATCCTCAAGCTGCAGTTTTGTCAAAAAAGCTTTATTTGTTTGATATGAAAAATTTCCCATGATTAGAAGTGATCTCAGCTTTCTAGGTTTTCGGTGACTAACTTTATTGAAATAACATATACACCTAATTAATTGAAAAAACGTAGTCAGGTTCGAGAAGGTCATGTCATCGATATAGTAGGCCGTAGTAATAAATGATAATAAAGAACAAATCATATATAGTAGTATATGATCATACAGATAAAGAAAAAAGAAGTATAGATTTATTATTGATAATTAAGAGAAAATTAACAGATAATAATGGAATAAATTATAAATATACATTATGCTTATTAGAGATTCTCGGCAGGAAATTAATATTTTTGTAAACAGGAAATTTTCATTTTTATTTGAAAGATTTAAGAGATTGAAGAGATTTGATTTTTTCATCAATGTCATTCCAAATGATTGGACCAATATAGCTTAAATTAAATTTTCCATAATTAGTTCTAACGGCAGGAGTTCTAAAAGTTGACTTACTTGCTAGTCTTGTTCTATAATTGTGAGATGAAGAAACACTCTGGAAGTAACCACCAAAGGCTTTAGGTAAAATATTATTTTTAAATTGAAACATAAATATGGCATTTGAAAAGAAAATTAAATCTGTGAATTTTAATAATCCTAGATTGGCAAAAATTGGCTGTGTATGAGCATCCCACTTAGAGAATGTGATCACATGTACAACCCTTTTTTGTAGAGTAATTATTGGTTTGAGAGAAGTTTCATAAGTATTACTCTGATCCAAACTAGTATTCCATAAGTAATTAATGAGTAAAAGAGGCTGTAATATAGCTGTATCATCACATCATTCGACACAAAGTATCTTATTTTGGTGAGAACTCCTATGCTTTTAGAAACTATTTTTAGTAAGTTCATGAATGATAGTGTTTTTTCCAGTTCAAACTGCAATCAAACATGATGCCAAGATATGTAACAACGTATCATTCTTTATATTTTGATTGAGGATTTTTAATTGCAGAATAAATGGGATTTTTTTTTTCTGTGGAGGGTGGAAAATAACAAAACTAGTTTTATCAATATTTAGAGATAGTTTATTAGTTGACAACCAAATGCCAACTTTATGAAGTTCTTGGTTTAGAAGAATTTCAAGATCAGATAGGTTCTTATTATTCATAAATAAATTTGTGTCATCTGTAAACAGGTGAAAACCAAAAAACTGGGAGCATTTGAAGGAGTCATTTACTGTATTTTATATACTAATCTCGCTAGCTGAAGTGGGATTAAGAAAAAAGCTATTGGATATAGGTTCACCTAGGTAATTCATGTAAGATTCACCAGTAGGAGTAATAGAGAAGAAGCGAACTGTTTGCCAATATTAGCAAAATATTCATTAAATTCATTTGCAATTAATTTTTGGTCTAAAATAATTAATTAATTTTTCAAGGGGAATGAGAGTTTCTTTTCTTTAAGGTAACTAACTCACGTATCCCATTCCAAGTGGCTTTAGCATCACCAATACTTTTTTTGAAATATTCCTTATGATAGTTTTGTTCACAGGTAGCCCAGGCTTACCATTAGTGTTGAATAACTGAATCGATCGAGAGACAGACAGACAGACAAAGATTATATGGGTATCATATGGGTATTTTTGAATCCTCATTTTTACGCTTTAAAATAATTAAAATCAAATAAAACTCCCACCGTATGTTGTTGATATATATAACAGCCCCATGGTTTAATTACAGCTCATTTCGTTCGGGTTTAGATGACGCTTTCCCACCACACACCACACTAAATTTGAATTTAAAGTACTAAGAACTTCTTCTGTGTGTAAATGATTTTCATAATTTAATAAATTGAAATTGAAATCACCAAGAATTAAGCAGAATTTTAACCTTCTGAATTTATCTTTTCTAGGGTAGGAGTTAGAAGTTCTAAAAAGGTTTCAGGATTTGAATTTGGATGTCTATAGATTACTCCACATATAAGATTTTTTTATTTATCATAATTGATTTCAAGCCAGAGCATCTCACATTCTATAGTGCACTTATTCAAGTCATTTCTGACATGAAAATTATGTGAATCTTTGATATAAAAACCAACCCCACCAGCTCTTTGCTTAGTGGGTTGAGATATAAAATTGAAATTTGGTAAGTCAATGTTGACAAAGTTTGGATTTTCAGAATTAATCCATGATTCAGAAACACCAATTATATCAAAGGAATGATCCAATTCAAAAAGCATCTGATGAAGTTTATCGAAGTTTTTTTTTTGAATACTCCTGACATTAGATTGTAGGACCTAAAAGGAAGATTGTGTGATATGGCTACTTGTGCCAATGAATCTTTCAATTCAGTTGGAGTGTAATAGTCAAAATGAACCCTTAAAGGTAAATTAATTTCTGGATCAGCATTACTAAAATTAATTTCAGAATTGAAGGCAAGTTCATCAGAAGTGTCTATAATACTAGCACTTTCATTTGGCATTTAGTAAGGAAAAAATATATAATCATAATATAATATTATACAATATTAGGAACTAAATGAATGATTAAGAGAAACCTTCATTTTGCCCTTGAACGACTCGAGCATAGGAGGCAGGTAGCCTCCTCCACATCCCCTCCACATTCATCTCTCTTGTCTCTTCTCTCCTTTTGAGTATTGGGCTTCCTGTGTCCTTCTAATTGGCGCCTAGTCTCTTTCGACAGGAATCCCGATTCGAGACACAGGAATCCCAATTCAACAAAAAAAGAAAAGAAAAAAGAAAGACACCTGCGGAGGAGGCTAGGAGGCAGGATGGGATGGAAAGCCAGATAGGCTGTTGTCGTTCTTTCTCTTTTCTTAAATCTGTTTTCTTTCTTGAACTTCAAGCATTTTTTTAAAGAGTTCCTTTTTTTTGGAAGTCAGACTTTCTTGAATAAAGATCTTTGAAGTGCCAAGGCGACCCAGACCAATGTCGTCGATCGAGTGATCTTTCAATAAGCGTCTATTTGAAAATAGCTTGTCTCTAGCATCTCTTCTTGTGAATTTCACAATGATCGCTACAATTTTATCCTTTTTATCTTTGCTTTTTGTAGGCAATCTGTGGCTTACAGAAATGTCGTTTGGTTTGATTTGACATTGATATTAAAGTGATCCGACTTTGGTAATTGTCGTTGGTATCTTCTTTTGCCACTGTAGTTATGCCATGGAGCTCCATGGATTTCAAGACATTTACGTCTATTGTATTGTTCCTGTTCATCGCAGTAGAGTTTAAAAGATTCAAGTTCATTTTGAAGTGCAGCATACTTCATTTTTAGTTTGTTGTGTTCTTCCTTGAGTTCAATATGCGAATCCTCGAGTTTTTTCAAGCTTGATTCTAGCTCATCGATAGACTCAATAACTAGTTTAAGTTTTTCATCTAGGATTTCATTCAATATTTCTTTAATTTTGAACTCGTCTGAGCCATTTCTGGTGATAATACATCTAACAATACGACAAAATTGATGTAAATTCAGAGAGCAGGTTTTTGACCCTCCATCTTGGTTCACGACCGCTGACCGCCGACTGTAAGACGCATGCGTTAACAAACATACTATATATTAACATAACTATATATTTCTAAGAAGCGTTTAGAAAGTTGCCGTTTATGATGGCTAGCGCATTAAAGCCGTTCGCTGACGATTTGGAAGATCAGCTTACTTGTTCCATTTGTCAAGAAATATTCACAGATCCAAAAACTCTGTCATGTCTACACAATTTCTGCTTAAAATGTATCGCTGACTGGTACAGAAGAAGCGGAAATCCAGTTTCGAAGCGATTTGATTGTCCCATCTGCAGGGTACGAATCAAGTTGCCAGACGGCGACGCCTCCAAGCTTCGATCTTCATTCCATTTGAAATCTCTTTTACAGTTGCTCGAAGCTGCGAGAGCCAAGTCTGACCAAGAGCAAGCAGAATTGCCGGTATGCATGTCATGTGAAAAGCATTCGAAATTAGTTGCATTTTGTCTGCAATGCGACGGATTGATCTGTGGCGTATGTTTGGATTCCCACAAAACAGTTAAACAGCTTCGACAAGAACATCATGTACAACTGGTAGCCGATTTTAAGGAAGAAAATGTCGAAAGTTTCGTTAAAAGCCAAATGTTTTGCCAAGAGAAATTCCATGAGCGAAATAAACTTGAGTATTATTGTAAAGAAGAGACTTGTAAAAAATGCGTTTGTCAGAAATGCGCTATTTTACATCATCGAAATCACGACGTGTTGATCATCGAAGAAGCTGCTGAAATAACGAAACAAGCCGCAAAGCGAAACATGGAAAAACTGAACCAACTGAAAGAGAATAACAAAGAAGTATTAGTCCAGTCAAAGATGAACATCGCTCAAATTGAGAACGACGTACATCTGGCAAAGCAAAAGGTTGGCGATGTAGTAGAATCGATTATCAAGACGGCGAGACAACATGAAACGGCGATGAACGAGAAGCTCAATGGGATCTTATCCTATCGACAAAAGGCAAGTCAAGATGAGCAGAAAGATATTGAAGCTGGCATTAATGAGTTAGCCGAATTTTTACTTCGCTGTGAGACACTGCTAGAGAAAAGTGCACCAAGCGAAATTGCAGTAAGTAAAGATGACCTTGAGCTAAGATTTCAGTCATATTTGGAACGGCCTTCAATTCTGCCAAGCAAACCGATCCAACGAAACGTGACGGTGCGTTACGTCACAAACCAGGAAGTAACACAATCGTTACAAAATGTTGGCAGAGTTGTTGAAAGTGTGGCAGATCCCATGCACTCTTCAATTGAATCAATCAAGGAAGTAAGATGTGGTTTTGTGAATGATTTTCTTATCATCACAAGAAATTCAGAGGATGAGCTGTGTTACACAGACAAGGGCTCCATTGACGTAAGGATCAAAGACCCTGAAGGAAACGAAGTGGAGAGAAGGCTAACTGAACAGAGCACTGGAAAATACAGGGTGAGTTATCGGGCAGAGAAAACTGTGAATTATGAAGTACAAGTGAATATAAGTGGTCAACCGATCAGGAATTCACCACAGAAAATAAACACGCTTGATATAAACACAAAGTTTGTACACGTTAAAACGTTTGTGGGACTTGAGGAAGAGGAAAAGGAAGAGGAAGAAGAAGAAGAAAAAGAAAAAAAAGTTTTTAAGAAAATCTCAGTCGACGGTTGTAATCAAGAAATAGCTGTTCTTGATCCAACAAACCGATGCATCAAAATATTCGATGTTGTTGGTAACAGTTTGAGAAGTTTCAATGTTGTATCTCCTGAGATGGAAGAAAGTATTATTACTAAGCAGCTCTTTCCAACTGCATTCGTTTTGAACGAAAACGACATCGTCGTCAGTCTTTTTCATCAACAAAATGGGATATGTGTTATACAAGAATTAGATTTAAGCGGTACTCTGCCAAACACCATCCATTCATCTGACCAGCCTTTTCTCCCGTTTAGCTTATGTATTACTGAAAATCAAAACCTTGCAGTGTGCTGTCCGGGTGATGATGAGCATCATATCAAACCATGCGTAAAGTTGTTTAATAAACAATGGGAATTGATTCGTGAGTTTGATGGCATCGAGGAAGATGATCATCCTCTTTTCATAACTTATAATAATGGTAAACATTTTGTCTCCTTTGGAAAAAACTACTTCATTCGTGTTTTTGATAAGAATGGAGCCTTCTTGTATGAGTTTGGAGTGGAAAGATCATTGTTCGGCCACTTCAATGGTCTCGGTGGACTCACTGGTTATGGCCCTGACATGATTCTTGCATGTGATTGTAATAATCACCGTGTTCAACTATTAACAACACGCGGAGAGTTTATAACATCGTTCAGTGGGTATGACTCAGGTGTGATGGAAAGACCTTGGGACATAGCTGTTGGAGCTGACGGTAAAGTGTTTGTCTTACAAGTTGATGGCAAAGTGCATATCTGGCGCTAGTGCGAATATATCTCTTGTCATTACCAAGCCATTTACACTATATATTCGTTATTGAACACTGCAGTTATATAGAAGCACGCCGGCTAGACCCAAGAGCCCTGTCATTCATACTGCGCGTGCTCGACCAAGAAATTCCAAAGTTGTGACGAGATAGAAAATTTCTGTCGCTGATTGGTCAAATCAAACCGCGCGAGAAGTCAAGAGCCAAACAAGTGAAGCACTAATATCTGGGATCTAGATTACTATAGGCAGATTTTTTAAGCGAAGTCACTGCCAATGTTTTGCATCAGTAGAATTATTGGCGTACGTCAAGCAATTAACTAAAGAAAAAGCCGTACACAAATCAGAAGATAGTTTAGTAATCAGGGAAAATAGTCCGTTTGATATTTTTTAGAAATTTAGTATTTTTCTTTGTGAAATGATATCACAAACTTATGGCTGGAGATTGCACCGAAGTAATGACTTTATGGTAGTCAAAAAAAATTAGTTTAAAAATTGTTTAGATCTAAGCATGGTGAACTATAAAAATAGTATAAAACGAAAAAATTTAAAGCCGAGTCACGTCACAAATAGCTGTCCATTCTTGGCTTGCAAATCAAGGTTCCCTCAAAAAACAATATCGGCCCAATCATCGTTGCATCAGTTTTCCTAGTGGAATAAAACTAGTCCCACAAACAGCTACACCACAAGAATCGGTTTTAAAGGTTACTACTTGGATTATGAGCCGGACAAATTTCTTTTATTTATGATCCATTTTCTGCTATCAGAGATTTAAATTCTAAAATATTCTAGCTAATTTGTTGAGCTTGTGAGACATAGCAACGGTAACTAGGGGGAGCGGTACCATGAATGAATATGGAGGGCAAAAATGTATGGCAGCAATGAATGAAGATGTTACCAAAAAAACAAGAAAAAAAAAAAAGGATTACATTTTAACATATCTTTGGGTAAATATTAATAAAATGGCAAATATGTTTTCCTTACACGGGAAAAAGAATAAAAACTAGAATAGAAACAGATTTATCAGTTTCTAGTTATGCATTACTTTAGGGTGCTAACCACCCATTTAGTGCATTTTCTAGATCTCTTTTAAAACTCAAAACTCGGTTTGTAGAACTCAAACCATTCAACGAAAAAGTGATTAGGTTAGTTTTGACAGATTTTAAAACGATTTCGCAAGCTCTCGAGACTAGATAGCAATGCTTAACTTAGATGGTAACTGGGGAAAGAAAAAAAAAACACATCTTTGGGTTAATTTTTATAACATGGCAAATGTGATGTCCTCAAAAGAATTAAAAGTAGAATAGAAACAGATTTATCAGTTTCTAGTTACACATTATTAGAGTTTGCAACTGTGAAGCACTTATATTTAAACGTAGAGAGAAAATTCTTTAGGGTAGTGACCACCCATTTAGTGCATTTTCTAGATCTCTTTTAAAACTCAAAACTCGGTTTGGAGAACTCAAACCATTCAATGAAAAACTGATCAGTTGGTTAGTGTCGACAGATTTGAAAACGAATTCGCAAGCTCTCGAGACTAGTTAGCAAGGCTTTATTGGCACTGCTTTTGCAGTATGGCTTTCTTGGTAGTGAATTGAAGACAAGAGCAATTAGTTACAAAGCTAAAATCAATAAACGGATAAAAGAACTTTATCAGCTTAAATATACAGCTGGGTTTCCTGTGTTCATGAAGTGGAGCAAGACTTGGGAAACCTTGAAGCAAATTCCACAATATATTTTTTAATTATTGTGATGTGAAAATCTAAAAAAGCTGATTAAAGTAACGTAAAGTACTTTTAAATTCGTTTCTATCTTATTTGTTAACTTTGTTACTAGCTGTCAAATCAAACAGAGAGATTTTGTGTTTAAGGTGGCTGCCTACTTTTGAACGTTCGTTTTGAGCCCACGATGTGCGTGCGCTCAAAAACCGCTGAAAAATCTACAAGATTTTATTGAAGAACCATACGCGTTTTGAGCTTCAACAGGGCAAAACCCTCAAATTTTGCACGGGACTCTATATTTTTTGATAGCTCATTCGAAAAAACTACTAAAAATCTAGGTTATATCAACATTTTAGGAAAAGTTTAAATCAGGAACACGTGAAAAAATAGATTTTTGTAGGGATTTTTGTTCGACTTTATGAGATTTTTTAAGAGCACCGAAACTACAAAATATGACAAATCAATGTATCTCTCTGTCATTTTGTCGAAAATTTCCATGTATTATTTTAGAAGGATTGACTAGCCTTCGTTCGTGCAATCATATAGTCTGCAAATAACTATTATCTTATGAATCTTAATTTTTTTCTTATCACTTCCGGTGGCGCAATTTTTACTCCAAAAGCTCGTGTGTAGGCTTCCATTAAATGCTGATTATCTCAAAAACAAGCTCGGGACACCCTATTTTTCTTTCCAGATTTGGAATCAGCATTAAATTTCAATTCGGAAAATCGAAGTTTTAAGAAAAGCTTAAATCAATTTCCAAAAGTAGGCAGTCACCTTAACTGAATTTATATACTGCTCCCACTTTACCCCACACTCAGAAAAGACGAGTTTTTAGAATATCGAGTTTTACGATTCCTTTGGACGCGCGTCTTTCCGAGAATCCTCAGCAACTCTAAAACTTGGTATTCTGAAAACTCATCTTTACTGATTTTGGAGTGATAAGTGAGACTATTTGCAGTTTAGAATTTGTAGACTGAAAGATCACTATCAAAGCATACACCCACCAAGTATTGGAGCAATGCATTTAATCTTTCAGTACTTGGTCAGCTTGTTTTAAGGCTTTTGACACCCCTGGGTCTTATTTACGAAGTTCCCCATAGTTTAAGATTTCAAATCCTTACCCCTCCCCCTCCCATAATGATTTCCTAAGGCAGGGGAAGCAGCTGAAAAATTGCAATAGCACCAAATCTCATACTCAGACCCCTGTCAGCAATATTAAGTGGAGAAAATTTTCCTGATGTGTGGGGAATGGTTATTAGACGAGTCAGTGGAGCTGAAAAATTAAATGCAATGGCACCAAATTTTATACTCAGTCCGCTGTCAGCAATATTAAGCGGAGAAAATTTTCCCGATGGGTGGGTAATGGTTAGAGTCAAAGGAGCTGAAAAATTAAATGCAATGACTCCGTTACTTAGATCCTCATCAGCAATTAAAAGTGGAAATAACCTTCCTCATGGTTGGGGAATGGATATGAGAGGATTTCTTACTGGTCAAATATGCTTTTAAACGGGCTTTTGTTGTGGGTTTATGCATAGAGAACCCCTAGGCTTATCTAATTGAGTGATCTAGTCATCATCAAATCCTTGACTTAAGAGGAAGTTTGCAGCTAAATTTTCATTTTTGTCACAAGCAAAGTAAGCTTGGACAGCCATGTTTTCATTGAATCCAAGAGCCTTTAGCTGAAAGGAAACAAAATATTCAAATCAAATAGGTGTTTGTAGGTTGGATTTAACTTCATTTGGTTACAGTAGATTGGTTTCATTGACTTTTAAATACTTTCTTTAATTTACAGAAATTTTTTGGCAAGAAATATTGATGCGCATTTTCATTGTTTTGATGGCGAAGTTTATCTTGCGCATTTGTAAGGAGTTCAGTTGCCCTGAAGATGACCACGTAGGTTAAAAGCTTGGTAAATTGAAGAAATTGTTTAAAAGTTCATGGAACATATCTAACCAAATGAAATTATTGAAAGTCAATTTTTTTCTGAAGCAGTTTGTTGAATAGCAAGGAAAAACACAATTAAAATTTGAAAAAAAATCTCAGGTGATCTAAGTTAAGTCAGGGCACACATAACTCATAGAACCAATTTGAATGTAGGGTTTGCATGTGAGAGGACAATTTGAGGACCCAAAGAAAAACCCTCAAATCAAGGTGAGAAAGGCCCAACAAACTCTTCTTATATTTGATGCCAAGTCCACCCTTAATATTCTAAAAATCTTACCCTTTCTATAGCTTCCTTCTCTGTTTGTGTTATGTGAATATAGCTAACACCAGGAGGTGGAGCTGCTTGATCCCCTTCAGCAGATGGAGCAACTTGGCCAGGTGTACCTTGCTGTCGACCTTGTGCTGCTGCTGGTTGTGCAGAGGACGCATCTTCTGGGACTGGCTCGTTTAGCATTTGAATAAATTCCTCCTGCCGTTGACTAATAAGCTGTAATATAACATAATTATTATATCATATGTTTATCATAAATACAGACTTCTTAAAATATTTGACATCAGCTGTATTAAAAATCCTTTCATTTTTTTTGTAATACCCTGAAACAAATTCTTGGCCGATCAAAGTTAGGGCACGGCCAAATAACAGGTAAAAAATAGGAATTTGGCAAGTTCGGTTTTGCAGAGGGCAGGCATCCCAGCCACCTTTTAGACAAATTTGATAGGAAATATAGGCTGTGCAAGTTCTAAATATAGGAAAATATAGGAGTTTTTCCCAAAAATATATGCACTTTATGGGAGCTAAAATAGCTTTCCAGTGGCGTAACCAGGGATCTTGCAGGGAGGGTGCACAGGCAATGATTTATTTGCAGAACCAAATAAGCCATAAAAATGACAGAACCAAAAAAAAAAAAACCCGCCCAATATGATAAACAGTGTAAAATCACTCAGCAGTTGTCCTATTTATAGGAAATATAGGAGGTTTTCTTTAAATATAGGCTCTTTATAGGATTCTATACAAATTATAGGAAATATAGGAGCTCTTGGATGCCTGAGAGGGAGGAAAACTAGAGATCCTGGAGAAAAATCCTCAAATCAAGTAAGAGATCTAATAAGCTCTACTCACATGTGATACCAAGTCCAATGATTGAACCTGAGACACCAGAGGTGAGTATGCTAATGCCACCCCACCCTTGATTCCCTAAAATTGCATTGAAATGATTAATATTAAGTGAATACCTGTAGTAGTTGTGGATTGGACTGACCCATTTGCTGTAGTAGCGTGGGAAGCGAAGAAGGGTTTTGTTGAACCATTTGTCGCATTTGAATAAACTGAGGCTGATTCCGTAAGAAATCCAAAGATCCTGTAACATGAATGAATCACAGTAGAATCAACAATCTTGAACAAATAGAGTTGAGAATTTTTCATCCAATCATGAAATAGTAGAATTTCCCTTATTAAAAAACTATTTTCCGTACCCCCTCTCCCCCAGGACAATGTTGGTCCCAGTAGGTAAAGCAGCCCTGTATCCCTCAAAACAACATTGTTTGGGGCGGGGGGGTCGTTTTAAGGGGAATTTCTCATGTTTTTCATGAAAATACCATCAAAACAAAAAATTTCTCAACATTTTTGACCAAGATTGAAGGTTAATTTTCAGTAGCAGTATTTTTTGGTGATGCTAAATTTTTCTTTTTCACATTATCTGAACTACATTAAAAAAACCAAAACACTTTTTACTCCCAAAACCAAGCCCAGTTAAGTATGCAATGTGGCTTCCATCTAGTTACAATGCCAACTGTTTGCCAACATATTTTGGCAGCTTTAAGTCTTTCCCATTACAAGCCCATTAGTCTGCTCATCCAACTATCCTTCCAGTTATAAATCCCTGGTTATAAGTCCACTAGTCTGCTTATACTCTAAAACATCCTTCCAGTTACTACGTAGCTCTCCCTGGTTGTGAGCTCTTGAAAAACCCCTTAAGATTGAGTATAAGCACACAACTTGTAACCAGGATTTAAAGTATTTTCTGTACTTTTTTTGGCTCAATAAATTTAGCCATAAGCTAAAGTAAGGTCACTTGAACCCTGAACACTTTGACATGAACACATGTCACTTTAAAAAAATATTCTGAAACTCATCCCATGAGCCAATCAATAAGCCTGAAGCGAGATGATGTTTTACCCCCGTCTCTAGACCATAATCCTTTTCACACTGCTTTTGTTCTTTAATTATGACTATTGTTCCTGTATTCTCTAAGGAATCAAAAATTTTAATATGAAAGAATTTTAAAAACTATTATGGTATAGAGTCGGGAGTAAAACGTCATCTCGCTTCAGGCTTATTGGAAATAAGAATTTCACTTGGTGTATTTGAACTCAATGCTTCATTTTCGAGTGTTTGAAACAGTAGAAAGTTCAGAAAATAATAACCAGAAAAAAACTTGTTCATGGGGGTTGATGTGAGTTGGTTTCAATTGACTGATGCATTACATATGTACTGTATTTACCATTCCCTTCCTGTGCTTCTTGTCCTCTTGCTGCCGGCGCTGATGGCTGATCCTCCCCTGATTCTCCCTGCAGATCTGGAATTTCTGGGATTTCCTAAGAATGAAATAAGATAACACGAGATTATTTTAATATGTTGAAAAATGCAATGATGGTAAATCAGGATGATAAATTGTAATTACCGTCATTAAGTATTCCACAGCTCTGTCTGGATTATTAAAACTTGCTCTTAAAGCTCTTACAACCTGAAGAAAAAATATATATAGGGAAAAATCTAATTGTATTTGCTGGGTTTTGATTATAGCTCTCAACTACAGTTGTCAACACTCTCTAAGGGCATAAGAAGGGCCTTTGGTAGAAAAACTATGTTGTAACCACATTGTTACATTATTGTGGCTAACCACAATCAATTTATGGAACATCAAAGATGAATCTACTGTAATTTTGTGTAGTGAAACAATCTACACATTAGAGTGAAGGCATTTAACCCGTGAAATAAAAATTATTAGTCAATGTGTAATAGTCAAATACACACAAAAGAAAACAATGGAATTAGGGTCTACTAAAGTGTGTTAGTCTAATATCTATTTCACGTGTTTAATGACTTCACTCTAGCTGCTCAAAATACTGTAATCTAATAGATGATTTCAGTGATCCACAAGCGCTTTTATAAATATTACAGATGCAGACATAAAAGCAAGACAGTGTCTGTTCATAAGAAACCTTGTGAAACCATAGAGTTATGAGTTTTTGTATGTCTTTTCTATAGCGTGCATAAGATCTTTCCCGAAAATGACTCGTTTTCAAATCTGAGCATTCAATACTTTTGACAGTGCTTGCACATCTTTGAAATCGTCTATTGATGGTGGAGAAGCTGTTTATAGGGAACCTACCAAATCTCGTTCGAAGCCCATTGACATGATTTCAGAGACTAAGTTTTCATATTCACTTCCAGTGGCTAAAATGGTTGAGAGAAAATGAAAGTTACAACACAAATGTTTAGTCAACAGCAACAATCACTAACCATCACCATGACTACTACCATCATCATCATCATTTTCACTATAATTTATCACTATCGTCTGGATCCTTATAACTAAATATGTAAACTGAAATGACCATTATTGCACTGACTATTTACTGAATATCCTCTTATACATGTGAAAACACTTTTATGTTTCCATGCAAAGGCTAGTCAGTCGCTAGTCAGTGCAGAACGATAAATATTCAAATTGGTAACCATATTTCAATAGCGCAGCGCAACCATGACGTCATAAAAACGAAGACAAGGCGAAATTCGGGCAAACAAACTTACAAGTTTACTTTCAGCGGATAATTTTCATAGCCGATCGCAGTTCATCTTAGTTTACATGGGTTATTATTGTAACTTTAAGTAAAAATAATAAAATCGGTTTGTATAATCCTCGTAGTGGTTAAACAGAATGCAATGTTTGTCCGAATCTTTAAGCTATTTTTAGAATCAGTGCGCTGTGCTATTGTGTGTATATAATCCTCTGTTCATCATTATGCATAGGGCTTTTTAATACCTAATACTGATTCAGCTGCCATCAAAGGATCTGATGGTGATGCTGTGCTCGTCTCTTGAGTGGGTGCAGTAGGGGTTTCAGTACTGTAAATGAAATAACAATATTATCTCAAAGAATAATTCATGATACAGATAGAATCTTTATTGCTCTTTACGTTCGTGATACATATAAAAAAATTGAAGGCTACTTTATAAATAGAGAAAGGTTACTACGTAGATGATAAGCCTGAGAGCTAGATAAACTGTTTTTGAGCTAGCTCCCAGTATTTTGTTGCCATTTTGTAGGTTAAGAGCGTAATTAAGTATTTGACATGTATATCAAGAAAAAAAACAAAAAAAAAACTAAAGAACTAATAATATATATAACAAATAAATATGAAAGAAACTACTATAAGGGAAATATTTTACAGTATGTATCAAGCGAAGTTAATAAAGAAAATAACAATGTTGTTTGAGTTATTTAGACCTTTGCTGGTTAAGTAGATAATTTTTAAGTTGCTTTTGAAACGAAATAGTATTCTTACATATTTTTAGGTCAATGGGAATACTATTCCACATATCTATTGCCATAAAGGAAATAGTAATAAATGATAATAATAAAATAATAAATAAACAATAAATAGAATAAATAATAAACAGAATAAAATAAATAAATAAATAATAATAAATAATATGTAATAATAATAAATAATAATAATAATAATAATACTATTATCTCAAAGAATAATTAAGGCAGTGATCTCTCCAATTTCTTTGACTGGGCACCACCTGCAGAATAGGATCCCCCCCATCAAACCTAGGAAGGTGAATTCCAATCTGATCTGAGAGTAAGCTGTGCCACACTTTGATCAACTCAGAGGTTGTTTCATGCTATTGATAAAACCTAAAATATACTTGAATACTTATTGCTCACGCATCATCTAATGATAATAATAATACTTCAATCACACATTATGGCATAAAAAATGAATTAGAATGTGTTAACAAGTAGCAAAAAATTTTTTTGGCTACTAGTTATTACGTTATATATATGTAGGTATGTACATGTAGAATCCAAAAATATAGTGCTACAGATAAATACACTTTATTATTAAGTGCAATATTTACCTAGGTGGTTTAGTCTCAGCTTCTTTACTTGTCTCTTCTGGCTTTGTCTCTACTGACTTTGTCTCTACTGGCTTTGTCTCTACTGGCTTTGGCTCAGGCTGTTCAGGTCTGGAAGAAGCTTGTGTTGTTGGAGTAGCAGCTGCAGCAGTAGCCTATTTTGGAAATATAAATTATATAAGTTGTAAATACCTTTTAATATTTATATGTAAGGACCAGGGCCGGGTTGTTCAAAGCTGGATTAATGCTAATCCAGGATTGACTCTATAGCTCTTATTAAGAGTTAATCCAGGATTAGCACTAATCGGGCTTTGAACAACTGGGCCCAGTACATACCTGTGGCGTTGTGGTAGGTTGTGCTGTTGTAGATGGTGCAGGTGTGGCTGCTGGTTTGGGCTGAAATTTTAACAACAAGTCATCAACGATATTAGATTCTTGCACTTGTAAGTTGTGATAAAAAATGTAAAATGAGAGATGAAGAGAGAAATTTTATATTTGAAGTTTGATGTTCAACGGCATTTAAGAAAAATTATATTTGGTCAGAGACCAACTACTTCAAAAACATCCGGAAAGCTCTGGATCAGGCCAAACAAAAAATAAGTGTTTCCTGTTGTGCAATAGATCCTAATTTTCTTGCCAATTTTTGCCGACCCTAATTGTTTTTTATTCCGAAATGCACCACAGGGTTCCCAGTAAGCTTATTTCCACTGTTGTATCAGTAAAAAAATCTGATCTACCATGCAACAGGAAACACTTATTTTTTGTTTGGCCTTGTCTCAAGATTTTATTTAACTGAGGTAATTTATTAGGACAAATTAAATTAAAGTTATATTTTTCACCTTTGAAACCATGATAACAACAAAACTTTTTTCATCTATCTTGTAATCCTTAACTGGTGTTTCATCATTCAGTATTTTTCCTGGTTACAATAAAAACCCATGTGAGATAAGTAGAAAGAAAAAATTCATTGAAACATCTATGAATGTTTTTTATGACATGTTTTTAGGGCTTAACATAACAGCTGGACATCACACAATGTGCGCCAGAATAAACCTGAAGCGAGATGACGTTTTACCCCCGTCTCTAGACCATAATCCTTTTCACACTGCTTTTGTTCTTTAATTATGACTATTGTTCCTGTATTCTCTAAGGAATCAAAAATTTTAATATGAAAGAATTTTAAAAACTATGGTCTAGAGACGGGGGTAAAATGTCATCTCGCTTCAGGCTTATTGGAACTTGTCGGATCAAATATTTGTCTTGCTGGTCGTTTTGACCAGTATTGTTGAGCCAGAAATGAGGCATGACCAAGTTGAGACTAATATGGTAGTTCATCATGACTGGTGACTTCCTGACCGTTATTTTACACCCTTGGTTTCAAAAAGTATCAGTCATTGATTTTTTTAATCATTTGTCAACACAATAAAATGATTCTAACATGATGATGCATCCTCAAGGGAAATACTTGGTCTGAAATGGGAAAACATTGCGACCAAGCTAGAGAGGTCTATCATTAGACACTAAATTTAATCAGCTATCTAGGCAACAAGAAAAAAAGTGGCTCATCTGTAGCATATGTATGTATACATGTCCATATTCATACCTGCATATATCAGTTTAATGGCATTATGTGGGTACCCATCCTTTCCCTTTTCACTCTCAATCTTTTTCTTCAGCTCCAGAACCTGGTATTACAGATAACAATATAAAGATTTGAGTAAAACTGTGTATATTTTATTCCTGCTTTGGATATTTAGCATGGTTTACCTATCGGCTGGAAACTCATGGTACCTAATACTTTAACATTAAAGTAGTTTTTCATTATGAAATGTGTTTTTGTCACTTGGTAAAGATCTATATGTTAAGTGTATGCTACATCGAGTGTATAAGCAGATTTAAAAATCTGCCTCAGTCTCGAGTCCTGCAAGAACCCAAAAGAGGCAGATTTTTTAATCTGCTTATAAACTCGATGTAGCATACACTTAACACATAGTTTTTCATTGTTTCCATGTGACTTAGTTAACTCTTTCAATGGAATCATTAGGTAGCTCTATTGATTTCCAGTCTTGAATGGAAATTTACTGGCTGAAATGTAAGTTTTGAGTAAAAAGATACATGGATGTTTAAGAATAAAGGGCAGTGGTTATGACATTGTATGTTGGTAATAAGATTAAGTCAGCTGATTGATACCAAGCAAAAGAATATACACGTAGTCTCTGGTCGATTACAGAGAAACAGGCAGTGTTTGCCTGGCATTGTAGGTAGGTTGATAATGAGATTCATTCAGCTGATTGATACCAAGCAATTGAATACTCTCTGTAATTGATAGCACATGGCATGCAGTGTTTGCTTGTTATTGTAGGCTGTTATCAAGATTTATGAGATTCAATCAGCTGATTGATACCAAGCAATAGTTATGGGTACCACCACAATGTATATGGCATTATTAAGCCATATATAAAAATTTTGCTCTGTTTTACCCCCTACATAATTATAATTTAAGTGTGCATTAAAATGACAGTGCTAGAACTCATTCACCAACAAGTTCTTTTTAGTTATTTTGATATAAAAATTAAGTTCTGAAAGTAACTTGTTTTTTATTACAATGGTTAACGAAATGCTTTGTTACACCATTCATGAGGCTTGAATTAATGGATGTAAACCATGTAAAGTTATGAAAAAACTGTGCTTTTGTAATCACTAAATGATCAATGAATATAAAAACCTGAAATATCAAGAACAACAGTTCTTTATCTTCAAAATGTCTAGAATTGAAATTTGTATTCTTTATTCTTAAAAAGGTATAGTACTCTTATAATTTTCTCTGTAGATACACGAGTTTACAATCGTGCTGAGAACCTGGCACAAAATTGGCCTAGTTCACTACAAGCTTATTTCCTGTAGAGAAAATACTTTTTAACACAAAGTATTCAAGATCCATAAACCAAAATCAAACCTTTACATACATGAATGATTTAAACTTAACAGGAAAAGGAAGAAAACAGTTTAGATATTTTAGTTTTACTCTTGTCGAGGCGTCATAGAATCAATGACATGAAGCTTAAATTTAAAAAATTCCTTAAGTTAAAAGTCTTTGAATTTCCTCAAGATTAACTGCATTTTTAAGGAGTTTAAAAACAGAACATATACTCTAAACCTTTAAGAATGTATTGGGTTCTTAGTAAATTGAATAAAAACAAGTAAAGTCTTTCAGTTCCTGATGAATCAAAGGCATGACATTGCAAAAATAGTTAACATTTACAGCCTGGACAGGTCATCCTTACCAACTGATTTTCGTCGAATTCCAGCTTAAACGTCTGTTGCTGCAGTGTTTTGAACGTAATTAACATTTTGATTCTTCAAGTATATATTCAGCACCACTATATGTCCAGTTCTAGCGTGTTAAACCGTCTTTAAATGGAAGATTTCTTTGTATTTTTTGATAAAGAACCGACTTCAAACGTGCGCCATTACAAAATACTGAGATCAGACGTCATGCACCCCGACTGCTCATGCGCAGCACTACCGCTTTGAGTTCTGGGTACCTCATGGATTATTACCGTGAGAGACTCAGGACTAGAGTTTCAACAACATATTCTCTGATATCATTTGAACTTGTGAGACTTGTTTATTGATTGAATATTTAACATTCTTGATCTTCATCATCTTTATTTGAATTAACATTTGACTCGACCAGTGTTTTTTTTTCGATAGTAGGGAGAAATAAGACCTAGCACATGACCTAGCACTTCCTACAAATATCTGAAGGTTGAACTTCCGGTAAATTCGATTCGGAAATTCGAGAGTGATATAAATCGACACAAACTGATGTGTCTTATATATTGACCGATCGACTTGAGCTTACTTTCAATGTCCCTTCCAAAGAGCTTGTCTTTCTCTACCACAACAAATTTGCTTTTTGTTTCTTTTTCGAAATTATTGATTGCTTGTTTGATTGAATCATGTGATGATACAAACCCTCGCTGTTTGATTCCCGACACCATAGAAAAACGTTTGCGCATGCGTGAATCAGCACGTTTTCTAAGAATTTAGAAGAGTTTGAGTGAGAAAATAAATGTTTGTTTTCTCCGAGTATACAAAAAAGTTGGCGAGTATACTTTTGTCAGACCAAGATACTGTATTATTTATTAGCCTTAAGTTTCAAGCATGGCCACTAAGTTTTGGCATTTGGTGAAGTCCAATTACTTTGGCATGTTTAAAAGTCAAATTTACATATGTTTTGACTAATTTACATACGGATTCAGAGCATGCGCAGACGTTTTTCACTCGTGTCGTTCCCGCCAAATGTAGATTTTTTTGGGTTGCCTGTGGTTTTGACTGATGCGCATGTGCGCATCTCTGTATAGAACATGCGCAAGAAATTATTATCATTATCATTAATATTTTTATCATTAATATTATAATAAGTTTAAAAATAATTATTATCCTCATCATTATTATTGATATGATATTTAAACATATTTTTATATATGTATATATTTCTGCATTCTTTTTAGATATTATTTATATGATTTTATATGATTTTATCAACATTTTTGATTAATTAATTAATTATTCTGTTATTTTCAAATTTTCTAAGTATTTGTTAAGACCATTGAGACAGGTGCAATGGGCTTTATAAGGATTAAAGTTATTATTATTATTATTATTATCATAATGATAATCACTGTCACTCGGCCACTTTTGAAAGTCTATGCCATGCATTTTCAGTGGACGTAAAGCAGCGATGTTTAAAAATAAACCTTCAACTACATCAAATAAAAATAAACATATTCCACAAACAAGATATATTTTTGAATAAAAAAGCGTTATTTGCTCACTCGCATCGTCGAAACACAACCAAAGTATATCTTGCATTGAGAAATGCATTGCACTGGGCAAAAGAAACGAAATTACTTTAAAAACGACTGACCAATGGAATATATAAAAATAACATTTTGCTGCGTAATTTAAGTCATTCCTTTCACAGAGGGGTTTTAAGTGACACAAGGATGTAGTTTTCGCCATATTTGCCTCCCAAAGACAGTATGACTTTAGAAATGACAAAAAGCAGGAGTAAGACCAACGGTAAGCAAACGAATAGAAACAGTCAAATTAAATTTGTTTTCAATAAACTTTTGTCATTTTGTCACCTATACCCCAGTACACACTTTACTTTCATTGATTATTTTCATTACTTTCTTTTCATTTCATTATCTTTGATCGCTAGATCTGTGCGAACAAGTGAAATTGGACGACCTTTCCCTGTATTGTCAATAACAATGACGTGTTACTATGGCAACGTTTTTGAACTGAGAACAGCTGCTAACGGCTTGAGATTTCAAAATTCATTGCTTTTCTGATATTAAAACCACCAGTCGAGGCTCCTTATTTCTAGTAATAGTAAGCTAAAATATTTCTATATATTTGTTTTTCGTTGGTACTGAATTACGATTGGTTTGTAAAAGGTCTTGCGCATTTTAGAAGCGTTTAGCGAAAAACACACCCCGCCAGAGAAATAATTTCTGTCTCGCAGGTGTAAGCACGGATACAAGAGGATAGTTCTTGAAGAGAAACTCGTCGTCTTGAATCAAATGTACAGGCAAGAGAGCGATCGCCGTTTTCGCCAGCAGGAAGCCAGCACGTTTTATCGTAGCTTGCGAAGCGAGGGCAAGGAAAAAAGCGAAATATCAAGAACAGAACGAAAACAGGGAAAAACAGAACTCGATGAGGAACATCTACAAGCCACAGGGAAAGAAACATCTTTCATCAGCGATAGGGCATTAGCAATCAAGTCAAGAGGGCCTCACAGAAGGGACGGCTTGTTTTTCGTTCATAAGATAAAACGACTTATGGACGAACTGTTAGAGGAAAAATTAGACAACGAAGTATACGATGAGGAGTCCTGTAAAATAAAATGTTTGACACTATCCGAGGAGATAAAACAGAAAGTTAAAGAACTTGGGATGACAAGGTATCGTATTATTTGCCATGTTTCCATAGGGTCGTGCAGCGGCCAAGGTCTGATCATGGCGAGTCGATTTATATGGAATGATATTAAAGATAACTTCGTAACATCGACATTTAGGAATGCTTCTTTATTCGCTGTGGCGACAGTCTTTGGTGTCCTGAAGGAATAAAATAAGACAGTATACGTATTAAAAGAGTTCCGCTGTAGTAAGTAAATATAAGGATATATAGCGAACTCCAAAGGTTTTGCTCATATACAGATATATCAAATCCAGATGTGCATTTTAAAAACTGAACAAGCGATTTCAAGATATATATATAACTGCTTTAGGTATCTATTCATTATCGTGTAAATGTAAATAAAATTATTATATACCACTGTGGTTAAAGGTATTTTTGACATTTAACGTCAAAATAAACCAAATATATACGTCCCACTGATTTTGAACTGATTAATTGCGACAGGTTCTTGGTTGCGCGCGCAATGCACGGTGCGCGGCATATCCCGGGCGTGCAATTTGCTCATTCAAGTTTAGTACAAAGTTAGCTAGTGTAGCTTTTTGCACAATCGTGATTGTCCACAGTCATTTTGTACTTAATAAAAATAGCTCAGTCCTGTTGCCGAAAAGACACTACGGAACAAGTTTACTGAAGAATGTGGTGTCTTTTATGCTTTACTGATCTTTTCGATTCGTCTTATTTCCTGAACGCTACGTGTTGAAATACACTACTGCATTGTATGTTCACGAGGACGGAGGGCACTAAACTTTATCCGCTTCAGCGAAACAACGGGAAAAGCTAATGATTTGTTAGGATCCTAAGGGGGTGAGGGTGCGCACGGCAGGCTTCTGTTTTCACTTATTGTTTGCTGGCCGGAAATAAAATGCGCAGGCTCATTAGAAAGAATAGGTTCAAATCGATAACGCAGTTCTTAAATCAGTGCGCACTTATCAGCTGCTTGAATGCATTCGGCTGAACGTAACGGCAACGTAACTACGAGCAAGGATTAAGGATGGCATTTGTAATATTTCATAGTTAAAAATCTCATCATGTACATCAATTATTTTCTCTCTGGAGACAGAGACTTGATCGGATTTCATAAAAGTAATCATTATAATCTTCTTAAGTTAATTCAATAACCTTTTTCTTTCATTATTTCGTATCCATATTCAAGTGTCTCCTCATGTGCAACCGAGCGCAAACCTTTTTTACTCTCCGGAGCGCCAATTCAGTTCAAAGTCGATTGAAATTTGAACTTTCCTAGTATAAATGAGCGACTGAGGGCAAACTTAGCAGTTCTAACAGACATGCAAAACGACAGTTAGACGACATGTGTCACTGAAGAAGAATTAATTGCGCTTAGAAATCCAAAGGATGAAATCCCCACGCCTTTCTTTGACGATTTCCCTGGGAATGCAACGAATTTCCTTTCTTGGGATCGATATTGAAGCATCAGTCAAATTTCCGGATCTATTTTAAGCACAGCCGATAAATTGGTGAGTTAAACTCAATATGATTAATGCTCTCAGCGATGGGTGATTAGTGTAAAGTACACATTAATAGAGAAGACCAAACAAGGTGACAAAATAGCCAGGAATAATTACTCGTTCAATGGCTCCAATGATTACACAGTCTGGGGCAAGTATGACATCTGAAAGGATTGGCTTGAGCCAGAATTTCTATTGTTAATTAATACATAAGTGTAAGAATTCGCGTCTTTCTTCAACGATTATACCCGCAAAGCTTTTAAAGTCCAAAAGAGTTTGACCTCAGCAGTGTTGACCGATGATTGAGGGATTGAATGGATGCATAGACACGCAGGTTTGTCTGGTAAATCGATACATAAGGACGATGTTATTGGCTATTAAATTCTTACGAGCTTGATGCAGACCGGTAGCCGATCCATTTGAAGAAGCTAGTCTTCTTTGATAGTGAATGAAAAAGGATCGTAGTATGTCTGAGAAGTCGAATTTCACAAAACCGCTTTCGGCTGCCCTCGGCAAAGCAACTGGGGTCTTTACGCGACCAAAATTACAAAGACGAGCGTTTACTGCTCATGCTGCGTCTGAGCTCATCTCTGCTGCAAGTTTATCCAGCGTCTTGCTCGATTTAAGAGAAAATGGAACGAAATCTCAAGACAAAATACAAACAGAGCAAGAGAAACCTGAAGTTATAGATGACGCACCTAATGTGTTAATATCGCATCGCTTAAGCACGTGTCATGGCAATGATACTGGGATAGTTGATTCTAAAACCAAAACCGAAGGAAATGTTCACGAGCCGAGACGAAATAGCGATACAGCCGTCTCCAATAATCCGCAATTGCAAAACAACAAGTTTATAGCCAAGGATAAAGACTTCACGTCGCTAAACTGCTTCAGAGTGAAAAACATCATAAGCGAGACTTTAAAGGCGCACGTTGGTAATATGGAATACGACCATCAAGAATGTGGAGAAAAGAGCCGAGTAATGAGCCAAATAATCGAGAAAAGAGTCAAAACTTTGAGTAACGCACAATACAAGGTCACTGTAATGGTATTTATAGGTGCTATTCGCGACAAAGGCATCGAATTAGCAACACAGTGCGTATGGTCGCCTGCAGAAGACTATTTCGCGATGGCAACTTATAAAAATGAGACAGTTTTTGCATCTGCGATCGTATTTGCCACAATATTTGAGTGAAGGGATACCACTTTACGCAAGTGATCGTTCTTGATGAAAGATACTAATTGCTTAATAAGATTTGGCGATTGAAATTCGCGTTATGGTATAACACTTCTGTTCAGCTAATCGTCCATTGTCGGATCATGTTCGTCAATAGTATCTATTACATTCAAATTCCTCTTGAAGAGCCTTGAAGCGGAGATCTATAAATGAAATTTATTAGAATATTCTCTGCCACTAGCTTAAACCCAATACTGAAACAGTATCTATGATTCATCCTCTTGTGTTAGATGCCTGAGAGCGCTCTGAAACTGTAATTAAGTACGTCCTGTACAGGATTTTAAAGTCTGTTTTCATACGAATTATTCCAAAGTTGACTTTGTAAATACTAAGTGAAACTACACGTATTTGGTTTAATATTAATTTGCTAGCATAGTCAAGTTATATTTTAATTGGTAACACCCAGGATTTCAATTATCTACTTAAAAGAAGAATGATAATATTATTTTATCCCACTCATAGACAACACGGCGGTGTTTTTGATGGAGCTATTTTTGTATGAACTGATGGAGTGCTTAACCCCGGTTTCTTTGGTTGGCCGAAAGGGCTTCCCTCTACCTCCCCCGAAGGCTAAAAAACAGACCTGCCTCTCTCATCCTCTTGATTCCCCGTATTATGAAGTACTGTGATTGGATCATACGCATGTGTGATCGATTGGTTCCCTGTATAGTGACTATTGAGATTGGATAATGTACACCTCCTCATTGGTTCTCTATATAGTGAATAGTCCCTTTCACAGTTCCCTGTGCCATCTTGAAAAGTAGCCGTGCCTTTGCATCGAAGCGAAACGAACGATGAGCTTGCAACGATAGAGACCTTTTTTTTAACACCTTGGACAATTATTCGCATGTCTCTATCATTGCAAGCTCACCGTTCGTCTCGCTTCGATGCCTTTCAAGATGGAACTGTGAAGGGGACTATTACAATACTTTGATTGGATCATGCACATCTTCGTTTGTGATTGGTTCTTTGTATAGTAAATCATTGTGATTGGATGTTATACATCTCATTTCGTTTTGTGCTGGATCTTCGTATATGCGCATTATATACTTTATAGTTGGAAATTGGGAATATTTAGACACTGATATGAGACTAACCCTGAATAAATGGGTCTGTAATTAAGCAACATCTTGGTATGGTATGAAATAGAAAAATGATCTATTTGTGCAAGATCAGCCCGTGAGCCCGACCACTTATTAAGTCGAGCGGGGGAAAACAATAAAAAACACACAAAACAATGTGATTCGATAGGATTCACGATCCCACATAGTAGGCCAAGAGAGAAATGCTCCCGCCATCTATTGATCTCCATGATACCTAATTAACAAGTTACCTGTAGTGAAAGAAACCTATTAAAAATACAAGATTACTCCTGGACGATCCATGAATATATTACCTAACCGTTTAGGCTAGTTTCACATCAGAAATCCCGCCTTTCCCCCACAATTTGTACCTTTAAGGTAAAGCTTGTTAATCAAGGAGAGAAAAACCCAGGGAAACAGACAAACTTGACTGCAACTCGACGTTACTAGATGCCTCCATGGACATCTCAATATAATTCATTTAACAGCATGTACAAGTGTTGTTCAAGCTGCCTTGCTTGTGTAGTGTGCAGTATGACAAACGGATGTTCTACGCAGCTGCTACCCAAGCGGTAATCTTTCTGAATTATCTCCTATCTCCTGGGAATTTTGAAAACAAAAGCCGGTGTTCATAGAAGTTTGTTTAAAAAAATTATCGAGCTGAATCAAATTTGCGCGATTCTCAGTTGGGGACGACCAAAAAATCGAGAAAAAAAAAAGATAATTGGTTTGAAATGATCAGGTCGTGATTGAATCCATTCCTAAGAGGTGACGGAGGCAATCGACCGAAGCAAAATTAGGCATTTTCAGTATGGCAAGAAGTTCAAGAGCCGCTACTTTATTCACTGTTATATGTATGTATGTAACGCGAAGCCAGAGAAGTTGCTAATGGATTAAAGGCTTTAAGGATATATATTTCACTACAAACACAAGAAATGTCAATAATTCTCAGTGGATCATAGGTGTCGTTCAACTAATAAGGTAGAACAGAGGGCAGCAGATCATTACATCCTTGACATCCAGTTCACTAGCACGACACTAAAGGGAGTTAGTTAAAGAGGTATAATTCAAGATTAAGGATGCCAGCGTTAGTAAAGGCAATAAATGAAAGACGATTCAGACAGGCAAGATTTCTTGTTGCTTCAGGCTACAACGTCAACGACAAGGACCACGAAAGTGGACACACTGCCCTGATAGCTTCGTGTCTTCTCGAGAACGAACGAAAAGCCTGTTGTATCATCAAGTGGCTCCTCAGACACGAAGCTTGCCTTTTGACATCCGACAATGGAGGTCTCACACCACTAATGCATGCTTGTAAGAACAGGAAATACCGGGTTGTTGAACTCATTCTCAAGGAAAAAGAGCTTGATCTTAAAGCTCAAGACAATGAGGGGAATTCCGCATTACTTTATGCCACCAGATCTGGAGATTTAAAAATAACAAAAATAATCCTTCGAGAATTTGTTAGAAGAAGAGTTCAAGGTCAGGACCAAGCGAATAGTGCGGGTGAAACTCCTCTTATTTTAGCTGCGAAGTTAGGACATTGGGAATGTTGTGATGTTCTCTTAAAGGGAGGGAAAGCCTCCCCACATGCCAGAGATTTTGAGATGAAAATGACAGCCGAGGAATGGAAGATGTCAACATTGCATAGCAATGCGCTACCTTTGGGTAAGAAAAGTTTAGAAGGGCTTTCAAGGCAAGTAAGAAGTGCCAATGGGAAATGCCATTCGGTTGAACATGCTAAAGGGCAAGATGTGACAGCGGATGGAGGTGATCAAAACAGCGCAAAGAATTCCAAACAATTGCAATCTTCCAAGCCTTGGGTTTACAACGACAGCAATCGTTATCACTTTTCTAGGTGTAACAAAATTAATCATGATGAAAGAAGCGTAAAGTTGTTGGATAAAAGGAGCCGTCGAAAGGGAAATCCCATGAAACAACGATATGGCGACTACGATGAAACAAACTTTGAAGTAAGAAGCACAGCAGCTTCACCACTTGGAGAAATAAAATCTAGCAACATTTTGGCAAATGAAGACAAAGGAATTTGTATGAGAGGCCACACTTCAAAAGGTCTGAAAAGCATCGATGTTGTAAACGGACATGACCGACAAACGTTCTTAAAGAGTAGAAAAGACAATAGATCAATGTCAGCTCCACAAAGAGCCTATGAAAGTCACGTTGGTCGACTTCGTAAAACCTACGATGAAAAATGCAAGAATGCTTTGGAAAAGAAGGATGTTCCTGACTGGACACAACCAAAAAGGCAAACATCATTCACAAATGATCAGCTTCCAAGCCTCTTGCGTGTCTTGGGGGATCAGCAGTCGTCTTCCTACCGCGTCAAAGCCACACCTCCCCCTCCAGAACCAGAACCAGACCTGAGGAAAGAAACCGGCGATCCACGACGTAAGGATATTCTCAAAAGATTTGCCAAGGCCGGGCTTGCGTCCATGATGATGAGTAAACTAGGTGGTGTTAGGAGAAAAAGCGGTGCGACAGAATACACTGGGAAGATTAATTCTCCTTTGTCTGGACACTGCAAACGTAGAACAAGGTCTAACTCATGTAGAAGTGATGGCTCGTCTCACTCAACCAAGAGTTTGTGGATATAATTTAGGTTAAGCGCTTTACGTTAAAATGAGCTTGCAGCGTCTAAGAGAAGTGTGCCTCGTGTTTAAACCAACTTCATTTAGGTTGCAACTCGTAGGTATTGTCAGAGTGCGATAAACAAGTTGCATTCTGGTCTAGCTGGAGTATCAACGACACCACATAAGACATGAACTAAAATGTTTGTATCTTTAGCTGATGGATTTACTAGTAGTGGCGGATCCAGGGGGGGGGGGGGGTCGAAGGGGTCCACGGAACCCTTGAAGGTTTGATCTTTTAGGTAATAGAAATATGTCTTATGTAAATTTTGCTTAAAAGTATCCACAAAGATAATGTTGAACACAAAATAATAGATATTTGCTGTTATAATGTTTAATTTACCCCCAAGTTCCGTTACTAGATAGTAAATTAGGTGATTAGAGCCAATTTTTTTGTCAAACATCGACTAAACAAAAGAGAATTATACACAGTTTAAGAAACGGAACCCCCCTTTGAAAAATCCTGGATCCGCCACTGAATTCCTATATTACCCAAGATAAACCACAATGCACCTTGCATGTTCCCTCTTGTAGGGGAACCTCTGGCACATTAACAATTCGGGAATTACTGGGCTAAATACATGAACAATTCAAAGTTAAATATGTCACACA
This sequence comes from Actinia equina, assembly GCA_011057435.1. NCBI lineage: Eukaryota > Metazoa > Cnidaria > Anthozoa > Actiniaria > Actiniidae > Actinia > Actinia equina. The sequence continues at coordinate 8,492 of WHPX01000665.1, read as the reverse complement.
TGTAATTTAAATCAAATGTAATGAACCAGTCTAAGCTACAATGGGGTATGTCACAATAGATTTCTAGTTCCTTAGGCTGACTAGGGTTCTTGGCGTTAATGTGACGTCATAGCCGCCATCTTGGAATGATTGCCATCGAAAGTTCTGTTTAATTGAACCCCGAGAATAAATAGATCTTAATAATCCAAATAAGCTTAATTTCTTGATATGAATGGCCATTAAGCTCAATTGAATAAATTTAGAGTTGGCGATTGATAGGCTTAGCTCAGCTCAGAGCTTGTAGAATGTAGTTTAAAATGTAATTTAAAAATACTTAAAAATGTATCTTTTGAAAAATACTTTACAGAAAATTCAGATTGACTGATTATTTACGATTGTATTACTCAAAATAAATTCCAAAAACTGTCCCTTGAGAGAAAAGATAAGAATTCATCCAACTCGCAGTCGCAGATCTATCAAATTCACAGCTCCACAAACACTGACTCGCTATTTTTACATCCTGACCTTGGTTTTCGCCAACGTGAACAACAGTAACCAATTTGTACCTCGGAATCTTCAGTTGTTTCACTCTTTCTTTGATAATGTGCGATACTTTTTTGCTCTTTTCGCGACATGTTTCTAATTCGTACTTTTCTCCAGAAAAGTTTTCTTCTAATACGTCGCGTATAATTTTCTCAACCTCCTTCACTGGGAAGCGTTTGTCTGGCGAGTTCTGGTAGGTGTTTTGGTAAAAAACTTTTCTTCCAACTTGAGAAGTTTCTGTTATATTATATGCTTCAGTAAGCAATTCGCTTTCTCTTGATTCAAACTCAGGCTTCAAGTTTGGTAACTGGTTGTCTCTCGTGGAAAGATAACCATTTTTTCTTTGATTCTTGCCAGATAAGCTGAACAAGCCCTTTTTCTGAACAGCAGCCATTGCCAAAAGAATAATTCAAAATCTTCAGTCAGTTTCTCAGAAATTTTCCCATGCAGAACTTTTTCCTTATATTTGAATTCTGTGGATTCAGCTGTTGCTTTTCCTAGGCTGGTTGGTGTGTATGGTAATGTAATTCCTTTCTCACGTTTTGAAGACAAAAGTGATCAGATATTTAGTTTTTCATACAACAATTACAAGTCCTTTGGGAGACACCTTCATGTTTTGCACAACTACATCTATTGTTCAACAAACATTATTAATCACCAAGCACTTAACCTAAGAATATAAAAGCTGGCTTTGAAGTGACACAGCATAAGAAGACAACACGTTTTGTCTAGGAAAACAAAGACGGAAAAGCTAAGAGATTAGCATCTGCTGCACTAATGATGCTGTATGCTGCACGTTTGAGGAAATAGGGGCTTGCAAACTAATCTCTGCAAAAGTAACGGTTTCCGTTTTGTAGAATCGACAAACAAATTCTAATTAAAATAGTTAAAAGGTAAACTTCCGGGACACGCAAGGTTAACATAACAAAGCAGCAAACGCCAGAGCGAGAATAAATAACCTCTGGACTCCAGGGTATTAAATATAAAGCAAATTGAACCTAAAATGATTGTCTTGCATGTATAAAACCTTTAAGAAAAAGGAGATTTAAAGGCTTCAAACTCCATTAACTTTCCTTGTAATTTAATTATATATTAATCAGCAGATTTATATACAGTCTTAGGATGTTGTAAAGATAAGATTTTAAGAGATCACTTTGCCTATTGAATTGCAATCTATAAACAGATGATGATGCTACGTTGATGCTTCAGCGATGATTCTTGTCGTTGGAACAGTCTAAGAGCATCCTATTCACTTGGTTCCCATTGGTTAACAAATTGAATGACTTAATATACATTGTTCAAATTCTAAAGCTCTATAATTAGGTTAACCACAGTTCACTTTAAAGAACAACCCCTTAATTGACTTCAACACATCAGCGCTTGTCCTCGATTTGTCCTGTTTTTTGTCATCAACTATGGCATTGTAAAAGCAACTCCGTTGCGTTTATTCAACATTACGCTCTCAGGATCTATATTAAATATGGTTTGCGTGTTTTGTAACTGTTTATCAATGAATAAGCTCTTCATCGATTTGTGAATAATTATGTTAAGTCAATATGATAGTGTAAATACGATTGAGTTTGTTTACTGTATATCACCTTGGCAACGTAACTTTAACAACTATTTTGGCGCACTAGTAAAGCTGCAAAACCAATTTGAACTAAAGGACAAAGTTGGTTAACTTCAACGAAGCGATATTATAAACTTGAGAGAAAAGGTTGAGAAGGAAACTTAGAGACCGTGGAATGGGCTTCTCAGTGGCCTTGTACTAGCATTCGGAAATCTTTGTTTGTTAATGTTCGTTTGCACGAGTTTTAAGGAACTTGGCAAGAATATTTGAGAGTTGAAACCCAACATCGCATGTATCTTGGAAACCACACAGAAAAAACTATGGAGGCACCCAAAGTTATTCTTAGTAAACCAATGTCGGAATCTGAGACTCCAAGGTCCACACAATCTGGAACTGCCAATAATGCTACTGGCCGGGATGGAGACAGAACTCGAAGCTCCTCGATCGCTTCTGAATTCCATGGCAGCCCTCAGAAGACGGAAAGGCGAAAACCCTCAATGTCCAACCCATATTTTCATTCCTCGCCTAGGAAAGCGTCCATGAACTATGGTCCAAGGAACACGAGTGATACAGTGGACTATCAACCGATGGGAAAGGGAAAGGACGGACTACATCGTCAAATGGCACTTCAACCAACTTACCGAACCGAGCCGCAAGAAGACAAGAAGTTCGCACCACATGTCGTTAAGAAGATCATGGATGTTGCTTTGGAGGAAGCGGTTGAAGGCATGAACCAGTACGAAGCAACGAAATGCAAGGCTCTCAGTGTCTCGGTATGTGAGGATATCAAGCAGAAAGTAAAATGGCTGAACTATGAAAGATATAAGCTGATTTGTGTGGTCTATTTCGGATCTGTCGGTGGACAGGAATTGAGAGTTACAAGCCGATGTTTGTGGAATGAAAACTTTGATAACTTCGCGTCATCCAGCGTCGTAAAAGGCGATATCTATGCTGTTGCATTGATGTACGGCGTATACCAGGAATAATCACTAAGTATATGGACTTGTAAGAGAACTACCATACCGTAATACCGTGGACCTCCGAAAATAAGCCCTGCACTTTTACGACCTCAAATTCTAGGGAGCTTAGTTTTTTCGGTAGGGCTGATATATATTTTGAGAGTTTTGCGGTACGCTAATTTCTTTACTATATCATATAATATTCTATTCAGTCTTGTTTTGAAAAGACGTTTGGCACCATTTATACCGAACACACGTATAGATTAGGACAAACTTTTAGGAATTCACTTATAATCAAAAAATTATAATAAATGGCATAAAGATTGAATGAATTCTAAAATTAGTACATTTTGTGGTGTATTGGAAATTTGGTTTCTGATTCAATTGGAATCCGACATTTTATTAATACATTTATAGTGATATACCTCTAAAAATGCGGACCCTTAGTGGACTCCCTTTATAAAACGTACAGCTATAGTTGCACGGTCCCAAAATAAAAAAACCTATTAAAAAAATAAATGTATTTCCTCATATTTGTAGCAAATAATCCTCTTTGATTGCTTTTCCATGTAGTCGAGGCGGCAGCCATGTTTATTTTAATTAGAACACAGGCAGCCCAATCTGTTTGTTTGTGGTGTTGTAGCATTTCGTGGCATGTGAAAAGAGTACTTTCATAAATATAAGAACGACTTTCGTTGATAGCTTGTTGTATCTTTTGATGTTTTGCTAGATTTTGAAGCCAAATTGGTGCATGCGTTTTTAGACAAAAAAAAGAAAAAAAAAGGGAAAAAAAAGAAAAAAAAAAGGAAAAAAAGAAAAAAGAAAAGAAAAGAAAGAAAAGAAAAGAGAAAAAAGAAAAACTCCGTAGAGACGCATTAACTGGCTTCGAATAATACCGTAAACACTGGAATCAATTCTACATCACAGAACAAGGAGATTGTGTTGCCTGTGGTGAGAATAAAAAAATTCATTTGTACATGCTTAACCTCGTTTAAGAGCAAACCATTTACAAATGTCATCTGGAATGTAAAATGCAAGTTGGATAATGATAATGTTTTGAAATCCCACGGACTTTTAAAATATATATCTTTGAGTAGCTGACTTATAAACGACGCGAAGCCTTGAGTCTGTGGTCTTTAAAGACAGCGGTATGCATTAAATGCAACACTGGTCAAGGGAGCACATTACAATTTTGTTTGTGTAAGGAAATTCAAGGTATTGTTCTTGGTTGATCTATCTAGCGCGCGCAATCCATCATGTGACAGGCGTTCCTCGTAGTGTTTTGGTTTCGGCCGATCCGAATGGCCTACGATCGTGTAAGGAAGGGAATGACGAGTGTAGAAATTCGTCGGTTTTCGGAGTAAATTCGCTAGCCCGACTAAAGCAAGGAACGCCTGCCATAAAGTGTAGCGCGCGCACGTAAACAAGCACTACAAGGAACGCCTGTCATATCTTAGATTACGTGCGATAAAATCGAAGATAAACCCAACACAATCAAAATTTTAACGTGCTCCCTTGCACTGGTGTGTTCCGCGGACACCAAGCAAGATAATAAAATTGTAGCTATGGCGAAAATAGTCGTAGCTAGGGGGTGACGGTTTTTATCTGTTTTAAAATTACTTCTTATTCTTGTGGATTTTTGTTGACGAGCCATTTCTAACTAAAGGAAAACAAATTCAGCTATCAACTATCTTATCAATAGGAAAGTCAACCAAAACATCTGTTCAATGCAAACAAAGAATATTTTAATCAAACCATCAGAAACATGACCTCGGGATATGAATTAAGTGATATATATTCGTTCTGTCTAGCTCCATCACAAGTCAACAATATTCATCTGATGCACTTAATTCTGGCTCTATTTTTCTTAACAAAATTAAGTGGTTGATTTTGAACTCATTTACTAATAGGCATGTAATAGTAGTAGTCTCGATCTTTCCTATTCTTGTTTTTATATGAAAAGAAAGTGAAGGGAACAATTATGAGAAAAAGAAATGGAGCAGTCGACTCACCAAATATGAAAATGAAAGGGAGTATGAAAAAACATAAAAGAAAAAACTTGTAAAATGATAAAGAGTAGAGTAAAATGATGTAGGGTAGAGTAGGGTAGGGTAGGGTAGGGTTTTGTAGGGAAGGGAAGGGTAGGTAGGGTAGGGTAGGACAGGGTAGAGTTAGTTTAGGATAGGGTAGAGTAGAGTTAAGTTAGGTTAATATTAGAGAACGGTAGTTTAGATGTAGTGTATTGTAGTGTAGTGTGGTGTGGTGTGGTGTAGTGTGGTGTGGTGTGGTGTGGTGTGGTGTGGTGTGGTGTATTGTGTAGTGTAGTGAAGTGTAGTAAGTGTAGTGTAGTGTAGTGTAGTGTACGTGTAGTTTAGATTAAAGTGTAGTGTAGTGTGGTGTAGTGTAGTGTAGTGTAGTTGTAGTGTAGTTAGTGTAGTGTAGTGTAGGTAGTGTATGTAGTGTACTCGTAGTGTAGTGTATGTCAGGTGTAGTGTAGTGGATTGGAGTGGAGTGGAGTGGAGTGAGTGGAGTGGCTGTGGAGGTTGTGTTGTGTCGTGGTACGCGTCTTATGTGCATTTGAGTGGAGTGGAGGGAGTGGACGGGTGTAGTGTGTGTTTCAGTGGAGTGGAGTGGGAGTGGAGTGGAGTGGAGTGTGGAGTGGAGTGGAGTGCGGAGGTGTGGCTTGGATTGGAGTGGCGTGGAAAGTGGAGTGGAGTGGAGTGGAGTGGAGTGGAGTGGATGGAGTGGAGTGGAGTTGGAGTGGTTTACGTGGAGTGGAGTGGCCCTAAGTGGAGTGGGATTGGAGTGGGAGTGGGAGTGGAGTGGAGTGGAGTGGAGTTGGAGTGTCTTGGAGTGAGGCTGGAGTGGAGTGGAGTGGAGTGGAGTGGAGTGAGTTGGTTATGGGGAGTGGAGTGGTGGTGGGTGAGGTGGAGTGGAGTGGAGTGTTTTGTTGTGTAGTTGTCTTGCATGTAGTTGATTTTGGAGCGAATTGAATATAGTAGCTAGGGTAACATAGAACATTTAAGTAAATGTCGAATTAAAAGAAAAAGGAGTTTCACATTCCATCCTATGATTGTCCACCAATTTTTTCGTCAAGTTTATTGGATTAATGACCCCCCAAAAAATAATTTTAAAAACAAAACCTGATACAAATATCAATTTATTTGCCTCTAATCTCTATATAGAGCATCCAATCCATGGGCTTTCTTCTTCATCTCTACTTCAAATCTCTTATAGAAAACTAATGCAGCACGTCCTCTTCGTTTCTTCTTCCCTTTTGGGAAACCATTTATCTTAAAAACCTACATTTTTGTTGTTTCCAAGGGTGCCTGACGCCGATCCCCCGTCGCGAGCCAAAACTTTGTGAACCCAGAACAAATATATAATTCGATTGATAACTTTCCCCAGGGTGAGGGGGGTAAGTCATTATTATTATTCACTCATCGCGTGTGGCTTTACGGCTCTATATTTAGATGCTGCTTGTTTTTTCATAGTGATGATAACATATGATTGAGAACACGTGGTTGGGATCAATTATTGGTGTTATTAAGCTGGAGTGGCATTGGGGCTTTTTGATTTGCTCCCGGCTCGGACCTCTTAGATGGCGTTGTGATGGGTCGTTGGCGCCAGAGTTATTTTGGTGCCGGATTATTGTTGGTTTTGATCAATTGCAGATATCATATACTCAATACTAAATGGAAGTGTCAGTTTGAAGGAAGCTCACTAAGAAAAAATAAAGGCTGATATAAGAGGGTATGCGTAGAGGGGAAGGGGAAAAAAAAAGATGAAAAAGGGAGAGAAAAGAATTAAAAATAATGAAAAAAAGAAGAGAAATTAAAAAGGAAAATGTCGAAAAAAAAAACAAATTGAAGGACTTCGCAACTTGATAAACGCGGTTGGATGCACGGGATAGGTGGATAGATGGGTTAAATGGATAAGGAGTGGGTGGATGGATGGGGTGGATGGGTGAAGATAGGATGGGTGGTGGATGGAATTGTGAGTGAATTGCTGGATGAGGTGACAGATGGCCAGGGGTCGATTGTTGGAGGAGGAGGATAGATGGATCGAAGGAGGTAGGTGGAGGGGTTTGGATCTAAGGTCTACAACTCGAATTATTCTAGTACTCGAGTTTTTAAATATTCTAAGCGACAATGCAGAGGCCTGAGATAATCCGAAGTCTTCAGGAGCGTAGGCCCACATCTTACATGAGAGAAAAGAAAGCTTCAGTGATGTGGAATGGCCTGTGTTATAACGGACATTTGAAACTTTGGGTTAAAAAACATTGAGGTAAAAGTGCACGGCTTTTGTGAATTTACAGTGATTGAATAGCTCAAAATAGCTCTTAGTGGCCGAATTTCGTACCGACATTGCAGGCTCAATGGAATGAGTAACTCCAAACCTTATTCCTCGAATCTTGTATATGTTACTCAAGGATCCCGCTGCACAAGAAAAGAAACTTAGCCGACCTATCTCTCTTCAAAGTCATATCCTGTGGTGTTCTCATAAACCTTCGTTTGTGAATGGTTAATAGCATGGGGGAGTATGTAAAAGCCTACTACACCTGATTGCGCACTTACGAGTCCTTTAAACTTCTAGAAAAAATACGATTGACATTATTATTGGATGAAGGCAATTAATGGTAATTGCCGCGAACATTAGATCGATGGATGGACGCGGAAAAAGACGAGAAATATAATAATGGCGACGATATAGGATGAACGAGGACCTTATCTCCGGGTGATATATAACTTTTATACCCCAAAGGGAATGATTAAAGTAGCATAATAGCAAGATGGGAAAGTTGCTGAATAGAGGAACCAGTTGTTATATGCATATAAAACTTGAAGAAGAGGGCCGCCCTATAATTTGCAACAATACATATTCGCGGCGCGTGATGGGAGAAAAAAAAAAAAAAAAAAAAAAAAAAAAAAAAAAAAGAAAAAAAGAAAGAAAAAAAGAAAAAAAAAAGCACGTTGATATTAATGAAAAGTAAAAAGCTGAAAATTTTTTGTTTCCTTATTACACTCTCTGAAAAAATACGGGGGGACTTCGTTTAGCAAACAAGCATGGTTTCGCTGAAAATTTAAAGACCAGGGGGGGGGGGGGGGGGGGGGGGAAATAAATTGACAAGAAAAAACTAGGGCCTCCTTAAGACAATTATAGACGCCATAAAATATATTCTACTTGGACGATTAAGTAAAAGTAATCTTCAACCGATTGTAGTGTACGTGGAGAATATATTAAGTTAAAAAACGTTATAAGAAGTCTTTTAATAGGAGCAAAGCTACTCTCTGTTTCATATAACCGAGTGTTTTTGCCGGCGCTGTCGATGCAGGGATCTAGAGGAGATCTTTTTTTCCAATTTAGATTTTTGAATGGAATTGACGAATTGGAGGTCACTCCGCCTTGTTTGGGATCGTGTTGACTTACCGCCCTTGCAC